>JAPMUY010003996.1:245000-289448 GCA_026901105.3 Galaxias olidus | reverse complement strand
GCTCTCTTCTCTTCTCTCTCTCTCCTCTCGTCTCTACCTCCAGAGCGTTTAGCTGTTGACAGGCCTAATTTTTTCACAAACACATACATGAGATGCAGCCCAGGAGATGGCTATAACCCAGAGGTATGTAGGACCTGGGTTATAGCCATCTCACGGGCTTATGTTCATCTCATGTATAGTGTGTGTTTGTGAAAGAATTAGGCCTGTCAATAGAACGAAAGATATACCTGAGAAAGAACGCTCTAGGTAGAGACAGAGAGAGAGAGAGAGAGAGAGAGAGAGAGAGAGAGAGAGAGAGAGAGAGAGAGAGAGAGAGAAAGAATAGGGATGCATGGGAAGAAGGGAGCTCAGATGGAGGGGGGAGAAAGGGCCGTGGGATCACAGGAATGAGAGAGAGAGATAGAGAGAGAGAGAGAGATAGAGAGAGAGAGAAAAGAGAGCAAAAGAAAGAGGGAGAGGGAGGGAGGTCGCAATATGAGAAGCTGAAAGGAGCGTGGAGAACAGGATCAGGGTGAGGGAGAGCGAGTGTGTGTGTGTGTGTGTGTGTGTGTGTGTGTGTGTGTGTGTGTGTGTGAGAGAGAGAGAGAGAGAGAGAGAGAGAGAGAGAGAGAGAGAGAGAGAGAGAGAAAAAGACAGAGATAGAAAGAGAGAGAAGAGAGAGGGCCGAGGGGCTGGGGTGTCAGTGGCAGAGTGTCTCTCTCCTCTCCCCTCAGTCTCTCCCAGCAGCCTCCCGAGGCTCCATGGCTGCGGTGGCTCTGCATAATGAAGGCCTGTTTGACTTCCCAGGCAGGCAGACATCACAGGGAGCGCCTGGAAAAACAGTGCCCCATGGGCTACTTTTATTAACCCGCCTAGGAATCCCAGCCCTCAGCCGCGCGCCAAAAAAACACCCTCCCTCCCTCCCTCCCTCCCTCCCTCCCTTCACTTGTCGTCCCCAGCCCCACGCTGTCTGTCGGTGAAGCCCTTCTTTATGTTGCAGCCTGGAGCTCCATTCTCCAGTGGCGTCGTCCCAGGCTCTCCCTGTCTAGGGCCCGGGAGCCAGTTGGCATTTACCTCATTTCCACTCCCGGACTAAGGATAACTAGCCCGAGTCACGTTCAAATAACACAGAGCACACGGAAAACAGAGGCATGGGGTTTTCGAAATAACCACCTAGCCCAAGTGCCCCTGTTGGCAAAACGTGTTTAAAGGCAACAAGAGGCTAGAACATTGAGCAGAAATTGACCTGACGTTTACTGGAAACCAGGCCATTTTGCTTCCTACAACTACTTAATGGATGACAAAACTAGTGTTGTGCCGTGACTTCATTGACAGTTTCTGCCGGTGTGTTGACTGGCACCCTTTACCTCTCTGAGTGGGTCTCTCTCTCTCTCTCTCTCTCTCTCTCTCTCGCTCTCGCTCTCGCTCTCTCTCCCCTGGCTGCTGTGAGTATGGCCTGTCAGGGGGATTGATGTTTCTGTTACAGGCACGTCATAATACACACACTGGCCTGCTGATGGACAACGCTCCCGGATCGGGTACACTGGGGAATATATTGGACTGGGGAGTTTTCCGATAATAGGATGTGAATTGTGCATGCATCGGATAGCCATAATGTGGTGAGAGAAAGGCTGCATGTGACCTCTCAGTCCCCACACTATGGTATGAAGAGCACTGGAAAGAGTAGAAAAAGACAGGCCTGTTTCGCCCAACAGTCGCCATCGGCAACGGGTTGGGTCTAAAATAGTTCTGTCTGTGCCTTTACAACCAGCTGGTTAGTTGTGGGTCAGGTCCCAGCCCAAGTCGCCATGGCTCTGGGGCCAGTCTAGCCCTATGGTGGCACCAGTGGGGGAGCCATGGTTTCAGCCGGGTCATTGCTGAGCAGTGAGCAGCGTCGCTGTGTCACGCCCTGGAGAAACAGCGCCGGCTTTGTCTTTGGGCTCACGGTAAGAGAGATTTATGAAATAACTGTTGGCGCTTTTGTTACAACATAGTTCCCCCGAGTTTAGTGGATGTTCCTGGAGTAAGGTTGGCAGCCGGGGGACAGGGGCCACTTCTACCTCCACGCTCTTTCCCAGGGCTGACTGCAGGTCGGAGGGGGGGGCTCGGCACGGCTGGCCCCCCTCCCTTCCCTGGGCTCTCCCAAATCCCCTTAAACCTCTGGAGTCAGAGCGGGGTGTATCAGCCGCCCAAATCTGCTGTGTGTGTGTGTGTGTTGTGGAGCTGGCTGGGTGACGGAGCGCCGTCCTTAGCTAGCTAGTCGGACAGCCAGCCAGCCAGCCAGCCAGCCAGGCGGGGGTGGGGGGTGGAGGGGGGGGGGGGGCATAGCTTCTGTGAGGGCGCCCGGAGATCTGGGAGGCGCTCAGCCCCAGAGCCCTGTGTGTTTGTGTATGGAGCGCGGCCCTCTTATCTCCCCGCCTGTACTGACGCCACGCTCTTCCTGTTTCAAATCTTTACTGCTGATTTTTCTCTTCACTCCTGCCTGGGCTCCAGCCAGCCCCCACGGCTCCCCGGCTCCTACTGACTCATTCCTCTGGTGTTGTTGTTTTTTGTGTGTTCTCTCCTCTTTTCAGGGGAGATTAGAGAGAGTCGCCATGGCGACTGGCGTGAGGGACTGGCGCGTCACCCGCCTGAATGCACGCACATGTGTTTGGGCAACGGTTCCCTTTTCCACGGCTAAGTGCTGTGTGTTGAGCGGGTCACATAAATTAGCAACTTGTGGAAGAAGTATGGAGACCAGTTGCATGATCGGCTGTTCTGCGGTCCCCGGAGTCTCAGGGCAGACAGGACATGCCAGTCTAGGTGACTAGAAATATCCCTGACTAAACACACACACACACACGCACGCTCGCTCGCACTCACGCACGCACACACACACACACACACACACACACACACACACACAGGCACACACGCACATACATACATTACTGTTTCATAGAACGTACTCTGTTTCACTGAAAACACTGAACCCCGACATTTGGATGTTATAGATGTTATAACTTTCTTTGTAAAACTAAATTTGGTGTTAGGTTGAAACACTTGCTTTCCCCTCCACTGTGCACAGTCCAGTTCTCTTGAAGGGACCATCTGTCGTGGTCAGGAACCAGCAATTGATTTAAGCTGGGGAAACCAGGTGCATTGTCTCTACTAATATTGATTTTAGATAAACAAATACAAAAGACCAACACAGCAATCCATATGGACCGGTCTGTAAACAGTAACCTTTGCAAACGCAGTTTTCTGAAACATGCAGTCTGCTCAAGTTGAGTCGGCCGCAGAGGGTTATTGGTACTGTAAATTGGACTGCTATGACCAATAGATCTATAAATGTGATACTTTAGAGGACATAACAGTGCATTTCCTATGCGTTTGCGTTTCGCATGACGTGTAAGGGAGAACTAGGACACCTAGGAATACTGTGTTGAATTTCAATTACATCATTCAATGTCTTCAATAGGATAATGGTGCCGTATGCATTTTGACTTCACTCATGTCTTTACTGTGAGGTCCAGTGTGCTGTACTGGGAGCCCTGTCTCTCTGTAAACCCACCCGCAGTATGCTATACAGTAGGTTCAAATAATATGGACGATGACATAACCCCATTATGGCCTTGGTCAAAACAGGAAAGCCAAATCTTTAAGGTGCTTGTTTGTAGTTTGTAGCGCTTGCATGTTTGCGAGAACAATGCACTGCAGGCGATGCTTGCATTAATCAAGCCCGCGTCTCCAGACCGACGTGTACCGAGTACATCAAAACAGGTCGTGTAACCGTGCCACAAAACAACGTCAGGGAGTATGTGGGAGGGCATCCATCTTCTTTCATTCCGTTTTTTTTTGTCTTCCCCTTCTTTATGAAATCAAAAACAGCCATCTAGACTCCATAAACAGCCAAAGAGCTGCCTGACGGCTCATTCCACTTGGTATTTTTCTGCGAGCGTCACTCGGAGTAGCCTTCCTCTCGCCCCCGTCTGGGCTGCCCGGCTGCCTGGCTGGCTGATCTGGATGGCGCCAAGCGCCGGGCCGCGCTGCCGTAATCAGGAACAGCGAGGGGGCAGCCTCCCTCACAGAGGGTTCCTTTCCCCTTCCTTTGTTTTCTGCACGCTTCCTTCCTCGTTTTCTTAGATATTCTCTCCCCACTGATGTAAGTCCAAACAGAGGCCTATTTAGAAAGTAAACAGAGGGCCGAGGGGGCGGGGACCAGGTCGCTGGCGTCGGATGCCACGGTCAGAGACGCATGGCGGCGACGTCTAGCTGAGGCCCGTGCTGCCGACACCGCCGGGAAAATATGCAGCAGCGGGACAAGTGGCATGGCCGCCCTGCACCAGGCCCCCCGGCCAATCCCTGGTCCCCCAGGGCCTGGTACTGCTGGAGGGACTGAGCCAATGGTAATGTGTGATTCACCAGGGACTGCTTATTTATAGGACAGACTGAAGAACCCTGCTACTAATAGTGCTCTTATGAATGAGACACAGGCGGGTGATGGTGGGGTGTGGTGGGTGGTGGGGGGGGGGGGACGGTGTGGTGGTGGGGACTGCCATTGTGGCTCCATTGCTTCCTGTGTAAGGAGGACTGTGCTTTCTACTTTGTAGTTCAACTCGAGAGGTGGGAAGGTTGGAGGCACCAGACTGGGTGTCCCTCTCGTGTATCCTGGTGATCAATCTCTTTTCCTGTGCCCAAGTGTAACCCTGGTGCTGGGCCAGCGTCCCGGGGGGCCCTGCTCTGATTACATCAACCACAGCCAGGCAGACATTCTGCTGCACCGGGCATTAACACACACACACACACACACACACACACACACACACACACACACACACACACACACAAACACGCTGTGGCATCGTGGCATCTAATACTGTCTGCTTTGTTTTAATACGAGGAGGTGCCGAGAGGAAACACGGACAGAAGCTGCATGGGGAAATAAATAGGCCTATCTCAGAGACACAGGTATGAAGTGTTCCTGAAGCGGCTGGGGTCACGCATTTGCACCGTATCAAATTTGTTTTTCATGCTTTTATCAGTGGCGGGCACTCTCAAGAAAAACCTGTCTTAAGGGGCCACATGATAACAGCTTTTCTTTCCCCGCTTGTTGAATTCTTGGCAACAACATGGGGGTTTTGACGCTCGTCTCCAGTTATATGTGAACTGAAAGTGCTGAGTGAAAGACTATAAATGGGCAAAATATTGATGTTGATTGATCGTAGCCGTTTTGAGGTCAAGGTGTAGAGAATGAAATGGAATGTTTTGAGGAGTTGGTAGAGAGAGAGAGAGAGAGAGAGAGAGAGAGAGAGAGAGAGAGAGAGCGAGAGAGAGGAGGAGAAAGGAGTGAGACAGGCAGGGGCCCCAGAGAGGAAACAGAGCTCTGTTTGACCTCTAAGGATAGACCTGCGAACTGAAATGGCCACGGCTCCTTTCCGGCTGTGCTACCTCAGCCAGGATTTCCTACCCAGCAGCCCCCCCCCCCCCCCCTCCCTCAACCCCCCTCTGCCCTCTGCTCTGGGTCCAAAGCTCCACTGCCCATGCGGCAGCAGGGGCCGCGGCGGGCAGCGGGCAGCAGGCAGCAGGCCCATTGTGATCCCCGAGCGGCCCTACGGGCTGAGGTCACCCAGGGAGCCTTGGAGGCAGCGCCAGACTGGTAGGCTCTCCACAGCTTCCTCTCAGATAGGAGACCGAGTCCATCAGAATTACAAGTCGTTACCCTTTAGGAGCCCTAATGACCACCACAGCGTCGCTTCCCCCCCCCCCCCTCTCTCTCTCTGTCTCTCTCTCTCTCTCTCTCTCTCTCTCTCTGTGTCGCTCTCTCTCTCTGTCTCTGTCGCTCTCTCTCTCTGTCTCTCCGAGCAAACAGCTGTGTCTGTGAGGCAGAGCATTACGAGGCTGGTATTCTCCACCATCATTCGTTTTTCATCGAGTGGCTCTCCTTTCAACAAACATGATCTCATCCTGGTATCATGGCTAACTTAATGCGGCCGCCCGTATTAGCGTTTGTGTAGCATTAGCATACAGACTGGAGCGCCATTAGTCTTGGCCTGGACTCCTGCCCCACATGTATACTATGTTACCTCTTAAGAGGATCCATTTTTCACAGGCTGCCCAGGGCTATAAAGACGGGAGACAAACCAATTGATTTGAAGCCGTCAGCGGTGTCAGGGGAGCCAGCTGGGATGGACACATGGAGATTCATTCTCCCAGGAGTGCGTGTTGGCAGCCTTCGTGGCCTTGATCGGGGTAGGGGGGGTGGGGGGGCGCGGCTGCCGGAAGCTATCCCCCCAACAGGATGTAGCAATAAAGCTGTCCGATGTGTTACAATGTATATTCAATGATTTTAGGTGGATTGCTAGTACTTTTGTTTTACGGGTGCCTTGCTATATATGCTTTTCCTGGCAATTCTTAAGTGTTAGACAGAGAGTCGTAGCTGATTTGAAAAGCTCCGGTGTGACAGACAGACAGGCAGTCAGATCTCATTCTGTCCCTCTGTCTCCTCTGCTCTCTGACTTGGCTATGCAGACCCATGATAAACTGGAGCGACCTCGCTTTCACTCCATGGCTCCAACCCTCCTCCATTTTACCCTTTCTCTCCTAGTGATTTACTCGACTTTCCGCGAGTGGAAGTGTTGCATCAGGAATAGTAATTATAAGCTCTCCTGTGCAAGCCCAAACAAGTGACTCTCGCAAAGAGACTCTTCGGGGAGGACGCAGGCCTGTCCAGGGCCTGGTCAGAATGGAAAGTGTGCCCTCTGTCCGCCCCTAAATCATCCAGGGGGGGAAGAGAAGGTCACGGGGCTGACCCCTGCAGCACCGGCAAGGGCTTAAATCACGCCGATTTCCCTGGGTGGAGAGAGACTGCACGAGCTACGTAATGAAAACAGTATGTTCCGCTGGCCTTGGCTTCAGCCCGGACTTTGCATAGGGCCAGTCTACTCTTAAGCACACGGGCCAAACGCCTGCTGAGGCCTGGATTTAAAAAAAAAAACACTGGAGTGGAATTGTCCGGTTCTTCGGCCACCATAACAAACAGCCCCAGCTATCTGACTCATAGTTCTAGGGGCCATTGTGCGGTCCTTGTTGACTGACCACAGCCAGAGAGCCGGCACGGCCAGACCAGCCCTCATACTCTTAGCGATTGTGAGTAGGCCATAATCATTATCAGTGCAGTGCAGTCAGTGAGTGGCTCCCACTCTGCCCAGGCGGCTGACTGTCTGCCTGGGCTGTGGCGTGGCCAGACCTCTGGTGGGTGGGAAAGAGCTCCAGGGGGGAGTGGGGGCTCTCTGTCTGCCTACTCCCCGGGATATCTCCCTGCCATTACGCGGCAATGGGCCCGATTACATGTTCTTCCTAAAATCACCCCATTCCAGTTCCTCTCTCTCTCTCTTGCTCCGCTGCACATTCTCTGTTGTTCTCTCTCGCTCTTTCCCTCTCTCTTCCAGAAGCCTGAGGGGCCCCGGGTCTTGGAGCGCTCGTCTATTTTTGGGAGGTCATTTGGAGCCGGACGCCCTGTCTCCCCAGTACGGCCTGTCTCCTGATACCGCTATCAACCGCCGGCTTTTAGCGGGGAGCCGTGGCAATTTAGTCGAGTGACGCCAGGCAAGCCAGTTATCAGGACCCTGACACCAGATTAGCTGCTCCGACTTCTAATGAGCATCCTAGAACAGCGTAAGTGGGGGAAACTTTCAGCGTACAACAATAACACTATTACCCATAGCTCTGTCGGCACAGGAAATAGTCTGAAATGCACCATCTCTAAGAAAGCCGACGCATTTGTCTCAGGCGGAGGGACACGGGATCGCAGGCATTCCGTTTGGAGTGTGCTTAGGCCCAGATGCATCTCTCAATTATATTCAATAGTTCTGAATGAGAACACGATGAGCCTGTATGTGTTGGGACAAACATAACTTCAGTTTTCATTCGGTGAATCAAGAAACCATATTTCTAATTCCAGCCATACCTTCAACTGAATGCTGCCATACACAGTCAACCACTTCTACAATAGAGCTGGAAACAATGGAAGCATTATGAACTGGGTGTGCCTGTTAACTGTTGAGGTCAATGGATAGGTAGCTACAAACAGGAATGACTTTGGAATCCCCCAAACTCCAGTGTATATACCAAGTCAACACGAACAACCGTTTCTCCTCCCTAGGCCTACATTATGAGGTGGCCACGTCACCCTGCAGCCCTGCAATTAAGCAAAAAGCCCAGCAGATGTTTTGCATTTGCACAACAAACTATAACGAGAGGACAGCTACTGATCTCTCTCTCTCTCTCTCTCTCTCTCTCTCCAATCTCCGCTCTCGGCTCCGGAGTCTCAGAGTCATGAAAGCTGTCGTGATTTGCCAACCGGATCAGAGGAGGATGACTCAACTGTCCAATCGTGTTCCTGGCTTACTGGCTCTGTGGCGACTGGTTTCCAAGCCTGGCTCTGTGGCCAGCCCGGCCCAGCCCAGCTCTTTGTAAATGAAGTTAAAATCATAAAAAAGTGTCTACGCAGGGATGAGGTCATGCTTGGCATTTAGTTTCACTGTGGGTTTTAGGAGGGTTAGATTTACTAGCATTGTGGAAGCATAAAAAAGTACAGTGGTTCACACTGAGTGTCTGTACTTTCTCTAGTCTCTCCCTAGCCCTCCTTTCCTTCCACACAGCGATCATGGATGGACAAAACTTAGAAAACTAAAATGAAAACCTCAGAGATCTAAAACTAATATGCGACAATGTTAGTCGGGGAATCGAGACTAAGCATTGGTGAAACCCCTTTGAAAAACCAACTTCACAATGTACCATTGACAACTTTCAATTTGCAAAACAGTATTTAGTTACCCATGTTGAACTTGAACATAAACATAATGGCAAGTGAGTAATCTGTTTTTGATGGAGAGTATGTGGACTTTGTGGAGGATTTACACTTGAATGTTATGCCAAAGTGGGTGGACGATAGCTTCCCGAAGTGTGAAAATCTGTTTTGTGCCCGTTTGTTTTGGCTAGAGAGAGCAGCCTCTGGAACACTGTTTTCATTTCTGCAATTCTAATGCGAGTAGCTGAGGGCATTCCAAAACAGCTAACTAAACGAATGCATTTGTCACATTTAGAAAGTTCAAATAGACAGAGCACAAATACACAGTCACTCAATAGCTGTAATAAATGGTGTGCTAAATAAACCTTTTTTTTTGGCCTAAAAAGCATCACTTTCAAAAGGTCCTGCTGGTTTCATACGTATGGTTGAACAAACTGCTTTGGGTGGGGCATGGCAGAGGACACTCACCACAGTGTGGGGAAAAGAGGACCCCAAGGGTGCGATGGCGCCCACACAACAATACCTGGGGCACCACTGGGATATGACAGCCAATGATTCACTTGCATATTGACAGAAAGGCATCCTTTCAACACCAAGTCGAGACATAGCAAAGAATAATAGGAGGTGTGTGTGTGTGTGTGTGTGTGTGTGTATGCGTGTGTGTTTGGAAGATGGGTTGGGAAGGGGGTGTTTGGCCTGAGACAGGGTGTGGTGTGTCTCTCACCACAGGGCTTGGTGCACCTTTGTCTTGGATACGCCTCTAATTTGGAGCCCAGCGGAATGCCGTGCTGATTAAGCTACAATCACACAGACAGGGGCAGTGCAATTACATTCGTACCCGTGTTATCTGCAACACAAAGTCAGTCTGTCTCCATGACCCACTGCAAAAATGCTGATAAAAGTGTGGAAAATATTATTCTTCACAATGGCAAGAGTTTGCTTCTGAATTGCTTACATATTTGGTGAGACTACTGCTGAGCTTGTCTGGCCAGAAGAGAGGACTGATAAGATAGGTAAGTTCTCCATTGATCCATGTCCACGCCTTCACATTACTCTGCCATGCTTGGTTAGGATACAATGCAGTCATTATTATTAGTCTTATAGCCCAGTGGTTTAGCTACTTGTTAGCTAATCCGGGCATTTTGGGGTTTAACGTGTGTGCCGATGTGTCAACAGCTCATGCGGCCCAGACCTTTTCATCTAGGTGTATTTCTAGTGTTTGAGGTGTGGATTAGTGTGTCAGGTCGGAGCCCAGGCGAGGGCCCAGGAAGGTCAGCCCAGGGAGAAGGCCACGTCTGCAGGCTCCACTGCAGCTCAATGGGACCATAATGGGCTGGATCAGGAGGAATGTGATGGTGGAGCCTGGCTACTGACAGCCAGCCCCTGGGGCCATGCATTACTCCCACTGATCCAAAGAGAAGATGACACACAACCAGCCCCAGGCACTGTCTCCCCGGACTGGCCGTCTCCAACTCAACCAAATGAATCCAATTGCCTCCAATTAAAGATTTAACCATCCTTTCTTTCTCCATGCATGCCCCCCTTCTCCTATCACTCTTTCTCTTGCCTTACCTGGGTCCCGTGATACGCAAAGACTTCGACTGCGTCATTGTGGCAAAACCAGACAATAGGAGACTTCTGCTAGTTTACACAATTGCTATTGGCATACACATTGGTTTACAAGTTCATTGTATTATTCTTTGTTTTTGTCCATAGAAACGGCTTGTTGCGACAGCATTGTTTTAGGGACAAGGTATCTGAGTTACGAATGGGCATTCACGGAATGCTTAGCCTACATTCTGCTATTGGCTCAATACGATCACATGAATGTATTCTGTAATTAATAGTTAACCTGATAACCAGAGGGACTTGACCGCGCGTTGGAACGAGGTGTTAGATGTTTCTCCAGCCCCCTCTGCGCCTGCATGCTCTCCAGGTTCCATCTCTTTCTTCTCAGGCTGTGTCTATTTCTAACCTTCTCATCCAGCTTAAAGTGTGCCTTAGATCCTTTGGATATATGGCTGCTGTCACACTCTGATGCCTTTTATGACAGTGTTGACTGTTTGGCTGTAACTCTGCAGTATGCCCCTCATGTGGCTCCTAGGCATGCCCTTCCTGTAGGTCTAGAGGCCCCCCGAAATACCATTTGCTCCGAAAGTGAATACAATTTGAAATATTTCGAGCCCACTTTGACATCCTAGCAACTGGTGGAACACATTTTTGTAACTTACTACCCAGGACAACACATGACAATAACGAGTGTTTTCTTTCTTTCTGACTACAATGTGTTTTGGAAATGCTATTTGAATATTTGTTTGTGTCAATCATGGCGGGGAAAAACAATTGTTAGTGCATCATAGTGTTACTTTCTGGGCTACGGTTAGCGCTGCGATATTCGCCAGAGGTTTCCAGGCCTGCAGAGGGGAGGGGAGCCTAGGCCATGCCGGGGCTTTGGCAGGGAGAGGGGCTGCCTGGCCAGCAAGGGGAACAGGCCCAGTGTGAACAGCTGTGCCCTGTTCCAGACCCCTCCGACTCTATTACAGTACCTCCACGGCTTTGAAGAAGCCTTGTCTTACACACTTTCACACATGAAGCCCATATTAGTGTAGTGGGACTGGGATGTGACCGCGGAACAGAGGGTGGGCAAACCCTCGTTTTGATTTCTCTATTAAACCGTCGCGTCTCAAAGGCCATTTGGCGGGGTGGCTATTTATTTTATGCTATCATTCTGGCTACCTAACCGGCATGGCTGTGTAATGGCCCAATTACATGCATTAATAATTGATCGATGTGATCTCTGATTCAAGTTGTTGCGACCTAATCAAGAGCTCTCTCTAATTCTAAAAAGATGTGTAATTGAAATATATTATTAGTCCACAGTAATGAGGTTCGCCCACAGTAATCCATACATGCTGTCTGAGGTCAATTCATCTGTAGATGTTGCACCATGTCACCTAGCTTCCAGGAAACCTTTCTCTACCAATCAAGTGAATCCAGCAACAATGCATTATCCGCTAATTCTGTTTCCTTTGACTACACTAAAAAAGTGTAGCAGTGATTGAAAATGAAGTTAGAGCACTGTCATAACAGTTTTCATCCAGGACATGTGATTGAGTTACAAAATCGAATTTATTTGCAACAGGTGCCTCTGCCACGACTCAGGCCAGAGGGTCTTTTGTGTCCACACGCGTTAACCTGCTTGGGGCTGGACCTTGAGCCCTGCTCTCTGGTCCCCTGTTGGCTTGGTCCACCAGGCACAGCCAACTCCTGACTGTGCAGTGAACACTGCTGCGGCAGCCATGACTCCTCATGGGGCAACCAGCCTAGCCCGCCATAGGTTAGATGGTTGTGTTAATGTGTGTGTGTGTGTGTGTGTGTGTGTGTGTGTATGGATTGGTTTGTGAGTGTGTTTACGTTTACATTTGTGTGTGTGTGGGGGGGGGGGGGGGACTATAGTAGTGCATTACAGAAAGCTAGGTCTTGCATTGAGGTAAGATACATGAATAATCCTGCTGGACTTTGATCGGGATTTATGTATTTTTTAAGTAATAGTTCTACAAACTGCTTTGCCATTCAACCAGAGGGGAGGGGAGCCTAGGCCTTGCCGGCCAGCAAGATTTTAAGTTTGGAAGATTTTAGTGCAAAGACAAACAGTTAAAATTGTAATTTAAGAACCTATTTTAAAGCCAAAAAAACCCAACCTTTTCACATTAATATCCCCCTTAATAATATATAGTATGTTTTCAAGTGTTGCAGGCATATTAACTGGAGCTAAGAATGAAAGAATAGTATTTTGTTCACTGTCAATTACAAACTCACCATGTGCAAAGCTTCTTTGCGTTTCCATCTTTGGCCAATCACTGTATTAGGGGGCGAGCCACGAGGGTTCCTGAACCAATCAAGAGCTGTATATATTCCTGAACTTTTGCTTCTCAGAGCTAACATTAGGAGGTGTGGTCTCCGTCTGAGTCCACTGCAAGCACATTAACTCTTTGATGGGAGATTGAACAGTACCACAGGGTTACTACCAAAACTAACAATGTCACTATTTATTATATAATAAAAAATAAAATGATATAGGTAAAAAAAATGAATTGGGGAATTGAAATTAGAATTATCAATTTTCTTTATAATTAAAATCAGTTATAAAAACCATTAAGTTACTGGCTCAAAACATTAAGTTATTATGCTACCAGGATATGCCACAGGCAGGCCCAGGTGACAGGGTGGGCAGATACAGCTCATCACATAAAGAGAGCATCACCGGTTGAGGCTGAGCTGAGAAGACGCCATTAACCTGTCAATCGCCTAGTGTAACTCACTCATAGATGCTGCATGCTGAAAATGAGTCTGTAACCCTGTAGAAGCTGGAGGGCAATGGGCATGGGAAAATCACCTGTTACTTTCACTTTACCATGCAATAATATTCACCTTCAGAAAACCTTTTTTATTTTTCTTCTTAGTTTATGTCATGGATGAAGATCCGCTTTTACCATTCAGTGTTTTCGGTTGCTTTTCTCTAGATATAACCTACACTTTATTCAACTGATTGATTATTCTAAGACAAAACAGTATGCAAACTATAAACTTTGCCTTGTGATGTGTAGCCAGCATGTTTCCTGGTGGTTCACCACTTTTAATTGCCACCTGTGGGCTAGAAGCAAAAAACAACACCGAATATGACTAGAAGACAAGGGGTTAGACCTTAGTACCCCTCCTTTTAGGCTGTTAGTTTGACGTGGTTGGAATTCGCACCCAAATGAGGGGTCTTGGACGTCATGAGGTCATTTGAAGGAATTTTTGGGCTTCCCACGCCAGTGAAATGGGATTGTGCTCAGGTAAGGTTTGAACTACACTGACTGGGGCACAAACTGTGGAGACATAGGTCACGAAGAAATGTGTAAACTGTCACAAAATAAGACTTCAGGACCTATAGTGCCCTCTTTGGAGGAAACTAATAATCGAGGTAAAGGTTGAATTATGCAGTTGTGTTATAATATTAATAAAAGCAAAAATGTAAATGCAATATGGATGCAAACAAGTTTTAATTACTTCACTTCAAACAAGAAGTCGATGTTACGCCTTTAAGAGTTAAGAAACTTGAAACCTTGTTTGCGCAACAATCAGTGCAGCTCACAGCCGCCAAAGTGTCTAGACTAGCACATGATGGTAGTCAGCCAATGGCTCCATCGCTCTCCTCGGGGGCCCCGTGTGTGTGCTAAGTGTGCGTGTGTGTGTGTGTGTGTGTGTGTGTGTGTGTGTGTGTGTGTGTGTGTACGTGTGGGCGCGCGCGCGCGTGTGTGTGTGAGTGAGAGGGAGAGAGAGAGAAAAAAGAAAAAAGGAAGAGAAACGGCGAAAGAAAGAGATCTGGGCTGCAGTTTGACTAGATCTGTGTACAGAACGAGGAGCGCTATTCAGCCCAAGGATTGATCCGTTTCTAGCTTCTGCTCACATGGATATTTTTGGATTCTAAACGGACTGCACATAGAGATTTTAAAGACGACAGGGATACAGATTTTTATATAATTTTCTTGGGATTAATTGCTTCGAAGTACTTCATCTATGCTGTCCATACCGGTGTCAAATTAAATGTAAGAGTGTTCTTAAAGTCCGAAACTATAGGATACGAGTGCGCAAGGATTTAAATACCTATTTTACTTGTAGGCTTTTGTATAGGCTACTTGGACACATTTGCATCAAGTTAATAATGCTATTTTACGTTCTACACGGCATTCTTATTCTTTTTGGAACTGTTGTAGCCTTTTAATAATAAATCGTAAAACTAACAGAAGAGAACAAATAAAAGTAGATTAATTTCGCACTTTTTTGACGACATTCGTTCATGAATGCATTTTGATTTCCATGCTGCAGTGCATTTATTGGCGTTTTGTTGTTTTAGATGCAACAAAAGAGCCTAGAATCTAATGTTGCGGTTTTGTTTCCCATGTTCATTGGTCGGCTGTGCATGTACTGCACGGCATTCAACAGACATTAATGTTGTGCGACAACCATAGAAGTATCTGTAATACTCCGAGATCCGACCAGGAATAAAACCCATATAGATTTTCAAATTGTCGTATGTTCAGGACGAAACGCTCAGGTCTTGTGCGGCGACTCTGGAGAAGCCGTTTGATTCCAGATAAAGAAGGGGAAGATGGAAATGGCAAATCTAGCGAGGCGTGTAGGGACGATCTGTTCGGCTACAACCCAGAGAAAATTCCCAAAACGGAGCTCAGACCGATGACCCCTAGCGGGTCGCATCTAGGGGACTTCGGGGGTGTGTGTGCACGGGACCCCGCTGAGATCAGCGGCTCGGGGGTCACTTTGGATCAACATGGGGGAGCGGTGTGCGTCCCAGAGCAGGGAAGCCCCCGCTCCGTGAAGGACAGTGAATCCAGGACAGTGACGTGCTGTTTATTTAAAGATCGGGACCACTCGGAACCTAGAGGTCCAGAGTCGGATCAGGGTAGAGCACAAGGGTCATGTCACTTTGTGCTGAGAAACCATAGCCAACAGGATACCGGTTCCTCTGATGCGCAGGAACTAATGCCACGCACGGTATTAGAGCAAGAACTTAAAGCAGCCACATATTCTCTGCTGAAAAGGCTAAAAGAAAAAACGCTGGATACATTATTGGAGGCCGTGGAGTCCAGAGGAGGGATGCCGAGTGACTGCGTAATGGTGTCCCGGGCAGAGCTGAGATTGGGTGGCCATATGGCGTCTCCTCAGCTGCTTGTGTGTAAACTTTACCGTTGGTCCGACCTCCAGCACTTGGCCCAACTCAAAGCGCTCTGTGAGTGTAAGAGCTTCGGGGCACTGGACGGTCCCGCGGTTTGCTGCAATCCCTATCACTACAGCCGACTCTGTGGGCCAGGTAAGCACACTTGGAAGTAAGAAAGCCTTTTTGCGCCAAACTCCAACCTCTTATGTTTGGGCCAATAACCTCAGCCTAAAGGGCCTTAGGACATAACAGTAGCCCCAGTTTTAGCACAATCATCAAAGCACCGTCTGTTTAACTTTTCATAACTAAAGATTGCTTTTCCAATTGCATTACGAAATGTAAAGAGCATCAAAACATGAACTTTTAACCTAAATTTGTTGTTTGCTTAAATATCTTCTATTTGTTGCCATGCTATTAAATGTTGAGGGACAATTTTACAAATTTACTTGGTGTGGTAAGCTTAATACATAATTATTTTAAACAAAATACACCTACAGGCATTTTGTTTTTGTATGGACAATAGCTTATATAGAATTTAATAATCCTCTTTCGTTTTGCTGTGTGCAATCTAATGAAGTTTGACTGGTTACAGCAACTTTTGTGGGTTTAGTATAAATGGGGGCATTTTTTAAAACTGTGTTCCTTCCTGAGTTTGGGCAGTGTTCTGAGCCATTGCAGGCCCACCATAATTCTATCTCAGTTTAGGTTGGGGTATAGCAATTACCTAGCAACTCAAGTCTGGACGCTTAACCACGGAGAACCTAACTTGTTACAGAGCTGCAAAGGCACATCTCCCCCACTAGCATGTGCCAAGAGGTCTGATCCTCAGTGGACGAGGAGCCTGGAGCCCCACTTCTGACAAGGACTTAATGTTCACCCTTAATTAATGTTTATTCTACACTTAACCAGTATTGACATCAAATACCTTTGAGAAATGAAAGAGGTGTTTGTCTAAAAAAATACGGTATTAGGCTTCTTTTTGGTAAATGCCTTCATGTACCGAGATTTAGACATCAAGGCCAAGAGATTTAGTTAGGTTTGGTTAGCGTAGTGGAAGAACTTGTATTGAATCTTCAACAACTATAACGTGCTATCTAGGCAATCTCCCTATTGACCTATATTGAATAACCAGCGTTTGGCAGAGGTAGCCCTTTGATTTGGCAGATCATGAGCCTTCGACCCCAATGACCCAAGGGCCACCTGTGGTATCGTGCGTAAAGATGCAAGCCACAGTAATTCTGTCTCCTCACTGGCACAGGGCGAGGATTTTCCATAACATCCGCGTTCACTGGGGTCAGCGTACTGTGACATGCACTTCAAATAAGTCCCACACTATCTGAGTTGATAATACAGAAGTGTAGCAAATGTATATTTCTTTGGACTTCTGATGAACTCCCTTTGATTATCCAACTTCAGTTTTGTTAGTCTGTTGACTTACTCTTTGGCCGTTTTCCAGGTTTGTAAATAGAAGTTCTTGCAGGGAAATATGGGTGAAATTGTCCCATCCATGTGATGTATCAGAGTACTTTGTGCATGGTGCTTTTACCTACAGCTAGCCACATGTATTCTAAAAGTGGGAAGAGGGGAGCACAACCCTGATTGGGACTCCAGCTCATAGTAGACATAGCTCACAGGCACTCATGCATGTCACCATAGAACTGGTATTTCTTTCATGCTATTAAAGAAGGGGGTCCTACAAATTCAGAAACCTAATCACTCATTTAAAATAGGAAATTAAGACAAGGCATTTTATGTCCGCTTTGAATTACATAATTAAAATTGCATGTGGCTATTGATTAAAACTAATCCATAACATCTCAAAAGAGAGTATTTTGGTAAGTAACATGGGCCCCATGGCAATGTAATCTTTCTTTTATTTGATTTAAAATGCCTGTCACAAATGATTATTGTTGGTCAATGTTGTATTTTCACAGTTGGTGGGCTTACAATGTTGGGCAAAAGAACTTGGACTTAAATGGACAAAAAGCCTTTTCCTTTTATTTGGCCAGGCATTATGCCTTTGAAATGAGATCAGTTTCAAGTTGCGCTTTAAAAGCCCCTTTGTCCTAAGGAGGTCCCCTCATGCTATTTAGGTGAAGGAGTGGTGATAATATACAGTTTGCATACTGCTGGCGCCAGACTGACTAGCTGTGTATCTGAGTGACTGAGTTCGGATCCTGGCAATTACTGCCGCCACTCTTAAAGGACCCGCTGCTATTATGCTCTTCTCCTTCCTCTTTTCCCCGCATGCAGTCCAAAGTTTGTTTGTTCTTCTTTGTTTCTTACATTTTTTTGTCTGTTTCTATATCCAATGTTTTTTCCATCATTCAGAGCATTTCTTTACAAATACACTTGCACACCAAATGCTTTACTTTTGTTTGCTTTTTGTTTGACAATGACTATGTAGTTGAGTACATACCGTAGGTATATTTTCCAAAATTTAAAGTAGTATAGCAATTTAATTATTTTACACCGAGGTACACAAATTAGCCTTTGTTTTCTGTGAAAGCTGTTTTATTAAAATATTGACCTTTCACAAAGGCAGTTTTTTGTTTAAAGTTTTTATGGAAACTATTGTAATTCAGTAATAGGTGGTGCCATTTTTAATTGTCTTTAGTGCTCTTTCTGATATGCATTTACCCTGGGCAAGCTTTAATACCATATTTCAAATGGAGCGGTTGTAAATGTTCTAGTATATACAGAAGGAATGCTAAGTTCTGTAGTAGAATTAATATGACAAAGAATTAGCATTTCGAAGAGTTGTTTCTTACTGTGTTTTCAGTGGCATCAATGTTTTGTGTTGCAGAGTCACCCCCACCCCCATATTCGAGGCTTTCCCCTAACGAAGAACACAAGCCACTGGGTAAGTGACAAATGTATAGGTGCATGTCCCTGCTATGAATACTGTCAATAAACAGGGTCGTTGCTGTACTAGAACAAAGCTATTATGTCACATTTTCTGTGGTCCCATTCAGTCTTTTTGAACCTGGACTGTCTGATAAAGCCCACATAGTTAAGCCATTCTCTGTTCCAGTCACTGTTTAGCCAGGGAGGACGTGGGGAATGGGGGGGTGGGGGTGGATAAGCAGGAATAAAACAACGTGAAGAATTTTAATGGCGGTAATTAGGAACAGTGACTTGGAATGTGTGCAGGAGCTTTGAGGCTGAGGCAAGCAAGTGGCACAGTGTCAGAGGAGGCCTGCAGGACAGAGGGTGGCATGTCATATACGTATATAAAATGTGTTAGAAAAGTTATTAGAGGAAACCCTTGAAACACGTACTATCCTTACTGACTACACAGCAACCTGTTTTCCTTGTATCTTCAAGTTAATCAAATCTTGTAGCCTGTTTATACTTACCGACATTGAGCTTGGAGTCCAAGGTAAGTAGACCATTCTACAAAGAGTGTGCTTCCTAGAAGGGACATCGTTTTCAGGGTTTCCTTGGGATTTGCATAGTACTTCCTCCACGTTCATGTGAGCCGCGAGAAACCAGTCGAGAAGATACTGATGGTGTGTCTGCTGTGTTGCTCCCTGCAGATCTGTCTGACTCCACGTTATCTTACACTGAAACGGAAGTGGCCAGCTCACCCAACGCCACTCTGGGGGACTTTTCAGGTGAGCTTCTTCAACCAACCCGGACCCCTAAGGAGAGTTCTTAGTGAAGACATTGTTTGTGCTTTGGGAGTGTGGTGAAAGACTGCTTGCTGTTTGGGTGGATGTGAAATAGAAATGTCCTAATGGTATGAGGCATGATACAGCCATTGCTATTTGCAAGCCTGCTTTCTGTTATAAGTGATGAAATCAAAAGCACAGCTCGCATGGAAAAATGTTTGTGTGTGTGTGTGTGTATGTGTCCGCGCGGGCATATTTGGGTTTTCCGCCGGTACGGCTTTAATCCTGAGTAATAGCTACAATGAATCATGCTCTTATCGGCTTTCTCCTCTGGCTCACCCAGACGGCACATATCACACGCATGTTTAGATTGAGGGGGCTAATAAGTAACAGATCTGGCTCCGCTCACTACAGCAACAGTCTGACGGGCTAAGCAATGGTTAAACGAAGGCTGAGGCTGAGGGCAAGGGTGTCCTTTCCTGCTGCTCCCATGGCTATTGAGTGGGTCTGGGCTGAATGCACAAACTCTGCAGTTCATTTGGTTCTGATGTTGTGCTTTAGCCTTCCTCATGAAAGGCTATTAGGAGCGGTGTGAGGAGCGCCCGAGATAAAGGTCTCATTGTGAGGGCCGCAGAGGTTCAGTAGGGCGTACGCATTGGCCACAGGACCCGCCTCCCCTCCTCTGTTTTTCTTTGAGAAATATTTGAGTGGGATCAAACCGTAATAAGATCTAAGCTGGCTCGGAAAACACACAGAGGCACACATACTGGCCATTGCGCTCACATGAACATGAAACACTCACTCACCCACTCTACTCTGCTCACTCACACACTCAGTCACACGCAAAAATGTGCACACACACACACACACACACACACACACACACACACACTCTCTGAGTGGGCCAGGGGTGGGAAGGGTGGGCTCAGGGAAAAGCGGTGTTCCTCACGTGAATGGGGCCACATTAAAGGAAGCGTACAGGAGGAGGAGGAGGAGAAGGAGAAACAGTGCCTGTCCTCTGATTTGAAATGAAACACACCCTTCTGGTGGCGGAAAGTCAGCATGCCTCCCCTCCAATCGGACTGCGGAGTGCGGCGTGCACGCACGGTATCAGGTTCATGGGGAATCAGAGCCCTTCTTTCGGGGCCAGGGGGAGCTGCATTTCCTGTGTCGGGGGCCCTCCGAAGCCGTGTCTACTGAGTAGCCAACATGGCTACCTGGCGGCGTTGAGTCAGCTAGGGGAGGGAGCTCAGCTCCTTCACTGGCTCTGCACTCTCGGGTTGTCACTATTTCAGCGCAGCCCGGTGACACTCCCTGTGTCAACAAACGAGGGGCTTGTCAGAGCGCGCCACAATTCCTGGGAGACTGTGGTCGGGGAGGGAGGGAGAAACGGGAGGGAGGGAGGGAGGGAGGGAGGGAGGGAGAGGGAGGGAGGATGGAGACACGCAGCATGCTAGGGTTTCCTCCCCCTGGACCGCTGCTGCTGCTGCTGCTACCAATCACAGTCACACGGATATACCCAGAGCTGGCACGGCTCTACAAACACACCGGCCTGTGGTGGCCTCAGTCACTGGGCCCTTTGGAAAGCGCAGGAAAAGAAGCTCACGACCGACACCTGTGAGCGGGGTATGGGGGGCTGCGGGTCGTGCGTGCTGCTGCTTTGACGAAGGGCTTCATAGGGGGACTGTGTCAGGAGGAGTTGAGGGAAGGTGTCCTTAGAGACAGGAACATATTCAACTTTGACCGATCCACTGTGGCCGATCTTTACCCAGGGAGCAGAGTGCTGCTCGAGGTCCCAGACGCAGAATATAGCCTCCTCACAGGGCCGGCTCTGTTTGCTTGTAATGTGCATAATCAAATAGGTTGCATTATCCTATTTGGAACGTATTGCCGATCCAGCAGCACACTGTAGGTCTTCCCCTGTGCTGTCTGCCAACCTTACTGAGTGAACGAAGGGACGTACCGGAGGTCAAGCCCTGGCGGGTGCCGGGGGGTGGGACTGGTTGGGGATGGAACAGTAGAGTTGAAGGGAACTGATTGGTTACAGCATAAAACTATGTTTCTCCTCTGCAATATAATCCATTGGTTTCTTTTCTTAAGTGTGTCCTAAAAAAATATATAATGCAAAATATATACAAATAATATTTGTAATTGAAAATCGAATTACTCCCCATGTGAGGCAGTCAGTGTTTTGCTGTACATACTGTAGCCCACGCAACTTCAATTCAAAATCACCTAATCAAAGAATTAGAGTGACTTATTGTTTCGGACTGGCTTCAGCTGTATACGCAAAAAGGTTTCACACATCCCCTGTATGACTTACTGCATGTGTGGGACACTTTACACCACCGCCACTTTCCTCAAGTCGATAGGATTTGTGTTAAGAGGAGACCCTCTTCCCTGTCCTACGCGCTGATCTGACTGCACCGCTGTGCGGCTGTGTCCGAGTATGTCTCCACAGGGACTGTGGTGTCCCATGGCACGGTGTGTGAGGGAACGTGTCTGTGCCCGCTGCCCTTCCAGTCACTCAGGCCCGCCCACCTGCTTCCTCAGCAGCCAGGCCTGGTCGTGTGGACGACCCACTTAAAAAGGCCTTTGAGGCAGGTCCCATTGCTTCCTGTATGTCTGTCCGACGGGGTGTTTCCCCCTTTGTCTACACAGAGATGTCGTGGCGTCAATCGCATTTCTTTCTCAGACATTAAGGGCCTTTTAGGCCCCCCACTCTATGATGACAGTGAGCTCATCTCCGCTCTTGTTTATGTCAGCGGGCCGTTTTGAAAAAAGTTCGCTCCATCCGATTCTCAGGAATGTCTGTGTGAACTGGCCGTGTGGATGCGGCTGGCCCATGTGTGTCCAGTCAGTGAGTGCCCAGTTTAGATCAGCGTTCTGCTGGGGCCACACAGGACCGGCCCACATTCTTCCCTCATCAGAGGATGTGTCCTTAATCAACCCATCGGAATTTGTCAACATTGCACTCCGTGTGTACACACTTGCATTGCCGCGAGGTGAGCTCACTGGTGTGAACGCAGAGGAGGAGGCGGCTCTTCTCCGAGGTAATTGCAAGTGTGAGGAGACGGGGGGAGTGTGTTGCGGGGACGTGGGCCCGTGGAGGTGAACCCAGTAACCCGGTGGTATCCGAGTCACTGCAGTTAGACATACACCGTCTCCTCCACCCCCCCTTCCTTCCCCTCTGTCCTGAAAAGTTGGAAAATTGGATGCAAAGGGGTGGAAAGACTGGGTAGCCAGACGTGGCAGACACGGAGTGCCATCCTGGGGCCGGCCCCTGCGGAGAGAGGGCAGCTGCAGGGGGTCAGGACGGGGAGCCTTTAATGGAGCCCTAGATCTATCTGTCTGTCTCTGTGGGCCTGTCTGGCTGTCTCTGTGGGTCTGTCTGGCAGGCCAGGCTGGGATGATATCGACTGGCTCTTCCAGGCAGAGCAGAAAACGCTGAAAGGAAGGGGAAAGACCTTTTTCATATTGTCACAACACAGAGAGGATCAAAACGCTCCACCTCCAAGTCTTCTGTGCTTGACCTCAAACAGGCCACCATAGGGTGCAGCTCTGGTTTCCTTTCGAGAACTATTTCTTCACACGTAAACACACACATACTCGGAACTCAGAGGGAACAGGAAGGCTGCCAGACGATAGGGATGCTAACCCGGCTCTGGTCGATGTCAGGGAAGGCCAACCCAGCTCTCACCCCCAGTCCGTCTGTGGGTGTGTGTCAAAGACACTGGCAAAACATGAGCTAATTAGACTGTGCAATCAAAGGAAAGGGATGCCTCTGATGTTGATTACAGCTAATCAGATTCCAGCCATAGATGTGGAGCTCTGTTTGAACGCGATTTGTCTCTGGCAGTGACTTGATTGTGCGAGCACACTTTGTCGACATCTGAAAACACGTTGATTGCACTTTCGATTTCCTTGAAACTCGCTGCCGTCGTTTCCATGTCAAGACTGTGTGCCCGACGCAGTGCTGTGCTCTGGGTGTTTGATGGATGCTGAGGGTAACGGAAGGTTCTATTTTGAATTGGGAGGCAAAGCGGGTTGCTGGGGTGACCTCATCTATAGGTGACATCATTTACAACACACCCAAGTACCCCGCTGCGGATGACTGGTTAATGTAAGGTGAACGCTGTCTCGCGTGACATGTGACTGGCTCTCTGTCCTGCGTCTTTGTCGTATGACGTGATGGCGCTTGCATGTCAGCCACAGTGTTCCCGCTGGCTCTTGTGTGAAGCTTACGGAATCCATAGCATTGGGTATCCACCCACGCTAACCCTAAACAGACACACTCAGCCAGTTGAAGTGACAGCCCCTCACCTCCCCATCACTCCACCAGGCCGTCTACCCCCTTTCACCAGGGTCTTCTGTCTCCCAGCTAGCTGAGCTGCCTGGCCTGTCGGCCGGCCTGTCGGCTGGTTGACTTGTCGGCTGGCTGGCCTGTCGGCTGGCTGGCACACAGCCTCAGGTTTCCACCGCAGCCCCCTCGGCCTGCCCAGTGTCTGCCCGCCCACACTCCCCCAGGAGCTCCCAGTGCTCCAGGATACGGGATGTGGAAATAATGTGACTCGAGTACTTCCACCCTGCCTCCAGAAATCAGGTTTTGCGGATTGTTTATTTGAGGGGAAGGAGGCCTCAGACAAACATCCTGTTTTAAAAAACGCGGCCCAGGTTTTGTAGGAGCTGCAGCGGAGCCGCAAAACCTGCAGGGGCCTGTGAATTTTGGGGGAGGGAGGCTGGATGAATGGGAGAGGAGTGTTCGGGGAGATCTCGACAGACGTTTGGGGGTGTCCATTTCAGATGGTGGGGGTGGAGGGACTGGAGGTCTATTCAAGCTCTGTAGGACGATTTGAGTCTTTACCCAGAGTCCCTTTCTCAAGTATCTGTTCCAGTCCTGGGAGGCTGCTGCCTTCCGTTTCCTCTTACGTAACACACACAGCAAAAAGAAAGCGCCATTGATAAGAGAAAACGATAACAGTAGTTTTTTTTTCTTTCTTCCTTTCTCCATATTGTTTAAGTGTGGTGCGTCAGAAGTGCCGTGTTTTGTGTCAAGGTTTAGTTGCTGCAGATATATTTCACGTGTTGCCCTTTTTATCTCATGATCTGTGTACATTCGCTAATATGTTGTATTTTAGTTTGAGGGTGTGACGGTGTGTGTGTGTGTGTGTGTGTGTGTGTGAGTGTGTGAGTGTGTGTATTTGCATGCATGTGTGTCCATAGCATGCATACTAGGCTAAAACTTGGCTCTTCTCTAAGGAACTACACAGAGACCTTTTGGATATTAGATAAGGATCTTTAGTTTTTTCTCCATTTTGTTTGAGTGTTGTAAGGATGTCAAGATGTGAAACATTTAGAGAGTCTTGGTTTAATCATTGTGTCATAGAACTATCTTCTGTGCCTTTTGTTTTCCTACAATGGGAAATAAAATGTGAGGCTGGTTGGTGGGTAGTTGTCAATGTGGGCCAGTATTTCTTTAGCCTGTGTCTTTTATCCAGCTTGACAAGCCAGCGTTGTATCGTGGTGATGTCATTTAACCTCTAGCTGGAGATTGAAGGCAATGTTAATCTACAGTTTGATGAGAGGCCTGAAGCACGGTAAAAGTCAATAGAAACTGGGCGACAGGTAGCTATTCTTTATTTGTCCCAACTTGGCAACCCATTGTGGTGCCAGACTTGGGTGTTAGACCTGAGTCTCAAGGGCTTATGCAGGCAAAGTTGCCAGATCCTGACAGGATTTAGGCTATAGCCCGACACAAACAAATAAGGATATTTCCTCACACTCTGCCGTCATTTAGTAACGTGGCCTAAAGTCAATTCAGATGTTGTTCCACACTCACCTTGGACAAGGTAGCCAGTGTTTTTTGTAAGCTCAGCAACATGCACAGCAATAGCATTACAAAATTAGCTATGAAAACAGGAGGTTTGCTCAGGCTATCATTTTCATCCCCGCATTCACCCTCAGCAAACAACGTGAGTGAACTACTCCTGTAGCCAGGCTGCTGTTGCCGTCTCCTCTCTCTCCCTCATCCCCTCCCTCCCTGCCACAACGCAGTGCCCGACTCTTCCAATAGCACCATTCATTCAGGCCAGGCCACGAGGTTACGACAACAAATAAAGAGCGTGCAACGCCATTAAAAATGTATGGAATGTCCAACTGTTAGTTTAGTGTTTTAGCGCGCCTCCTCTCAAGGCTGTGCGTGGGAACAATACCCCGTTTGAGGCCGGGCCACTGTAAATGTGCGCGCCATGCATCGCCCTGGGGATTGGGGTGGAGTGGAGCGGGTGGGTGAGTGGGTGGGTGTGGGGACGGCAGCGGAAGAGGTGCCAGTTGCGGTTGCCGTTTTTATTTTCTGACCCGGTCGCCCACAATGATAAATCCAGAGAGAAAGAGAGAGTGAGGCTGGGCCGAGCCAGGCTATGATTGAGGACCTGTGGTCTGATTGCTGCTGCTAAAATAGATTCCAGAATGTTTTTTTTTTTCTTCCTCCCTTCCTCCCCAGAGGAGCATTGACAGTTGTGCGTGAACCTATGGCCGTCAGTATTTTTAAAACGTGGAATAGCCGGCACATTCTTTGAGCCTGCAGAATGCTGTGAGTGGATTAACTGGAGGGGCCCGTGTCATCCGAAATCTCAACACACAAGCCCCTCACACAGCTCCAACCACGGGGCAGGAGGAGGCCTCTCACTCAGAGGGGAAGGGGAAGGGCCAGGGCCACGGCATTGCGTCGCTTTCCTCCTTTTTTGAGGGCACTTTAAACAAAAGATGGGCATGATCTATCTCTTCACTCCAGCCCCTATGTTCTTAATGTAACGTAAATCATAATGCGTTTACTCACTCTTTGACCTTGGCAGAGCAAGCCGCTGCGAGTTCTGAACTTCAAAACAAACTTTGAAATAACAAAAAGACAAGACTAACTGTCTTGAGACAAGCTTTAAACGGCAATTGATTTTTTAAGTCAAATAGTTTTCGTGTGGCCGTGCTTAGTGGCTGAGCTTGGTACTGCACTTGGTCTTCTTAAGCCTGGTTTATACTTCTATGGAGGAGCACGTAAATGTCTCTGCGTAGCTTCACAGAGAAGGGGTTTCTGGGAAAGCGTAGCTCACAGAGGCCCGCCGACGTGTTAACGGGGATTCCTCTGAAATCCTAACAGCGCGTAGCCTGAATCATCTTCTAAGTGCGTCAAACAATCGCTGATTGGTTGAGAAAGGAAGGAAGGAGGAAGCGAGAAGATATCTGGTCAAATTTTGGTTGGAAAACACACACAGATCGCAACTAAAATAACAATAGAGATTTGAAGAATGACTCGCAAACTAGGTAGTCAAATACAAACATTTACACGATCCCTGTGCAAAAAACTACAAAAATATTGTGGTCACTATCTGTAATGTTTCTTATCCATGTTTCTAAACTTTTTTTCTGTACATTCTGGATCACTAAGTGCTACACTGCCTCCCAGTGAACCTGTGGAAGCATGCAGGCAAACTGCTGTCCGAATTTCAGCGCGACGGACGTTAACGTTCGCAGAATAAACCAGGTTTTAGCAGTAGGCTGCAGTACTGCACAAGCACAAAACATGTTTCTCACATGAAAAACACAAAGATCACAATGTTGCATACCATAAAGTAGTTCGGAGCTTTGTATAGCAACCTATTGCATTTGTCTGAGCTCTTTGTTTATGGCATACTGGGAAAGTAGGACTTTTGCGAGTGTAAGTTTTGCTGATCTGGTCTTTTTGGGCCTTCATAAAGGTCCTGGCGCTGCAGCTTGGTGCATGCAGCCTGGCTGTTGCATTTTGGGAGTAAGGTTTAGATTAGAGGCCTGGCTGGAGCTCCCCCTCTTCACCGCGCCCTGGCTGCCAGCGCGCAATTTACTTAATGAAATCCTGCCATTCCCTTCAGTTTCAAGATTCGTTGCAGATGTTGACAGGGAAGGACTTTATGAATTATTGGAAATGTTCACTCCTGCATTTTTAATGAACGTCTTTTGGTGTCGTGAAACGGCCAACTTGTCAGATCGGGGGGGTGGGGGGGTGGAACGGTTGTCTGTGTTTGTGGAGTGAGTGGGTGCCGGTGGTGGAGCCGTGTGGGTTACAGGCCCGGAGAGTGTTGTGATTGAAACGGAGACCAGGCTGCCACATTATCCTGACAGAACACATTCTCCTCACAGGCTCTGATCCACTGGTCCAATCAATAGGCCACCATTGTTGGAACGAGGGGCTCTGTCCGTCAGGGCAGCCCCTCCCCCAAGGCCTCTGGTAACCAAATACCTGTCTTTTTTCCTTCAAGAAAAGTTCTGGATCCAACTTTTTTTGCTGAATCAAAATGGAGTCTTTGATCAAAGGACTTTTTATTATCGGTCTAACAGATTCTGAGAAATGGGTGCCAATCTATACAACGCATGGGTATGCTTAGCCAAGACGGTTTACTCCCTAAACGAGAATTCAGGTTTTTCACTTTCATTAAACTAAAAAGGAAATTGGAAAGGGACAGGGTTCTATGAAGTAAATACTTTTGTAGAAATATAAATAAAAAGTCAATGTCATACTTAAGGGCTAAAACTTTAGGCTGAAATTCAGAGTTTTGTTTTTGTTAAACACACTTGTCTTATAGCTTGCGAGTTGAGTCAGTAGTATAGGGCTCTGAATAATAATTGTGAGCAAATGTTACCAGTTGTAGTCTCCTTGAGTTGGAGCAGTGGAGTGATAGAAGTGTCTTACTGCCCCCCCCCCCCTCTCCCTCCTGGTCCTCGCCAGAGTAGGAAAGGAGGAGGTACTTGGAGAGGGGGGCTAAGGAATGTGCGGGGTCTCCTCCACAGAAAAGCTCCAATCCTCTCTCTGGCTCTCTCTCTCTCTCTCACACACCCCCACACACGCACGCACGCACACACGCAATGCTATGTTGGAGGAGGGGAAAGGTCACTGCCACCCAGCAGGATGTCCATTGAGTGTTGTGCCTGAGGTGCTCCACTCTCTCAGACGTCACTGACCTCTCGCTGGGCCCGCGGATGGAGGACATTCCTCCCCATCTCCCCCACGTACTGCAGAGTCGAGCCTCTATTCCCCCCTGAAGGAGCGTGCTCGCCGGGCCTGGCCCCGGAGCTCCGTGCCGTAACTCTCCCTGATCTGTCCGGCCCGCTCGCCTGCTCTCTCACACACACACAAACACACACACACACGCAGCAGAGCCGTAGAGGAAACTTGGGAGGAAATGAGCAGCACATTCTCTTCCCCCTTCCTAGGCCTGGCGGCCTCCTACAACCGCCCCCCCCCCCCCCAGACAGCTCCTTCCATAGGAGAGCCCGGGGCTTCCTGTGCTTTCTACACCCTCCCCTGTTTATTGATCTCATCTATGGATCGGGGCTGGTTATCTGCTATCAAGGGTACGGCTCCTTTACCCCCGCGAAGGGGAGCTGCCGCAGCCCGGCCGGGGGGAGAGAGGAGAGCGGAAGTGGATGACAATGTGAAGCCTAGGCTCCTATTGTGAGGCGGGCCAGGCCGGGCCGGCCGGCGAGGCCTGCGCGGGGACGGGATAGGGTTTCTCTCTCTCTCTCTCTCTCTCTGTCTCTCTCTCTCTCTGTCTCTCTGTCTCTCTCTCTCTCTGTCTCTCTCTGTCTCTCTGTCTCGCTCTCTCTCTCTCTCTCTCTCTCTCTCTCTCTCTCTGTCTCCCTCTCTCTCTCTCTCTCGCTCTCTCTCTCTCTGTTTCGCTGTCTCTCTCTCTCTCGCTCTCTCTCTCCCTCCCTCTCTCTCTCTCTCTCTCGCTCTCTCTCTCTCTGTCACCGTGCTCAGTCAGCCTCATGGAACGCCGCTGCAGTTTGCTGCAAGCGGCACGTCCTCCTCCAGGCAGAGGAAGCTGGGAGCCGGGGTAAGAGAGGGGGGGGGGGGGGGGGGATCCATAGCATCTCATCAGAGAGAGAGAGAGCTAGAGAGAGATTGAGAGAGCCAGAGAGTGAGAGAGAGAGTGTGTGTGTGTGTGTGTGTGTGTGTGTGTGTGTGAGAGAGAGAGAGAGCTAGAGAGAGAGAAAAAAAGAGAGAAAGAGCAGCTCCAGCCTTCCGTGTCTGCCTGATAAAGCAGACTTTGATGGCAGAGATAGCCGAGACGCCAGCCTAAATGTGGCCTGTTAGGGAGTTGTAGGACTGCCCTGTAGTTCTTGTTGTCTACACAATCAGAGCCCTACCATAGGCTGGTGGCACGGAGGGGGACAGCCAAGAGAGCTTTTGTTGTTTTTGCCTGTCAAACCAGCCTTAATGTGCTTAAACTTTCTCTGTGCAGGCTCAGGAACGAACTGGTCTGTGTCAAATTAAGTCTGTCCACCCTGAAGCTTTACATTAACATGCACACACAAACACACACACACACACACACACATACACACACACGCACACTCACACACACGTAGACCTAGTACATAATGCAAGAATACTCAAGTATACTCAAATACAAGAACGCACGCACTCACGCCCCCCCCCACACACCAAACACACAAACACACACCCGCTGGTGCAGCTACCCCCTCTGCCTGTCAGCTCAGTGGTTGAGTCTAAGAGCTGGAGGGGAATCTAATCCTTGGCACAGGATAAGAGGCTCCTGCTCCCCCCCCCCCTTCCTCCCCTTCCTCCCCTCCTCTACTCTCCTCCCAGCGCCTGGCCTGGCCTGTTTAAAGGGACTGGCAGCAGGGCCGCCTCCTCTGCGTGACTCTGAAAGCCAGTGGTGGAGGAGGGAGAACATCCTCCTCTGTCCATCCCTGGATTAGCCGACATGAGGTCTAATGGAGCCGGGGCCCACGGTTTGGTGGGGAGATGTTAGCGTTGAGGGGAAGCTGTTGTTTGTCTGCCTGTCCCCGACACTCAAGCTCCCATTCATCTCACTACAGGGCTGCGGAGCGCTGTTTACCCCCTGGGCTCTTCTTTTTGCTCCCTCCCGTCTCTGCCCCCCCCCCCCCCCCTCTCTCTCTCTCTCTTTCACGGTGCCTTTAAAAGCATTACTGGACGATCATCAAGGATTGCCATTGAAACTTTCAAGCCCCCTTTTTTGTGTACTTAGTAGTAATTATGTGGACTCGCCCTCCGGTGCCGGGGTCTGGTGACACAGGGCCCACTTTGAAAGCCTCCGTGTCTTTAGGAACTCCGTGCTGTTGAATAAGCCAGGCGCCTTTCAATTTGGCTCCACACTCGAACCCTAAAGTAGGCCCAAAACGTTTTAATGGACTCGTGATCAGTGTTTGGGTTAGCTTGTGTTTTGTCTCCGACACTTATGACATGGAGCAAGGTTGGTGGACACACCCTCACTGCCCTGTTGTCCCCTTTGCGTGCAAAAAACCATCCTTTACGTTGCACGGCACAAGGGCATCTGACGTCTTAATGCTCTGCTCAAACACGCGAGCGTGTGTCATTGTTTGCTCATCGAGTTCCAACAAACTGCGAGAAAAGTCGGACTTCTTGTCAGCCCCGATGTTCTGGCTTTGATATTCTTAATTCCCCCAATCAAGCCGCCAACAGGGAGTGCAAGAAAAATGAACCTTTTTTGTGGTTTCCATGGCGAACGCTCCATGTTATGGAAAGCCTGGCCCTGCACACTGAATGCTCCCTGTTGGAGAAAGGCTTGTTAAATATCTTTGTTTGCCGTGCGATTGTCCTCCTGATATGCAGTACGTGCATTTTCAGGCGTACCAGAGGCTGCGCTTATTTGACTAATGCGTTTGTGTGCGAGTGCGTGGGTGTTTTATTTTATGTTTGGAGTTCGGAAATCTGTTTACCTGTCACAAAAATCTTGAGGAAATCCAAACACGGACTAACCTTATCACAGGAATCTTACACCCCCCACTCGACTGATAGCTGCTACCAGCAGCATGTTTTATTTGGGTTTCCAAATCATTTTGAAATCCTTTTGTACACCGACTAAAGGTCGCAGAGCTCGGCGGTGTAGAGCTATACATATATTTGCTTGACGACTTTTAGACTTGTATGTTGGCCGTGGATCCTGATGGCGCTGATGGCGACGTGCCTGGTTGGTCGCGTTCTCTCCAGCTCAGTGGAGCGTCTGTTGTCCCTGGGAAACGCTCCGCTCGAGGTCCATCTCTGTCCATCTCGGAGACTGACGCTAAGAGGAGAGGCTTTTGAAAATATAATAACATGCGTTACTTTTCTAATGGATAAGCAGAGCTGTTAAGAGGTGTCAGGGTTAAATGGAGGCAGAACAGAATAATTGCTCCCAGCCTCTCCCTGCTCCACCCTTAAAAGACCCACTCAAAGCTCAGCATGGAGTGCTACTAGGCTGCAGGCGGGATACGGGCATCTGGGTTGGGGTAGTATAGGGAGGTAGCCAGCCTCCCAGTGGAGCCATGCCTGCGCCAAGGCCCAACATCTAGTTTGCTGCCTTGTTCTGGTCTTAGTTGTACTTGCAAAGCTTTGGTTTACTCTTACGTTCTCTCTGGGTCTAGGCCTTGATTGTAGATGGTACATCTTTTAATACTACTAATTATTGATGATTGTAATATGATAATTAGTCTTGCTAATCTTGCAGTGGCTATGGATTTGTGCACAAAACAAATGTGATGGACAGTGAAAGCAGACGCAGCATTAAAAGCGAGCTGGGCAAAGTGTCAGGTCGTGGCGGGTCGTAGTGCTAGTCTGAAGTCTGTGTTAAGGTTGTCCAAACAGAGACCCACTGGAAGAGAGATGGCACTTTATGTAGTCAGGGTATACGTAATGAGTTCTCCTGCTCGATCCCTCTTCCCCTTTCCACTGACACACACACACACACACACACACACACACACACACACACACACACATATAGGCTAGGCTGACCCGAGCCAAAACACACAGCCCAGCTCCAAAACACAAACACAGGCCCTGATATTCTTCTCATTCCAAACAGACACATGGGTGTGCGCAGGCACACGTAGCCCTTTCGCACAACAGAGCCACCGGAAAATGGCTGGCTCAGGTCGAGCACATTGTCTTGCCTCAGGCTTGGACATCAGATACATTTCTAACCTCTGTCCTGCTCTGTTCTCATCCTGATCCTCTCTATCTCAATCGGCTCCCTTCCTCCAAGTGTGAAAACTAGATACAATGGGCCAAATGGGGTTTCCTTGCTCTTTCTTCTCTTTCTCTCTCTCTCTCCCTCGACAGAAGATGGCAGCCGTTTGGCCTTTTGTGTTTGTGTGCACAGTTTCAAAGTGAGTTTACCTTGATGTGTGGGCTCCATTTGATTTGGCACAATGGAGGACCATAAACAAGTTGGGGCTGAGTTCTTTGTGTGGCCGGCAAGGCAGGCAGGCAGGCAGGCAGGCAGGCAGGCAGGCAGGCAGGCAGGCAGGCAGGCAGGCAGGCAGGCAGGCAGGCAGTAAAAGCTCAGCTCAGGGCGGAGGAGCTGGATTGTGGAATTCACTAATGGCACATGCATGTTGGGGCCCCTGACGAGAGGGGGGTCATTTTCAGCAAACACACAGAGAGCCTGTCTGCAGCTCCTTCTCTCCCTTCCCCCTCTTTCTCTTTCACTCACTCACTCGCTCCCCACCCTCTGTAGCCCCCTCTTTCCCTCTCCTCCACTCTCCACAACGCAGTGAAGTCTGGAACCGGCAGGCTTTTCTCTTTTTTATTTTTTTTGGGCGCAGGTCCGCTTTTTTTGGTTAATCTTTGTATAAACTTGACTAGCGTGGGTCACTCATCAGAGAGGTCCGTTGCTGTGCGCAGCTCTCCCTGGCTCCACCTTAAAGGCGTCTGTTAATGGGCCGGGCGGTCATTAAGCCCCGTCGAGTGGAGGGCCGGCAAAGGAATGGGGCCACAGGGCCGCCCTTTAAATCCTCTGCACCAATAGACCCTCTGAAGCAAAATAATGGCATCACTCTGTGTGCGAGTTAATGGGAGCTGATAGCATGAAGGCTGAGGGGTCAGCGGGTCACGGGCTTGTGCTAAGTTGTCAGGGAGCTGAATGCCGCCCCTCGGCCCGCGGCCGGGGGGAGGAGAGCGGGGGCCGGGACCCCCTGCCTGGCCCTCTCCCCGACCCCCGCCACCCCCACCCTCCTGGAATGTGGAAAAAAAGCGGGGAAACAAGGGAACCCGCCCCCCCCCCCCCCCCCCCCCCCCCCCCCCCCCCCCTCTGAACGCCACCCCTCCCAGAGGGAAAGGGTGACAAGACGGATGTGAGCACGCGGAGTTCACCGGGGCCTAGAGATCACCCAGGCAGCCCCCCCCCCCCCTCTCTGCACCCCTAACCATCCTTAACCGGACACCCATCTCCAAACCAGCCCCATTCAACACGCACAGACAGGGGAGCAGCGTTCCGAGGCGCAGCGGAGCCGTGTGCCGGCGTCTGGCTGCCTTTGTGTGCAGCGGGGTGGAGATGGAGGTCCACCCAGGGAGCTGTAAGTCACCGGGAGCACGGAGGGCTGTCAGAGGAGGGAGCCCGCAGACTGTTGCCATGAAGGCTGAATTAACAGGCTGATTTACTGAGAGGGGATGTGGCTGGGCGCGAGTTCACAGCCTGGGAACCCGGCATCTCAGCCCTGCTCATTAGATGTGATTAGACTTGAGAAGTCTGTGTATTAGACGCTCGTTGGGTAAGGAGATGGTTTCAGCTGGCTTCTGGCAATGGACAACATTTCTCTTTGTGAAATAGTTGTGCTGTATTGAAAGCAGAAGCTCTGTGCAGAGTAAAGCAGCAAGTGAGGGATAGAGGCTGGTCAGCCGGTGTGCTAGTTCCATGTGGTGCCCCCCAGAGGCAGAACAAGGCAGTGCAGGGTAGTCTGGGCTTTGTGCTGACTGACCTTACAACACCCTCTGTCGCTCTCTAGAATATCTATAGCAGCTCGTACCGTGTGTGTGTGTGTGTGTGTGTGTGTGTGTGTGTGTGTGTGTGTGTGTGAGTCTGTGTGCGTGTCTATGCACTGGTATTTATACAAGGCTTGGGTTTCAATACAATGTCTCCTTCTGTATTTATAGAGTGGACATCTGCTGCAGACAATAAAAACAGAGAACTAATCTCTTAAACCCAATTCTTCCTATTTCGCTAGCCCGGTTTTCTTTTGTTAATGTTGACGTCTCTCTCTCTCTCTCTCTCTCTCTCTCTCTCTCTCTCTCTCTCCCCTAGATGCCAGTATGTCGCCTGATGCCCCCAAGCAGAGCCACTGGTGCAACGTGGCGTACTGGGAGCACCGGACACGCGTGGGCCGCCTCTACACGGTGTACGAGCACTCGGTCAGCATCTTCTACGACCTACCTCAGGGCACGGGCTTCTGCCTGGGCCAGCTCAGCCTGGGGGCGCGCAGCAGCACCGTCCAGCGCACGCGCGGCAAGATCGGCTACGGCCTCCTGCTGAGCCGCGAGGCGGACGGCGTGTGGGCCTACAACCGCAGCGAGCACCCCATCTTCGTCAACTCGCCCACGCTGGACGTGCCCAGCAGCCGGGCGCTGGTGGTGCGCAAGGTGATGCCGGGCTACTCCATCAAGGTGTTCGACTACGAGCGCTCCCACCTCCTGCGGCACGCGGCCGACCCCGACCTCCTGGACGGCCCCTACGACCCCAACAGCGTGCGCATCAGCTTCGCCAAGGGCTGGGGCCCCTGCTACTCCAGACAGTTCATCACCTCCTGCCCCTGCTGGCTGGAGGTGCTGCTCAGCAACCACAGATAACACACGCCCCCCCCAGCCCAGCCCCACCCCCCCCCACCACCACCCCCACCCGCAGACGGACCGAGCCCACCAAACCATCCCAAATATCATCTACCTAGATTTAATATAAAGTTTTATATATTATATGAAATATATATTATACCTGTAAATACGGAGTCATTTTTACAATGTAATTATTTATGTATGGTGCAATGCGTATATGGACAAGAGGAAAAAAAATGGAAAATGCACTTTGGCTTATATATATTATATACATAAATATATATAAAGATAAAGAATCGTTCAATACCAATTTGAGAAATTATACAGCAAAAATAGGATGAGCCTGGTTTTGGTGTATAGTTTTCATATCCTATTAATATCCAGACAAAAAGCTAACACCATTCACACATTGATAATAAAGTATTCGCATTATAATTCTGTTTTGTTTTGTGTGCATCATTACCCAGATGTATTTTTTATGGCATGCTGGATTACACTGCAGATTAAATCAGATCCTGTCTGTTGGCCCATGTGCAATGAAAGAATGTCCTTCCCATGTTGTCATCAATGTGGGCCACAGATGATGTGTAGCTCAGAGTAGGTCCTGTCTCACTCTCTTCCTCCCTGAGCAAATTATACGAAGAGGTGCTGTAGTTGTACTGCTGTGGAGCCGATGGTACTAAGGGAGTAGCCATTTGGAGGACTGCTTCAGTGATGATGCTTGCTTATTTTAACTTTTAGTTCATTTCTGGGTTTGAACAAGGGTGCAGTACTAGCTACTTACCTCAGTTTACTCGATTATTCTTGATAATCCTCTGTGCCCTGATTGAGCCTTGATTCAAACATTTTAATTTGTTTCAAATGTCCTTTAATATCACTGTTCAATGTCAATGTTGTGTGTGAAAGTGGCGATTAGATAGGTGGCGAAACCAGAAACGGTTCACCTGGACGTCCTTGAGGTCCCAAGGAGCCCAAGCATTCAGAGATAGCAGGACAGAGAGGAGGAGGAAGCAACCTTCACACGACATGGTTGAAGAAATGGATCAAGTTCGTTCCCAGCTCTGCAGTCCAAAACGCCTTCCAAAGTTGACCCCCCCCTCCATAACCCGTCGCCTTGGGCCAGGGGTTTGGAGGCTGTGTCCTGCGGCCTTTCACACTGGACGCTGTTCTAACTGACCAGGCAGGGAGGCCATGACCTCAGTCCGTGCACACATTGATGGGGGAATGTGCGCACATGAAACCGAGAGCTTTTTTACAAGCCTATAGGAATCTTAAAAACTGCAGCCAAGATGGATGTGGTTTTGCGCTCGCTTCCTTTGTAATTACTGGTGTTTGGTTGTCGGAGTGGTGGTGGGGAGGAGCGCTCGGGGTGTGTTTGGGGCGAGGGGGAAATGGGGGGGGGGGGGGGGCTATGAAGGTCTGTGCCAACACTCAGCCAATGGAGCCATTCAGCTAGAGGCGCTCTGCTCCCATCCCTCCCCCGTGTGCTCCGAGCGGCCCAGTGACAGGAATGCTGGGCTGTTTGAAACAAAGTTCCTGTCCAAGAGATGGGGCTTTTTTATATGCTCGAAAAAATGGTTTCGGCACAGACTGTTTTTCAGATTTCCATGCCTGCTGTCGACATGCCTGGAGTTACGACCCGCAGTGATCAAATGCGCCGCTCGTCTCCCACTGCCGTGTTTGATTTAGAAAATAGACATCCTCCTATCCAGAGGGCATCTTCCCAGTGAGCGAGCCCCAGCCCAGCCCTGCCCCGACCCTCTTCCCCCTCAGACAGCCCCTGTGCCTGCCCTACAGTCTGCCTGGAGCCAGGCCTGTGTGCAGTTCAAACAGCCCAGAGGAGTGGCTCCATTCTGCCTCTGCCTCCTTTTACAACTGGGGGCCATTATCCCTCTCCCCTTTGTGTCTCCGCTGTCGGAAAAGGACCCGCCACGCCACTGGGGACTGGGGAGCGACAAGCAAGACGATTTTACGGGGTAGCAGGAAGCCCAGGCACATAGCGGCCCGATTACACAAGCGACCACAGTGGGCACGGAGGGGGCCTAATTAGAAGAGGTCGGGGGGGAAGCCAGACTTTTGGCCACATCATCCAGTTGCTCTTCCCTGATCTCCAGAGTGGGAATAGTTGTGGCACCAGGGCTGGAAGGGAGTAAGGGAAAAGCTGTGTAAGCAGCTTTGTGTGCGGCACTAGCCCACGACTGGTACGGATTAGCAGGCTGCTAGCAGGCCCGGGCTCATTTGGGGAGATGTTTGCACCGCCCCCCCCTCCTCGCTCAAGAACTAGGTGGCCATTTTGATCAACTCCTGCATGGCATACGGGGACGTAGGTATACCAACTGGGAAGAGGCGACGGACCGAAAAACAATGCGCTAGCAGCCTTTCCGATACGACGGTTATGTTTTATTATGGATTTCTTGGCTCAGATGTGCACCCACACACCCCCCTCACTTAATAGCCTGGTGCTGTTTGTGTGTGACGGAAACAAAGAGAGAGAAAGAGAGAGAGGGAGGGAGACAACGTGCGTATGTATCGTTGTCCTTCGCATTTCTAAGGGCCGTGCGTGTGGCTCTCTTTGCTTCGTGTGTCTCTGTGTGGGGAGCGTGCGCGCGCGACTGCTTTTTAAAGCTTGATGTTTTAAAACCTTGTTATTATGGCTTCTGTCCTGCCAAAGCCTCAGTGCATTCCACAGACTGTAGATTCCAGCCCGTAAGGCTCTCTTAGGCCGGGCTTTCCACGCGCACCACGGCAAAGCGAGGTCATCACTGTGGGCCCACGGTTCCTCAACGGTAAACTGGTTACCCTCTCCTCTCCGTGCATGTCAGCACACCTGCACTTCGTTGTTTTTCGACTTCCATATTGTTCCGGTGATCCTTTGGCGTAGATGCACTACACCGAACAGTACTGAAGCACCAACAGACATCTCTCTGCTTTGTCGAGCTCGCGCTGTGGGACTGAGGCCTGAAATAGGCGAGCGTCTTTTGTCGTGGGTGTGTGTGGAGCGATGTTGACGCGAGTGCTGCCACAATGCAGCATTCGAGCCGCTGAAGTGCCTCGCTCCCTCTCTTTTTGTCTGTCTGTCTCTGTGAGCAGCATCCACTCCATCTGGCCTTGGCACAAGCGCCGCGCGTTAATAGCACGTTCGGAGCACCGAGAGATTACACAGAGCGCTCCGCAGCGCTTCCTGCCCGCTCCCTCTCATGAGCGCAGGGCGAACGGAAGTCGTCTCACCTTGGCTGAGGGCGTTAATTACAACTCCCCGGGCCGCTGCGACGCGCTCAGCACTTACTGGGCCTGCTCCTACACGCCAGCACACACGGGGATCCACACAGAGGGAGGATTAGGAGCCGGCACGCAGGGGGAGCTGGGGAAGGAAAACTTTTTATTGGAGTGTTTTTTTTTCTTTCTTCTCTCCAGCTATTAGGACAAATGAAAGTGGTGAATCAGAAACAAGAGGTTGTGTGTTTAGGATGTGCTTTGGTGTGGTTTGTGTGCGAGTGCGTGCGTGTGTGTGTGTGTGTGTGTGTGTGTGTGTGTGTGTGTGTGTGTGTGTGCGCGCGAGTGTTGCGCTGCGAGTGTGTGTTACATCAAGGTGCTGGGATAATGACTGTGTGTGTGACAGGTCGGAGGACTTTGATATTCGTTCTTGAAAGTATTCCGACAAAGATCCAGCGCGGTGGACTGTGTTGTTGAAGAAAGATTGGGAGGTCTGAAAAGGCTTTATTTCAATTGCATGGCTCTGAAATCAAATCATCTCAATTCAACCTGTTCACGTGTCAAAACATCTTCGTCTTTATATTTGCAATGTACATTAGACAGTCCGATCATTGCCTATGTGCGCTTTGAAGCCGCGTTTTCGATGGCCGTTCGGCGTTCTGCTACAGTAAGCCTCTTGCTGAGTGGAGCTGTAAGAGACCATTGAGTACAGTGGAGCTATTCCTGTGGTTTTCCGTGGCCCAAAAGCGTCCCAGTGCCGATGCTGCTCCCCAGATCCCCCGCCCTCCTCTCGCTGTAATTACAGGGTGCACTGGGGCCTCTCCGACGTACCACAAGGATTTATTTTAGTGAGTTTCCACAGAGGTTAAAAGAATGCCACAGCGACACACACTCATGCAAGCCCATACAAAAACAGACACTCTCTCACACACACACACACACACACACACACACACACACACACACACACACACACACACAGCCGCAGGCAAGACTCTGACAGCATTAATCAACAGCCACTCTTCCCCTCCCCTTGTCCAACTCCCATGTCTCCTTGGATGGATGGAGTACAATGGGCCTTAGTATGCTTTACAGGTAAATGGTAGGTGTAATTACCCAATAGTTAGAAGTCCAAATGGAAGTAAGCGTAAGACTAAACATTTTTAAATGTTTACCATGGTGAAAGAAATGCTAAATATTTTATTGGTAGCAGGACGGTGTGGCGTGGAGGCGGGCTGAGGTGGGTCACGACACTGGCCTGTGTGTTTCTGGCTGAGAGCTGGCCGAGGCTTTCTTTCTTCTCCCAATCAGAGCAGCATTCCTCATTCAATGAACCCCTACCATGGTACCACACTCTCCTCACCCAGGCCACAGCTAGAGTCACTTTCTTTGACCACCCGTTGTTTTGGGACAGAATGAGAATACTATCATTTGTTTTATATTCTAGGAGTGGGTGTGGAAAACCTTATGGTACGAGAAGAAAATGAGTGTGTGCGCTGATGTTGTGTCAGAGATCCTCTCTGACTTACACCGGCCTGTAACAGACAGCTTTATGAGCTGTAATGGCATTCCTGTCAGAGTAGCCGGTGCATCTACATGTTTGTGTCTCCTACCAGGATGGGACGGGGCCCTCGGGGGGTGGAGCGCGCAGAGGACTGGCCCAACCCGGTTATGCGTAGTGCCAGGGCGGTACTTTGTAGGTTTACTGAACACTGCATCTCCTGCCTGTTTTGAAAAGTAATCCTGTATGGGAGACGACGTCATGCTCTTTGATCCCGCCGAGAGCTTTTCCACCAGCCCCGTTTGTCCTCTCAGAAGTCTGACACAGAGTTGTTTTTTTTCTCTCTCTTTTCCAAAGGGGCTGTAAAAGAGGAGATCTAGGAAGGCACACCCCCCCCCCCCCCCCCACCCCCCGCTTCCACCCTACTCCTCCCTTTTTCTCTCTCTTTTTTTTTTTTTTAATACGTTCCATATTGTGAGCTGAAGTGGGGAAATGCAGTCACACTGTTTCGCCTTCCAAACTTCCAGGCTGAGGTTTGGCCTGGAGTGCTGGTGGTTGTGTGGACGGGTCCTGGTGGGGCCTGCTGTTGCTGGGGCAGTTAGGACCCCTCTGTGTGGGCCCTCCACTCCCCCTACAGGGTCCTTTTATGGTCCCTTGTCTGGGGACATTGTGCTGCACGGGCTGCAGTGCACGAGCCCGGAAACTCCGTTAGCATGCGTGTCGGAGGAGAAGTTTATTATCGGGTCGACAATGCTCCACTGTTTTTATTGCAGTATTTCAGAGTAGGAGAGTAACATGCCTCAGAGTACTGTTAGATGGATTATTTCCTTTTGGCCCGAGCTGCAGATAAACAGGCTCATCAGTTGTCATGGAGGACTTTATTTAGCTGTTTTAGTGGTGTGCAGGGAGGCGCTAGCAGAAAGACTTCAGGAGCGACTGGCTGGAGTATCTTGGAGAAGAGTGGGAATGAGTGAGGAGGCTTAGATACCAGTCCAGAGGTCGGGTTTCGCATTCCAGGGCCACGCACCACAGCCAGTCTCCACACTGACATACCTGCTGAGTGTCTGAGGGCCACTGGGGCCTAGGAATGTGTGTGTGTGTGTGTGTGTGTGTGTGTGTGTGTGTGTGTGTGTGTGTGTGTGTGTGCGTGCGTGTAAGTGTGTGTGTGTGTGTGTGTGTTTGCGTGCATGTGCATGTGCTATTGTGTGGATTTGGCATACATTTTTTGTGTGTGAGTGTGTTACTTGCTCGAAGTCAACCAAGCAACTCAAAACAACTTGTCAATGTGAACACACGATATTCCATTACACCTCGAGCATGTCATACTAAAATCAATCAGAATAAACACATGACGTGAGTGAATTGTAGGAGCGGCGAAACATTTTCTATTCACAGCAGGGGAAAGCACACACAGATGGAGGAGCTCGTCAGCTCTCCAATTCAAACCAAAGAGCTCATTGCTCCACGCGTGCCACCGACAATCAGTGCCGAGGCTGGCTGGGTGGGAGTCCAACGGAACAAAAAGCAAGGCTCCTCTTATTCCCGTTTGAGGAGAGAAGGGTGGCCTTGGAACCCCATTGTAAGTGAGACCACAGCGGCTTCAAGTGCTCAGGGGGCCCGCGGGGTTGTTGTTCTGGAACATTTGATTTCAAAGTAAACGTTCGCCAAGCAACAGTGGCTTCTCCATGCGAGTGTTCAGTATTATTTTGTTGTGATGGAGAGAAGTAATAGGGTAACGAGTTCAGACAGACACCCAGTGGTTTGGATTGTTTTAACAGAGGTGTTTATTGCCCGATGTTTGAGTGCAGTGCGCAAGGAAAAATCTAATCATACATACACGATGCTTGTAGTGTGTTCTTTCAGAACTCGGTGCATGTGCCACACAAACAGTCTTTGTGAACCCTTGCTTATGTCTCCAGTATTGCTTTCCCCCCTTCACATCACTTTGAGTATCACGGACCCTTTTGTGAACCATCCAACTGCTTAGGTTTTAAAATTGCACCAAGATGTTTCACTGCCACCAGTTTAGAAGACGTCAAAGTGGATATTTGTGGTTTGTGACACGCTCCTGGATGCTGAAGCTTGTGTTTTGGGATGCCTTCCCCGCTCCTTTCCAAAGTCAGTGGAACAACATGGTACCTGCCAATGCCAGCACGTGTCAGGCTTGGCAACCCGGCCCAAAGTAAGCGTGCATTCAATACTCACCCCTCTGTCAATAATGGTGCAGGGAAGAAGATGGCCGCCGACCAGACAGAGCCTGTTGCCCCTGGGTTCAATATTGCAGATTAGTTACAATACTTTCTACCACTAAGTACTTTCTGTGTCCAATGAGGGCAGACAAAATGGCCAAGTTACAAATGAACTGTCTTCCTTGCTTGGTCATTGGATCTGTCGGTTTGGCTATAGGTCAGAGCCAGCCAGGATCAACCACCTAGCCACATGGAGCTCATACTAGTACTTTCCCACAAGACCCCAGTATTAGGTTGTAGTGGGATCATCTCCATTTCTCCAGCCTTAAGCCCAGTATCTCTCTATCGTCCAAGCAGGCGGGCGAGGACGGGTGGTTAGTCGTCCCTCCCTGGGGGGCGTCCCTGACCAATGAGAGCCTCTGGGGTTAGTAGTGAGTCCTTTACCTCCAGTGCCCGGCAACACGATCTCTCTCTCACGTTCCTGGAGCCCTTTGTTTGTCTCCGTTGCCCCGCACAGCCTTTCAGGGCCAGGCTGCCTGACCAGTGCCATCCCCATAGAGGCGGCTGGACATCTTCATCTGCCGCTGTCTCTCATCTGGCTCCTCTTAAGGCCCCAGCAGAAACGAGCGTGAATGCGAACTTCTGTCAGCGCCTGGCGCTTAAAGAGAGGAGGGTGCAGGGAGAGAAAGGGTGGGGGGGGGGGGGGGGCTAGGAAGAGGAGGGGTACAGGGAGGAAGAATTGAGAGAAGCTGATAGAAGGGAGGGAGAAGAAACGGGTCAGAAAAGAGAGAAAACAGAGATACTGAGTTCAAGTGACCGGGATAAAAGCTAAGGTTGACATAAAAAGAAATCCTGGCCAGGGTGTGGTAAGAAAGGTGTTGATTCATTCAGAGGGCGCGGGGAAGGGGTTGGTGGGGGGTCCTCTTCCTCTACCTGTGATATACAGGTGCCTCACAGCAAGTGCCGGTGAATAGACACACGCCTTGCATCAAGCCGACTCCCCCGCAGCGGTATACTGTTACATTCACATTTCTAGGATGTGCCTCGGTGTCAATCCAGCACTGTGCAGGTAAGGCGCTGGGGAGTCTTAACATGGACGTGGCCAGACTCGGAGGCGTGCTTTGTTGTCTCCGCGGATCACGTCAGTTTATTAGCTGCTGGGTGCCGTGCGGTTCTCACCGACTCCTGTGCAGATTTATGGGAGTGCCCGCCTCCCCCGCCCGGGGAGAGCAGGTAGGAATGGCGGCAGCCTGTCAGAGCTGACGGCCCCGACCATGTTCTTACAGCCATTAACATGGCCAAGAATCCCTAATAGGAATGAGCCCCCAGCTACGAGAGTCGGGTCAGCTAGACTTGGCAGGCGCAGCGGCGCGCTGGCTGCTCGGGGCTGGTTTTCAGACACACACTCGTACACACAAACACACACATGCATGTGCACTCGCAGGGGGATACAGGGACACAAGATGCAGACACACACACACACAAAAAAAGCAACTGCGATGAATAAGTCATTACTGTGCAACACTTTAAGCTTATGTGTTGCTTATATGTAACAGCTCCTATATGTCTTCTCCTGACATTCCTCTAATCGCTGGAGTTTTTCTCCGGCCTGTATGAACAAAATTAAGCAATCCAGGAGTATTAATATAAATGCGGTAATAACTGCCCTGGGGCGCCTTCAAATCAGGATAATAGCAGGCGCCTTGAAAGTCAAGACAGAATGAAAATCCTCATTACACTTGCTGTCGCATTCTTTGTGAATGGCTGACATGATGTGGCATGTTACTTGGGCTTGGAAAGTTAGCAGACGTACCTGGCTGTTACTACGGTTCCTCTTTGGCCCAGGAACAAGCTGAGAACTCAACGAAAAACAACATTTAGCCCTGCTGATGTCACCTCAAGTAATACATTTGTAAGAAATGTTGTACAACCCTATCACTGCATTTAATAACAGCAACTTTCCTATTAATAACTTTTGGTTCTCTGGAATATGGGATTTTGAGTATTCTGTATGTACTTGTAGCACTAACTCCACTGCCCTGCATATATAGACCAACAGCAGCATCAATGTGGTCCTGCATCTTGGTACCTTTTACTGGCACGTGTATACGGGCATTTTTGGCCTCGGCCAGGCGTCCGCTTGCGTTTCAGGTCTATTGGCCCGTCCTCAGTCAGAGAGCTCCTGTGTCAGGGGATTTCTAATCTCTGGCATCCAACAGCTCCAGAGTCAGAAATCTACTCTGCTCTTCATCTGAAGGGAGGCGGCCGTGAGTCTCCGTGTGATTTCTGTTCACTGGGTGAGCGCCAGGGAAAAGGCAGGTGGTAGTTGTGGACGTAGCAAGCCAGGGACACATCGGCTGAGACTGATCAAACCGGCCACTGAAGGAGTCAAAGAGGTGTTTTGTTTTGTTTTGAGCTGACAAATATTTGCGTGTCCGTTATGGGGTTACACCTACTGTACAGACAGGGGCTCTGGGAGACAGCGGGGGTTTGTTTTCATCCTTTTCATCCCCGCCCGCCCCTCCTTCATTTCTCTCTCTCCACCCCCATCAGCAGAGTTTTTAATATCAAAGTGCGCTGTCAGACAAGGGTAAGTCTCAAACAAGGGGTCTTTTGTTGGATCTCGCCCTCCAGCCGGCCTGCAACGACAAGGACTTGTCAACCCTTGTTCTGTGAGAAAGGAAGATGAAGAGGAAAAAAGGTCAGGGTGGAATTGACTTGTCTGCAGTGCACAAAAGAGATTATTTAGGTGTCTGGCAATGGCTATGAAATTGAATAACTTAATTTCAGCGTATCTAGGGCTAGACATACTGTAGATATG
>JAPMUY010003996.1:0-240000 GCA_026901105.3 Galaxias olidus | reverse complement strand
CAAAAGTGATCCTTTCTCACCACCGCCCCCCCCCCCCCCCCCCCCCCCTTCTCTGAATGAGTCGCCCCCGGATTACCGAGGCTTGTGGAGGTCTATCAGAAACATGTGTGGAGAGTTGGAGGCGGTTGCTGGGAAGTCTTCTGTCGAGCGGCTCGCCCTCATTTCTCACAAAGAGCTCTCAAGCCTGTGGAACCGAGCAACTTTCATCGAGCCATTTTGGCTTTTACAGGATATTATTTTCCGCTGAATGGATAAACAGGAAAAACTTCTCATCCCCTCCAACCCCCCCACCCTCCCAAACCACTTACAATGGAATACAGGAGCCAGTTGGAAACACATAGATCCCCTTTCTCCTTCTAAATACCATGCCAAACCTCCTCCTCTCCTCTCCTCTCCGAGCCTACCCTGTCCTTCTCCTGGCCCCAGGTTCTATCTCTGTCTGTCTCCCCCCAGCAGGTTTTGGTCTGCATATCATAACATCAAAGGCATGGCATCTTGGAGTTCTGGAATGTTAGGGGGCCGTACACCAGGCATGCCAATAAACATGCTCACATAAACATGATATCATCCTAACGGTACCCACACACCGCTCATTCTAAATATGTGAACCTAGCCTAACACTAATGTAACTCTTAGCATAACATGGAAAGCTAACTTGAAAACGAACGGAACTGAGATGTTGGAGAACATTAATTCCACCTGATCAAGTATCTCTTACTGCCACCTAGTGGCACTCATGGAGTAATGCTCAACTATTTACTGCAAGGAAAGATCTCTCCAGTACAGCAGTTCTTTTATTTTGAATTAAGCCTTTATGAACTAATCAGTCAATTTTCTACGCTTCTTGTATTTGGTGTGCATTGCTTGCATGTGTCTATATAGGTCTATCGCCTTGCAAGGCAGTGAAGCTGAGGTGTGGGTAATGAGTTGTATCAGGGTTGGGTGGCCCAGCTATCCCCAGGGGTTTGGCACTGGGAGCCAAGGCTTTGCATTGGCTCCCAGGAAGTCCACCATTAGGGCCAGTTGGTTTAGCACCAGGTCAGCCCAGCCCTTCCTACTTCCTCCCCACCCATCCCAGCCTGGGGGACTGGAGCAAGAGAATGGCTCTCAGAGAGGCCAGGTTACAGGGAGTGTTCTGGCCTGCATCAGGGCCTAAAAGGAGGGAGGGAGGGAGGAGTAGGCACACTCTCATTAGATTGTTTGCTCAGTCTTTGGCCAGGCTGCTGTTATGTCACATGCATTTAGAGTCTATGTTAATATGGCTAATTTTTCCAAGATAAAAAAGCTACCAATTTTTTCATTACAACTGTCAGAGGATCTTTGCTTTATGACAATAAAAAAACAAACTAACAAAACCTTAAAAGTTCAAAATGCAAAGAAATTACCATCACGGTTACAAAATTGTTTCAGAGCACTTTTTTCCTCATGGAATATTATTGTAATTCTATTTATGTCCAATGTACCTTGACGTATGTTGCTCACTGTTCAAAGGGATGCTTTTTATTCTTTAAAAGGTTTTCTGAATACATTTTGTTCTTTGACAGCAAAGTATCACATTGAAAAGAATGAGTCTGAATGATAACACTGTTGTGGTTACAATTTATGCCTTGTGATCCTTATTGTTTTTGTGTGCAAATGTTAGGATGCTTATATGCAGCTTTTGCAAAGGTTTGCTGAAGATGAAGATTAGTTAGGGGGGGGGGGGGGTCAGCATCAGTGAAGGAACCTTTGGGCTGACCTGCCTCATTACAAAGACAACATACCTCAGACGGCTGTGCTTATGTTGCTCTTCTAGATCCATATGCAAACCATTTCCCCCTCCTCCTCGGCCCCCTCTTAAAACCCCAAGCTCATTAGCGCAGCCTTTATGACATGCCTCTACCTAAATACCCTAGATTTTTCCATTCCCTTACTAGCCGGTGCTTAGGTTTCCAACCAGCACAAAAAGAAATACGGACATGTTGGTACAATCAGGATATAATGAAACCCTTTTTTGAAGTGCATTTAACTAAAGCTATATTTACACTTGCATAAGCAATGACTCAAGCTTGTACTGTATTTTTCATGAATGACAGGCGTAGCATAGTCCGTCGTTATTCCTTTCACAAACAACAAGCTATCCACCCGGGCGTCTTTAGCTTGACCTGTTTGCAGACTCTCTATTGCTTTCTCTACATTGATGTTCCTTGTCCATCACCAGTTTTGTTTATGTAGTTCTATGATCGGGATATTTCATCATTGTCACTAAATTGGAGAAAGCCCTGAGATTTGTGAGAAAATACAGTACAACACAGCTGCAATGATTGTGGGCTGGAAACTAATAGACTAACAAAACGATGAGGTTATCTTCTGTCAAAATCACAGCATTTAATCTCTACAAATCTATACACAATTTGTAACATACAGTTCAGACATAATCTCATAATCACATTTAATCAAAATTATTACAAACGTAAAAGTAAAAGGTAGTTTATATTTTTATCATGTTAGAGTTCTGCAAAGTTTAAAGGATGTCTTCCTTTCAAACATCAGCCCTGCACTACATCCCCTAGGACTATGGGTCAGTGCAACAGAGGGTGACCATCAATAATCTTAGGAGGCTGTGCTTCTCCAGCTCAGTGGCCCAGACCCATCGCTGCAGGTAGGATATGCCATTAACCCCCTGTGGGACGGGTGAGTGGCAGGCCTGGGGCTGCTGGGGCCCAGAGGAGGCTTAAGCACACAGAACAGCTGATGGACAGGGTTGTGCCCCTCATGGTCATGTTCAACCCTTTGGTATGTGTTTTTTTAGATCCCTCCGACATCGGTAACTTAGAGATGTGAGGGTCAAACTGCCAAATATATAAAGTATATATATAAATCAACTACTCTTCTCATTTACTGTAAACATCTATTTTACACAAAAATAAACTAAATAGTTGCAACAAATAGCCTCATAAACCTGACAAAAGTAATTACTTCCTATGTCAATTAACCAAAAAGGCAAATATTATAGAATATGAAGCTATACAAAATGACATCATGAAGGGCATTTACACACATTTTTCCATGCAGCTCTATGGTAAATGGCATGCCAACGTAAATAAAGGTATTATATTAACACCCCCAACGGTCATGCTTTGCCACATGAAAGAAAGCTTCACCAGCCTGCAGCTCAACAGAATAGGCAACTTTTAATGTTCATGAGTAATGCTTAATTACCAATATATGGAAATTTACAAGCCACCACATTGCCACAGGGGTTGGATTTAACAATAGTCCCCAAACTGATGGAAAATAGCATTCCCACATGCAGTTAGAATTATTCACTGCATTACCCTCGATTCATAACGTGTATTAACTCAGGGCAATTTCATGCATATGGATACGGCAGTTCTTAGCAGGGGAGCTCCTAGTGCATTGAAACTAATTTCACAATGATTAGTTTTGATGTTGGTGTGAGCAATTCAGCAGATTTACTTGACTACATAAGAGAGCAAAAAGTATAAATGAGAAGGTGTAAATATAAGAATTTGGGTCTGAGTTATTCCAGATGTACAAGAAAGCTTGGAAAATGGCTCCCTCTATCCTTGAATTTAGATCCGTATTGAGATGATAAATAATTGCCCCAAATCATTGTTTGGGAAGCATTTCCCCGCTTGTCATATAAATCACAGGATATACGCAGGCAGCAGTGAATTTGCAGACGATACAAACTATTTGTACATTGCCAGCGGTATTGTGTCACAAGTAATCATAAGTCATGGAAGGCAGAGAAGCCTAAAAAGGTCTAATGAAGTAAAGACCATATACATTCCCATTTAGCCTAGAGGAGAAGGTAATGAGACATGTCATGCCGGATTTCGTCTATGTAGACGATTAGGAGGTACATCGCAAAGCCTCCAAATCACATAAATTCTGTTATGGATCATTGTTCACAATAAACATGTACATCGTGTTAATGGACTAGTCTACATAGATTGAGAGTAGTCGGTTGGACTAGCTATTCAATCTATATGCATAATTTCTACATGTTTGGATTTTAACCTGTTACAATAAATCAAATAAAGTGAAATGGAATATTAACACATCATTTCCAAAAATAGTCATATTTTGGGATATTATTGTGTGACCAGCTGATTAAATATGTCTCAAGTACTAACGTTTGCCATAGACTAGACAGACTGTGAATGCTCTCTGTGTTTAGGCTGTGTTTAGAAAAGTATGGACAAAAAGTGTCAATGTTGTAATATTTAACATAAACCACTAGGGGGCAATACACCATCTTTAATGCCTCAACTATGCCACAAACTGGTCATTTCCAGCTTTTCACTGTGGCTGTGATTCGGAAAGCCACAAAATGCAACTAATCCTTCAATGTGTCAATTAACCATGAGTGCTCCATTTTCTTTATCTGAAATGATTACTATTACCCTAAAATTATCAAACATGACTAATGTGAGATCGTAGATGAGATAATAGCACAAATCATTTGAAACCATAGATGAAATTATAGTGCATAACAAGACAAGTCCACTTTTCATCCAATATGGACTTGTAAGACGTCACCATTGAGAAGAATGGTAGGGAATCCAATCTTGGATCCCAGAAAGTAGTGAGACAGAGAATCGGAGACAGGCGTTCTGGCCGGTACAAAGTTACGTTGGGCAGACAATGGGGACGCAATAGACGGGGAGGAAAGAGGGGGGTGGAGCTGCAGGAGGATTTTGAGGGTGCTTTTGGTGGAGGGAAAGGGGAGGGGGCTCGAGGTCACTGCTGTCCCAGATTTGAAGGTGTCATTGTCTGGGAAGAGACTGATGGCTGCAAGCAGTGTATAAAGGCAGATTAAAGCAGACTGAAATTGTAGGGAAGAGGTGACCCAACCCTTGCTGGGGCTGCTCAGAGATGTCTTACTTTAACAGACTGCAATTAGTTGAAGAGGCAATTATAGGTTTGCAGAAGGAAACTTCAGCAGCCTGCATAATATGGCCTGCAAACTTGCTATCATTTAGCTCACAACTTTCTGGCTGAGTACAGTCTACCCCAGAACCGGGATAGAAAAAATAGAAAATAGATTTCAAAAAGGGGCAATCCATTGCATAATGAAAAAATACATGATCGGAATTATTTTTCTTTTAACCAACTACATACGATTCTCCAATGTCACCAATTCCCTTCTGGTTCCCCTATCTCTCAACATTTAACATAGACAACCAAAGCCTAGGTTTACTCTAATCCTTACCCCCACCCTATTTTACTACTGTTGTGACAGACTGGTCCAGCTGATCAAGTCCCCCCTCCTCCTTCATCCTGCTCCTTTCCCATGTACCCCTTGAGTGGTCTACTACAATGCCATTGTTGTCCATCGGATTGTCCGCAGTCATTACCTATTCAGCCAGCCGTCACGCCTTTTGTCCAAAATCATTCTTCACTCCGGCCCCAGGCCCTGTCTTCTCTCTGTCTGCGGCTGCCCATCTGCCCCCCTTGCACACGTTGCTGCAGCGGCCCTTCTCTCTCTGTCACACACACACGCGCACACTCTACAACACCAGCTGTCCTGTTTATGTCCCTTGGGTGTAAACAGGTGCTGCGTGCGGGCTTGTGCAGGACATCATTACCATAGGGAGCACATGGCAGCAGCACACGCCGACTGACCAACCTGCGCTCTGTGAAAAGCTCTGTGAAGTGAGAGGAACATCTAGCTGTCACTTCCTTGTTGACACCAATAGCATTGTATCCTGTTGTCTTACTTCCCTCTGCTCTAAATGTGAGACACAGGTGCTTATCTTTACCTCAACCACAAAACCTGTGATTTACATTAGTCAAGAATAAAAAAGTCTAATAAATTGTTTAATTTAATGAGTCACTATTCAGGCAGGACATATTTTACCTAAACTACACGAGATAAATAAGATTCTGCACATACATGACTTAGGTAGTCCTGTTGAAACAACACATAGTTGCTCTTGCTAAACTAAACCTGGTGATATGTGTGAATAGTAATTCATACTTGTCAATTAACATATATTAGGCAATGAATGTTTTACTTTAGATAGTTTCCCCCCTCAGCATTGACTATGCATCAAGAGTGCAGTATACAAATCTGCTGCTAGCAAATGTAAGGATGTAAGGTAATGACAAAAACATAGAGGAAATTGCTGCCAAAGCTCGTATTTGTTTAAGAGAGGAAGTAAGAAACCATGCCAAATGTTGATGTAAAAATAGATACTGGTAGCCATTGATGGACTTTAGAAATAGACAGAAGGAAAGAGGGCTGCTGCACAGGGGTATATTTATAGGCCAGGCATCGTGCTGTTTACCACTGGGGAGACTGCCAGGAGTGCATTTTTCAATAAGACCATACAAACAAACCAGATATAGTCTTGAATGCCCACTCACCTTAACCATTTCTGGAAAGATGCAACCAAGGTGAAATTAAATCACTTTTATGAGGGGATCAAAGGATTACACTGAAACGATTCTCTATTTATGGACCCCCTGGTTTGGACACCCTGGTTGTAAAAGTTTGTTCACCCTTGTCAGTGATGACATGTGTCTAAATGGTTGCAATGTCCTTTTTTTTAAAACCAGTTATATTCGGTCTTTGAAGTTGTTGTTTTTAATACATGCACGGAAAAATACAGTGGAAGCTACACATGGCTATTAAACTAATTATTAGATTGTAATTGTTACTTGATAATAACAATAATACATAATAATAGTAATCATAATAATAAGAATAGCAAAGGAATAAGAATGTCAGTAAGAAAACCCTTATTTGTACTGCATAACACCTCTTTCAATTTGTTTTTACAGATCCCATGTTTTTTTCATAGCACACAGTGAGTAAGTAACCTCTCCATAACTGTTTTGCCTGGCTTCTGATAATACGGCCGCGTAATTTCGGCACAAATAACGCAGAATGGAATTACTTAGATGTAGAATGTTGATTGCTGTAAAACATTCAGAAGATAATTTTAAAATGGTTATCTTGATTGTTAAGCTAAATCAGCCTTCCTACTCCGGATGGATGGGGAAGTCAACCACAGTATTGACAGAGGAGGAGGGGCAGACGGTGCGCAGACTACTCAATCCTGTGTAAGCTACTGGTAGACACAGACAGTCAGCAAAGCCCCCGGCCCGCAAGCGGCTGCAGTCAGTGCAGAATCCAGTATAGCAAAAGGTTTCTAAAAGTAGCTATATTCAACCTAATGCTATGCTAACCTTCCTGTTTTTATGGTTAATTATTAATAGTAAGGGCTAATACCATTTGAACAAAGAAGCGTAAGAGATGTCTATATTACCGTTCACTCCCCCAATTGTGAAGAGGCTTCTTGGATGGAAAAAGGGAGAACTCAATGGGCAAGATGAGAAATGGTGTGAAAAAGCAGTCAAAAGCCTGGTGAAGAAGTTGAAAAAGACGGGGCAACTGGATGAATTGGAAAAAGCTATTACGACACAGAATATAAACACAAGATGCATTACCATACCAAGGTAAAGTTGTTAGCTAGTTGACTCAGTCTAGCTAAAGTAATTAGCTCAGCCGACTGACCGACCAGGATTTCAAGATAGCTGGCGTGCTAGCAAGAGGCTAACTAACTAGCGAAGCCGTACCGTTGAGTTCACAGCACAGTAGTATATAACAAGCTAGCTAGCTAACTAACGAGCTAGTATCGAATCATCAATCTTTTCAATAAATTCGCTGTTTTTCATCTAGTTATTTTGAGTTTACATAGGCTACACTCCTAAGATAGTCAACGTTAGCACAGCAGCGTGATGTGTATTGTGTTAATCAGCTTGCGATGTTTGCTCGCTAACTTGTCGAGCAGTAGGCATAGGTTAGCTGGCTAGCTATTATGTAGCCAACAACGTCAAAGTCCTTATGTTGTTACACACTTGCAACGCGCCAGGCACGAGAGATAGCATAACAGCTGACAGTGACAGCCAGCAAACTATCTTACGACTAGTCAAGTTAGATTGTTTTGTTATTTTATAATTTATTTTAAACGTTTTGTACGGTGGCCTTGAGAGGCCAACGCACTGCAACTTCAGAAAACACATGCAAATAGACAAAACACAAGCAAATTAAGAAAACATCTACATCAATTTGACCACACATGCAGCATATAGAAAACGCGCTGCAAATTCAGACAACACAACACATTACAGAAATGCGCTGCAAATACAAAAACACAACACATTTCAGAAACGCGCTGCAAATACAAAAACACAGCACATTACAGAAACGTGCTGCAAATACAGACACCACAACACATTACAGAAATGCGCTGCAAACACAGGCAACACAAGGGAAATGCTTCCAGAGGACACCTAAAAGTGACAAGGATAACTCAAGAAGAAAGGACCTCCGCGTTGTGTTGTCTGAATTTGCAGTGCATTTTCTAAATGCTGCGCATGTGTGGTCAAATTGATGTAGATGTTTTCTTAATTTGCTTGTGTTTTGTCTATTTGCAAGTGTTTTCTTAAGTCGCAGTGCGTTTGGCCTCTCGGGGTCACTGTAGTTTTGGGTCATTACCTAATATTCCATATTTTGTTCTCAGACTAAGACGAGTAAGACTATTGGCTAGATAATCTGAGACTGCTGTATTGGCAGTAGTAGGATGAGTGGGTCAACCCTGAGATTTTTGCTTTTTTTTTCTCTCCAAAATCTTCGATGTGTCATACTCTACACCTGTTTGTATTTTAGTTACACTGTCTATATTATCTTAGATAGCCTATGTATCTTTACATGCGACCGATTTAGTGACTAGGAACAATATAGCTAACCTGTTCCCACACAGTGGGCCATTGGGGCCATGCTTGCTGAGTTGTCATCCATCCTCTGTAGTTGGTTCCACTCAGCTACCGCATGCCTACCTGCTTCAACACTTGTTTGACTAAGTTTAGTTTCGTACTAGATATACATAATTATGCTAGCTAGCAAACTGTCCCATTACAGCTTGCAGGATTTGAAGTTTTATGACGTGATGGAATATTTGTAACCGGCTTCAGCAGATCGAATGTTAGGACTAAAACGTCCATATTATAATTCATCTCTATATATCTGGTATAACACGGTAAATACTGTAGGACAGCAAACTCTGACTGCACATTAAGCAGCATGAAGCTTCACCCTTAACGTCTACGCCAAGTATTGAACTCTTGCTTCTTCACTATGAGCTTAATTAGAGACACTGCTCACCATCATCTGTCCTGACCACTTTACACAGCATAAATCACTCTTCATTGACTCTAGACTAACAATTAACTTGTCTGTCTGGCTTTGGTTATATAGCATCAACTATCACCATATGCACTATTAAAATGAAGTTAAACGGGGACCTGTTTTAGAGCAGTTATCAGATGGACAGTTTTAGTTTGTAAGCCTGTAGTTTGTTTTGATGTGAAGAGGTGTAAAGAGGAAGCTATAACATAGCGTGTTGCCAAGCCATCTCTTTCCTGTTGCTCCAAAAGACCCACAGAGCTTTAACTTCAAAGGTATTGCTACTCTAGTTAATTATTGTGAGACATCTCAAGTAAGGTTTTGTCCTTTGTTGGCCCAGTTTTTATTTTGACTGGACTTGACTGGACAGCCAGTTAAGATCCATATTTATTAATGAAGGAGCCTCTCTGCTGTGGTGTGTGTACGCAGCCGTCCGTCTGAGCTAAGCAAGCATCCTCAGAGACGTAGTAGCTCAGTGCTTGGGAATGTGTTGGCCCTGAGGAAGGCGTGGGCTGCTGTTTGGTGTGTGGTTTAGCCCCAGCGGGGCCAGAAGGCTGGGTCTGGGGGGTGAGTGTGTGGGTTTACAGAGCCACGCTTTGGCTGCTACGCTAGGTCTGTCTCTTCACCGTAGGATAATAAGGAGTCTATGCCCAGACAACAAGCTGGCTTTGTGCTGGCACTGTCCTCTTCAGATGTGGTGCCGGGAGAGAGAGGAGAGTCGTTCTCAGCATTCAGAGGTGGCTAAGGGCAAGGCCAAGGTGTACACCCCCTGCCACAACAGAGCCAACAGGAAATCACGATGTGTTTTTAAGTCTGCTCAAAAGTTGACTGCGCATTTCCTGGGCTTTTTCATTCCCACAACAATAAAAATGTTTTGATAGGCTACTTTTTGTAGATATTATTGTCATTACAAACAAGATTTAAGCTGTTAAGCTTGTAAGCTTTTGTACAAATATAGTACAAGATTATTAATGCAGCCCAAAATGTACTAGTAGGGCAGGTTTTTACATTGAAAAAATGCAATCAAGATCAAGCTGAGAGATGATATAATCAGTCAAAATTGAGCTTTTGGTTTCACTAATGCCTTATTTTGTTTTAGCCATTTAAATATATTTATAACATGCTACGAGGCTTAATGTTTGTTGTGGCACAGCCTTTGGAAGGAAGTGTATGTTAGGCTGAAAACTCCCCATATGGGGGCAGCTACGTTAGGAGATGGGTCACTGCTTTTAGTCACTAGGCTCACTTCTATACTATATTTCACTGTGTTGGAGAGCTGTAGTCCTGCATAAGACTAGACCCCCCCCCCCCCCCCCCCATGCTCATTTAATTTAACCCAAGGGTTAAGGCAGAATACTCGTACAATGTCAGTATGTGGGTTTTTTTTCTGCTTGCCTTGTGTAAAGCACATTGAATAGCCTTTGTGTATGAAATGTGCTATACAAATACATTTGATTTGATTTCATACTTGGGTAATGAATTTACAGTGAATTGGACACAATAAGGGTTTGACCTCAGTGTGGAACTCTCGTCAAAACCGTGTGGGCCTGTTCGTGATTGAACAGGGAGGGATATGTATCTGCTTTTAGTCACTAGGCTCACTACCACACTATATTTCACTGTGTTGAAGAGCTGACCCCCCGATGCTCATTTAATTTAACCCTAAGGTTGGGGCAGCATACTCTTATAATGACTAGGAGGAGCCTACTGTAGCCCTCCAGAATTTATATCGCTATATTTATAAAGCTGTAAATTCTTGTTAATCCACGATGGTGTGTCTCTTCCAGGTCTCTGGACGGCCGTCTGCAGGTGTCTCACAGGAAGGGCCTGCCCCACGTCATTTACTGCCGCCTGTGGCGCTGGCCGGACCTGCAGTCGCACCACGAGCTCAGGGCAGTGGACCATTGTGAGTTTGCCTTCCATACCAAGAAGGACGAGGTTTGTGTCAACCCCTACCACTACCAGAGGGTGGAGACCCCAGGTGAGCACAATACTTGTCATCTCCAATAAAAAAAGACGGTGCTACATAATATTACAGTTTTTTTGCTATCTTTTAGTGAAGCTAGGTGTAACACACAAAGCACATTATGTAGTTAAGCTGGAATCTGCAAGGCGTTTATTTTGAATGAAAGGTTTTGCTCTGTACGAGTAAGAATTGTGCAAGACTCTGACGATGTGTGTATTTGTGTTTCCATAGTGTTGCCTCCGGTCCTGGTTCCACGACACACTGACATCCCGGCAGAGTTCCCCCCACTGGACGACTACAGCCACTCCATCCCCGAGAACACCAACTTCCCGGCTGGCATTGAGCCCCAGAGCAACTACATCCCCGGTGAGAACCATCGCCACCGCCACCGCCGCTGTCACATCTCTGCTTGCAAGCATAGATTTAGATAAAAGGGGTAGCCATTTAAAATGTTCGTCGGGAATTCGTAAAAAAATGTGACTGCAGCTTGTTGAGAATGCTGCTGCTAGTCCAAAACATGAACATATTACACCAGTTCTCAAATCACTACACTGGCTCCCTGTGTGTCAGATAATGGGTTTTAAAATACTGTAGGTCACCTACAAGTCCCTTAATAATTTGGGGCTAAAATGCATTACCAGCATGCGAATACAGTATGAAACCTCTAGACCCCTTAGGTCATCTAGAACAGGCCTGCTAACCGTCCCCAGAGTTAAAACCAATAAAGGTGAAGCAGCGTATAGCTACAATGCAACAAATACCTGGAACCAACTTCCGGAAGATCTGAGACTTGCTCCAAGCCTGACTACTTATCCAGATTAAAAACGTATATGTTCTCTATTGCGTTTGGCTGAATGGTTCACTTTTAGCAATTTTATTTCTCCTTTTTCTCTTTTGTTTTTTTCTGCTTGCCTTGTGTAAAGCACATTGAATTGCCTTGAATTGCACATTGAAATTTGATTTAATTTGCTACATGGGAATGAATTTACAGTGAATTGGACACAATAAGGGTTTGACCTTAGTGTGGAACTGTCGTCATAACCGCGTGGGCCTGTTAGTGATCGGACAGGGAGGTCTGTGTACCTGCGTGTTTCCTGACGGTTCTGTTTGTGGCCTACAGAGACCCCGCCACCAGGTTACTTGAGCGAGGATGGAGAAACCAGCGACCACCAGCTCAACCACAGCATGGACACAGGTGAGACCGATGTCGTTCCGACACGCGCGCTCGCAGGCGGATCTAACCCTGGAACTAACTCTCTCCTTTTCTTTCCTCCCCACCCATAGGTTCACCAAGCCTGTCGCCCAATTCGCCCAACCCCGTCTCACCAGCCAACAGTAATCTCGGTGAGCAGAAAGATCCCCTAACTCACATTGCAATGGAAAGCGTAACCGCCGGACGTTTCCTGATTTTACCTACGTCACGATTGGAAGGCTCTCCTCTTCACCCACCCATGCCTGGTCCTGGCCTGTCACTCTCCTCTCTATAAATACCTCAGTCCCATGCATGATTACATCCCCCTCTCCCGCAGTGAGGGATTTATAATCTCTGGGATTATATCTGATATGTTCCCCCTGCATAGCTACATGTTCTTTGGGCAGTTGGCTGCATGCCCCAAAGTGCCACATAGCATTTACAAATACCGTGATCCTAGGGCCATCTCCCCCATGTTTATGCACCGGAAAGATTAACAGTTCAGAAATAGGCCATTTTTTTGGGCCAGCACCACTCCTATCCGACCTGGTTATGTGTGCGGGGTGAAAGAGTTAGAATGAGAAAGTTGGGCAACGGGTAATCTAACAGCCTACAAAGGCTGGGGCTGCCGGGCTTATCCCCAGGTCAGCAACAGAGGAAGTGGGCTATGAAAGGAGCCTTTGTCTGGGACCCTATCGGAGCCCAGTGGAAGGGCCCGCTCCAGGCAGCCTGCGGTAATGCAATAAGGATCATATCCTGTAGCCAGGTTATTCTATCCACTGTTGGGAGGGGGGAATGGGGGAAGGGGGATCACTGGAGAAATGATAACTAGTATTTCACATGAGAGAACTGGAGGAATAAGAGCCATTGGGGTCACCACTGGAAAGGGGTTGCAGAGTGTCTCTGGTTGAGACGGTTCAAAATAAGAGAAGTTCTTGAGGAGCATTGTCTTTTCCTGTCTCACACGCCCTCCCTCAGTCATCCCCTGTCTTCTGCTCCGTAGATCTGCAGCCGGTAACGTACTGTGAGTCGGCCTTCTGGTGCTCCATCTCCTACTATGAGCTCAACCAGCGGGTCGGGGAGACCTTCCACGCCTCGCAGCCCTCGCTGACCGTGGACGGCTTCACGGACCCCTCCAACTCCGAGCGCTTCTGTCTGGGCCTGCTGTCCAACGTCAACCGCAACTCGGCGGTGGAGCTCACACGCCGCCATATAGGTGCGAACGGTTGTTTCTCTCTATTCCACACCTTTTGTAGCGCTGAGTTTCAGTAAGAATCCACGGGGTAACGTCTATGAGATGACACCGTTGAAGAAAACCCAAAGCGCAGTGCCGTAATGAAACACCAACGACGACTAATCTGTTCTTCAGTCTCATCAGTTCTTAGTCAGAAAATGTCTTTAATAACTAACTTTGCTTCATGAATGTTTGATTACTATTGATTATCAACTGCACTGGTGTGTTTCCCGTTTTTCCCAGGGCGAGGTGTGAGGTTGTATTACATTGGAGGGGAGGTATTTGCGGAGTGTCTTAGTGACAGTGCCATCTTTGTCCAGAGTCCCAACTGTAACCAACGCTATGGTTGGCACCCCGCCACTGTCTGCAAGATTCCACCAGGTAGCTGTTAGAATACTTAGACAAGCACACACACACACTCACACACACACACACACACACACACACACACACACACACACACACTTAAACCCTGAGTGAGGTTCATATGACTCAGGTCAGTGGCGTAAACGGCATTATCCAGTTATCCTTTAACAAATTAGCTGATGTGAAGTATTTGTGGTGTTTGTCCTCATGCCCCAGGCTGTAACCTGAAGATCTTCAACAACCAGGAATTTGCTGCCCTGCTGGCCCAGTCAGTCAACCAGGGCTTTGAGGCTGTCTACCAGCTCACCAGGATGTGCACCATCCGCATGAGCTTTGTCAAGGGCTGGGGAGCAGAGTACAGGTACACTCACTACACACAGTGCAGTGCTTATGGAAGCTGGGGAGGGTTTGTACTAGCAGCATTTGCCTGCTTTGGGTAAAGGCGCCATACTACTCTATTTTCTCAACGTCTTTGCACTCGATGAGACAAAATAGCCCCCTCAATTATTACAATCAGAGTCTCCCCCCAGGCTTTGTGTCATTGGAGTTTGACATGACAGCTTTTTGTTATGTGTTTGCGCAAGCTGCGGTTGAGTCTGTGTGGACTGGCTGGATGTGTCTTCTCTGTCCTTGGCTCTTTGGAGCAACTCCACAACCAGAGGAGTCAGGAGTCCCAGCTGCCCACTCTGTCTCCCTCCACATCTTAGACAAACACAAAATGAGTGTTTAGGGGGGCCGTCAGTCAGGCTGCCGTCAGACTGCCCCACTGGGGGTCTGAGGGGGCCGACGGGGCTCTCGCCTGCCCTGGCCTCTCCTCCTATTACGTCAGGCAGCAGGGCAGCACAGCACTCAGAGCCTCTTGCAGGCTTGGCTCTATTACAGCAGGCAGCCATTCCATCTGTGCTCCCCTCCTCTCTTTCTGTCACTCATTATAGACCTGGACGAAAGTTGGGGCAATCGTCTAGAGCTTTTTTCTTTCTTTCCCCCCCCACGTTTTCCATGTCCCTTTCCGTCTACTCTGCCTACTTTGTCATATATTCCACGCTGTTTAATGCTTAGGAGCTGGAAGAAAAATAAACCAACCGTGAGCCGTGTTTGTCTCTTATCTCTCTATCCCACCCTGTTTAAACTTAGCCTATGACTAACAGGACTTTCCCAAGGGTCCAGCCCTTTAAGCAATGCATCTGATAAGGCAGAAAGAAAAACGTAGGCCTCAAACGTGTCTTTCTGGGACAACCCAGTCAGAACCAACGAAAGTATGCATTAAGGCCCGCTGTTTGTGTAAAAGTTTGGGGTGGGGGTTCTATTCCCATAGGACATTTGGATTAATAAACAAGACACGGTGGGATTTATAGTGGCCCTTCAGTGTGTGTGTGTGTGTGTGTGTGTATATGTGTTTGGCCTGGCAGAGATGGCTGTGTTTGTGGAGTCTGTTCCACGGCATCGGAGGTGGTCGGCACAGTGTGACTTTACGGAGCAGGAGGGGGTTTCCCGGCTGCGAGGGCAAGTGAACCCAATTTGGGGGTGAACGGCAGGAACGAGGACAAAGAGTGAAAGGTTATTGTGCTCAGACGGGCAGCAGACTTGGAGGAGAGGGGATATGCTGGGGGAGGGGTGCATCAGCAAGACGGCTGGACAGAGTTGACTAACGGGGGAGGAATGCAGGAGAAATACAGTTGTGCTGGGGCGGGGGGTGGGGTCGGGGGTAAAACACGTTCAGACAAGGCAGGGAGATTCCCACTGGACTTGCTGAGTGCCCCGTGTTGCATTTCAGACACTGAATACACCACACTGGTAGAGTTAAAGTAAAGTTACAGAAGTGGCCTGAGAAGTTGATCTGAACTCCACTTCATAGAGCAAGCATTGGAATTCCAATCCATTACAAAATGGAGAAGGAGGCAATTTACCAGATTCATGAAATTGATATTAGCCAGTTTAGTTCAACATTCTTGCTTTGGTAAAAATAAGACCTAGTGAAAGGATTATTGGAAATAGTCTGCAAATTGGAGGTTAATAAATTGTGTGGTTACTTGCAAAGACAATCCACAATTGATTATGAGAAATAAAACTATGGTGAGAAGGCTAACCTGTTTGTTCGTTCTGTCCTTGCTTCTGGTTAGGCGTCAGACGGTCACTAGCACCCCCTGCTGGATTGAGCTGCACCTAAACGGGCCCCTGCAGTGGCTGGACAAGGTGCTCACACAGATGGGCTCACCTAGCATCCGATGCTCTAGTGTGTCCTAGGAGGAACACACAGTCTGTCCGTCCTAGCTAACACTCGCATGCACACATTTAAAAAAAAGTCTGCATAGAAGGTCAAGAGTCCCATCTAATGGTAAAGACATCAACTTTCGTCCCTCAACACCAGACTCCAAAACCTTTCCCCTCACACACTGTAAAGCACTTTCTTCACAAGAGTAGCATTTAGTGTGTCCACATGATGGTCGTTTTAAGACTGTTGTTATTCTTATTTTTATTTGTCTTGTGCTAAACTGAAGTCATAGCATGTTAGCAATACAGTATAGCTGGAAAAATAATAGTTGTTATATGCTTATCGTGAATTTTGTACCTTGTTATATTTACATTATGTAGTGTAGTCTTCCTCTTTTTGATATTGGAAATGAGACGAAAATGTACGGTTATTTTTTTTCTTTTGTTATTGTTACACATTGAGTTTTACACATCTCAAGCTATTTCGTCCTGGCTAAAGCTATTTTCAGCTAAAGCTTTTGTTTCTTAATGCTCTTTTCAGGTGTTTTAAAATCCTTTCATTACCACTATCTATATAAGCATGTGAATTGAAAGACTTGTATTATTGACTTATCGAAGTTATCCCAATTTTAGGAACAGACAAAATAACTAATATTTGTTATTTGCATTTTAAGTACAAAGTACTTTCCCCTAACTGCTCGTTTTTATATTACTAGATATTTGGGCAGTCCATTAGTTGGTATTCAAAGCTTTTTCTTTTTTTATGGAAATTGATAAAACATATGCTCTGTTATTATAAGAGAAAGGAGCAGCCCTCCTAATAACTATTTTGCTCAATGAAAGTGACAGATTTTGTAAGTTATTTTTTTGCATCCTGTCTCGATATGGGGAATATATTTTTTACGGTTGCCCCCATCAGCATCTTTGTACATAAATATTTATAGCTTGTGATGAGTAGAGGTCTTGCATTAGCAGTGCTTCAAACAAAGTGGACCTGAAATACCCTGGCACACACAGATGGAGTCAACCAGCTTCTTACACTTGTAAGACATTTAAAATCGAATAAATCTATAAACTAAAGTCTATTTTGATTGAAGGTGTGCCACTGCAGGCAGCTTAGAAATATATATATTTTTGTGCAGAAAATTGAAAAAGGAAGACCATGTTTTAGATGGGCTGGCCTTATGTGAGGCATTTTTAGTGTGTTGTGATGGGTTTGTCTAACATTCAGTCTCACAATATGGATCACTTCATTTGAATCATGGATTTATACCTTATGTTCACAGAAATTGGTTCTCAACTCATAGAAACATATTTAATATGAAATAAACATGTCAGTTAAGGCTGAGTGACTCACATATTGTCATGTTGACTGAGGCTAGGCTGTAGCACTGATCCTATGGAGGCATCTGTCAGCGGTGACCTCGGTAATGGCACTTCTGTCTGCAACACTTACTTCAGCCAAAACAAATAGATAACGCAGGGTTTTCCACCTGTAAGCATCTACTAACAGCTACCAGTGCTTTTGGTGATTTATGTTTAACAAGCTTGTTAATATTTAATTGGTGCCAGCTGTAGTTTGCTTGTTCCTATGACTTTATGTAATCCCACATTACATTGCTACATGAAACAGTAGTGCAATGTACTGCATGTGAACCGCTAACGGATAACTGCATATGCAAAGTCACTTCTAGCAATGCACCCACATCCCACAGGTGACAGTAGTCCTCTAATCTTCAAAACAGTTACAAGGTGCTAAACTATAATTCTGTACTTTAACTCGTAACAAATGTTGACGGTGGAAGTCTCTAGTTTTTTTATGGTAAAATATCAGTACTTTTTTTTTTTACGTTGCTCTCTGTGTTTTTGTCTTATATGTACATGTTTTTTTTTGTGTGTCAATGCTGTTGGTTATAAAAGGTGTTTGATTTGTTAACCTTTACCATTGAATAAAATGTACCAGAATATAATAAATAGTATTCTCACTTCTTTTGTGTCTACAAACTTCTCAATAAACTAAAGTCAGACTTCAGTAGCCTACTGTTTATAATGGCCAATGCAATGTAGAACAGTTGTATATTTAAAAACTGCAATTATTTTCATCAGAGAAAAAGTTGGGATATTAATACTATGAAATTAAATTTAATTAAAAGAGTAAAAACTTTTAGAAAAAGTTACGCATCCACTTTATGAAGACTACAGTGCACTTTTTAATGACCCGTTTGAAGGCAAGCAGCTTTGGAGGAACCATTGAGATGTTTGAAATTGCGTAGTATTTGTGATTAGCATACTAAATATGCAGAAAACTTAGCTCATTATTTAGTATGTTAAGGAGGCTTTACTGTTGATTTCTATGGTTGGAATGCTCTCTGACAGAGGCCAGAACACTGGGGGCCAATGGTCAGTCGAGACAGAACGACAGACAGCATAAATGACTCCTCACAGCTCAAAAATCAAGTCTATCAGTAGTCTAGAACTGAACTTTTAATATGGCCATGTATTTTGTTGATGAACCTCTTGTTCTGCAAGTACTCTTAAGATAAGTTTTAAATTCAATACAAAGTGTAGTTTTAAAATCAGACAAGACATTTTTTGAAAAACAATACAATGTTGTTTTTGCTCTGTTGTTTACGATTTCCCTTTTGCAAAAATACAGTGAAACAATAGATTTCTGTAACGTCTCAAGATTAGGAAAACAATTATGGAAATAGTGAGAAAAACATGCGCAAGCTCAAATAATCAATAGTTAGTCACAAATGCAACATGTAGACAAATAAAACGAAATACGCAGTAAAACAGATCTCACATAAACCAGTCTTTAATCACTTGTTGAATGAAAAGAAATGTATACTAATGTCATACAAATATACTGAGTAACAAGGCATCAGTCGTAGAAGTCACAACAGTATCCTAAACTCATGGTGATCCATACTGGGACAGGACAACCAATACAAATGCATAAAAACAAAACCACACATTACATTTACATGATTTCTTTTTCAGCAAATGCCACTATAAAGTCCTCAAATTCACCAACGGCGAAACAACACAGCCAGGTACCAAAAAGAAGACGAAAAGGTCAGACTTAAATGAAAATGCTGATGGGTGCCCACGGATCATTGTTAGAGCCTCTTTATTTTCCTTCAAATAGTTTTGTTCTTATAAAGGGAGATCCAATTGTTCATATAGCTTTGCATAATCAAGATGGAGAGACTGAGGGTGATGAATTAACCATGTGCCATCTCGCTGTGGCTTGCATCCCTACCAATCTCTCCATGCTTCGGAAGCTGAACAGGGTGGGGCATGCTGGAAGGAGCCCCAGGGCAGGTAACAGGGACCAGGGGGAAAGGATGACTAATGTGCCCCTCTTTAGCTATCCTCCCCAGATGACAGGCTGTCAATTTCGTCCTCATCCCCACCAATGGCCGTCCAAAACGCTTTGGCAACCTGTGACATTAAATGATCCATTATGAAACATTGTTCACTTTGAAACTGTGGTCATTCCCATTACTGGAAACGGGAAAAAAACAAAAAACTGAGAAAGCAAATATTCAACAGTTGCATTTGTGAGGTTACCTTTTCTGCATGCACTTTTCTCTGCTCATGAGGTAGTGATGAAGCTTTGTCTGGCAGTAATAAGAAAGATAAAAATAAATATTACAATAGATTAGTGCAACTTGATGGAATTATAGGCAAAATTAAGAGGATAGCAGGTTTACACAGTCCTTCAGATCTATGAGTTTGGCAGAGGCTGTTGGTTCTAAGTATTCTGCTACCAGAGATCCTCAAGGCCTCAAAATAGAATCAAAAGACTGGCAATGAGACTGTTAATAAAGACCATGGCCCCTTTAATATACAGATTGTCCCGTGGTATCAAGTGCAAAAAGACAATGATTCTTAAGCGTAGGCCCTTAAATAACGGGTATACTCCCAATTAAAACACAGGTGCACTCCCATTTAGCTTCTAATTATGACAATTGGACTATCAGAAGCTTCCAAAAGTAATTCCATACACTTATGGAATTGTCCATACAATTTAAAGGAGACACTATACTTGTGGTATTTAAACTTTGATCCCCTGAAAATGTACTCGTAAATCAAATCTGAAATAAATGTATTTCTTGGCTATTATTTAGAAATGTTCTCTTACGAAAATAAAGTAGATAACCTATCGACCTAACACAAGAATGTCTAGGAACATGAAATATGTGGAGTTGCTAAAACTGAGTTTCAATGCCTTTTGCCAAGGTGCATTTAAATATATGGCTTCAACTGTAGGATGCAAACTGTGTACATATGATTAGGTGGCTGGTCTCCATGTTCTCTGTCATTTGTAATTTGCATTTTGAGCGTGTGCATTTCTGTCTAGTTGACCAGTAATACCTTTCATTTCTTTTAGTTTGGTAAAGAGGCGCTCAAAGTTTTCCACATCCGCATCGCCGGCAGTGAGATTGGCCAGTTCTTGGATGTCCAAATCAAGCATTGGATCTAGAATTGTAATACATATATTTATAAGCCACCTGTTTTTATCTTACACTTTTACTCTTACGTTTTAGTATTAGGTTAGTCTTTTTTTTTCAAATACATTGTTGCAATGACAGGGTTGAATGCAGTGTTTGAATTTTGTTTTTAGAAATAAAACGAAATAATAAGAAGGTAAGCTATGTGAACAAAAAAAAAAGGTAACTCACCAACTAATGTGTCAACTTGTGTGTCTGCGTTGTCAGAAGCCTCAGTGCCCTCAGACTCTTCATTGACCTTGGCACCCTCTACTGGCAAACTGGAGGACTGAAGTCCATAAAATAAACAAACGAAAATAATCCTATATTAAGAAGGCCGAGTATATAAGGACCGGTATACACACACTAGCTGGGGTAAAAAAAAAAAAAAAAAGTAACATACCAAACCTGTCTCTGAATGTCACTCACCGGTGGATCTTGGCAGGGGCGTGGGTTGTTGTGTCTCGAGGCCACCAAGCTACTCATTAGACCAAAACCCTGATTGTGTTCTGAGGGTTAACAGACAGGATTACATATCCTGTAGGTCAATATTAATAATGATAACAATACTAGTACTGCTGATAATATGTACTATAATTGAGTTGATTGTATGTCTGTAGTGTTATATTGGTATGAACTGACCATCCTTCATCTCCACACTGGACCAAACATTAGCATTAAGTGCCTGGACAATCCTCTTCACCCCTGTAGACTCTGGGAAGTCATCTGAGAAAGAAAACAAGAATATACAGTTAAAACACATTTTGCAAGGTTTGATGGCTGGTGAGTGTAGTTATGATTCCCAATACTACACAGACCATCTTCATCAGGCAGGTCTTGAGGGTTGAGTTCCACCAGCTCAAATGAATGGGCCAAACACCACTGCTGTGCTTCATGCCTTGTAACCCCTGGATACAAAATACAAGGTAAGGCCAATGCATGCAGGCCATGTATTTGTAAAATTTTTAATGCAATGATGCAAATGAAAATACATTTGTGCTAGGTATCTAAAAATTATAGTTGCATGTGATTTGAGATACATAACAAGTCATAATTAAGTTAGGAATCAACTCACCAGTTTCACACACTCTTTCACAAACCAGGATGAGCACCTCTGGTGCAAGATCCTCTACCACAGAAATCCAGGGAGATAGCCGGTCCAAGCCACCTTTCTGTAATCGAGAAAAAGTAAGTACAGTAGGAAAATAAATCTATTGTCTGTATGCATGTACGAAATTGTGATAACTTTACCACTGTACTGTCGAAATATGCAATGAAGGCTTGCATTGACTGGGCAATCTCGGATGACATCTTAAATGTGCTGGGCACAACACATAAGGTGACATCTGCAGTGTAGTATTTGTTGTTAATAGTCCATGGATACCAAAACACTGTTTCTGCATGCTTGGATGGCTCCGGCAAGGATACTGATCCTAAAATTTCTATGGAAAACAACATAGATTAATTGTTATATTAAATCCAGATTGAAACTTTAGGGAACATCTTGTACTGACAAAACAACTGTCACCAACGTTGCATCTCATATGACATCGCAGTAGGCAACAAGCTGTATAACTTTATACGAATCAAGTTTCCAAACTGACCAATAAAGAAATTAAACATTTTTAAATAATATTGGAAAATAACGCAGCAATACATATTGTAAACAGGCTCTGATCTTTGGTAAGAGTAGCCTTGATTTTACTGGCTAGTTAGCTAGCGAGCTAACTTTAAATGGCATGCATTAAATTGCGTTAGAAAATTAAAGAACCAGCAATTTAGCTTACGTTTTATTAAGTCTTCTTCCTTAAAACTGATGTCACAGCTTGTAATGAGAATGGAGGGGATTGTTGATTCAGCATCAACTTCGGACTCTGACATCTTTTCTCTGTGGATGACAGGTAACGTTGTATCTGCAACTTGAGCCAGGGGTTGCAGCTAAGCTACACTACTAGCTAGCGAACAAGCAAGCAGTAAGGTTCTGACCCTTGAACTTCGATGAACACAACACTTGCCGGTTTGAAAACTTAGTCCCTAAACCATCTAATCGAAAATTGGACACACATAATATTTATTTTTGTCCTCAAATATGGGTAGATAAACACATATGTTAGGAAATTATGATAGTTTGTCTCTGTACCAATATTTTGGTGACGCTAAGAAAGATGCTTCCACTTCCGGCGCAAGTGTACGCGTCTCGTTTCCATAGTAGCAACATTTACAATACATAGTAACGATAACCGGTGAATACTGTCTTCAGCATCATGGAAATTGACAGCCTGTATATAGTTTAGAAGTGTATAATTCACAGCCAATTAGCTAGCAAGCTCACATTACAACCTTGCATCATGAGACGTGGCATTTGTTTTTATAAATAACTGACGTTAGGTAACGTTAGTAGAGATGACTGATATTCTGAAAAACACAGACAAGCTTGGAAACGTATTAGTTCAAGTATGTTAACTTAGGCCGTCAAGTTAAAATTATGGTTGATAATGTCTTAATAATACGGTAATAAATACTCAATGATTATACTGTTCTAAGTTCATAAGTGTTGTATGTGTCAAACGGTGTAAAGGTTCAGGAAGATTTGAGACGGCTGAAACGAAGTCTTGATAGAAGCATTGTCAATGACAAGGGTGAATCATTGGACATTGATGCCTTGGACTCTGCCATTCGCAGAACAGAAAGTGGCATCAGGGTAATGACACTTTCTTATTGTCTGTTTTTAATTCCTCCTTTTCAAGCAGCTCATATTTAAAAGAAAATTACAAAGGATCAGCTATTTGGACTGCTCTGTTATTGAACTTGTCATATTTATCAACACAACAGAGGCATGCAGAGGAGTATTTGAAAACGATCAACAAGCAGGTTCTGACTCTTCCCAGCATTGAAGATCTAGAAAAGAAGAGAGTGCAGATTTCAAAATGGTACGATGGAGGTAATTTCTGTAACGAGATATTACTTGCAATAAGAATATTTCTGATTATTAAGTAAAAAATTCCCCATTGACTCAGGAAACCACCTCTGGAAGTTATCCCAGACATGCGTCCTCAAAAAGGGCATATTGGGGCATCACCCGGGGTGAAGGTATATCCACCTTATTCTATAAACCCAGGCTAAACAAAATGTGGATGTCATCTTTATGAATGCGTTATTTCAAATTGCATATCACTTACCCTATAACTGCTCCAATTAATGCTTCTAATTTTTGATAAGTTCAAAATATTTTCTTTGTTTGAAGCCTTTTTGTCTCTTTCTGCATCATTCAGCACAAGGCAGCGTTGACAATGCGTCTGCTGTGCAACCCTGCCCACCCAAAGAACAGAGCACAGATGCATCAAAGCTATGGCGTTCAGCTTCCTGATGTGCATAAAAAAGGCGAACCCTCAGTGAGTAAACTATGGGGAAGAATTACTTGTGTTTAACGTCCTATAGCTATAGACTGTTGTTAGCATTATTGCTGATATGTTTATATAGGCCAATATTTCAATTTTCTTCCTGTCTTCCTCCCTATCTTTTCTACATCGATTGTCTCTATGCTCAGCTGTTATTGATATCAATCGCAGCATGCAGCACACATTCAGGAAAGATCTGAGTAGGAGCCCAATCCTAATCATGCCTGCTAACTGATATAAAAAGGGGCATTATTGTTCTTTGATACAATTGGTTTACCGCTCCTTTCTTTTCCTTAATACCACAACACATATTGTATGCTGGAATGAAGAGTGACGGGATCTCTTGATTTGAACAAATGACTCCAGTTACCTTGTTCAGAACAATTCAGTAGAACAAAGGTCACCTGGTGCTGATGATGACAGCCACCACATGTCTTGGTAAACAAATTCACCTTTTCAAAGGTCGCCATTAGTTGCATGCACAGCTTTCCCCTCCAACGTCTTTGTTGTCTCTCTACCCCCCATCCAATGTTTGTCATAAGGACCCCAGACACTTCTCAGCATCACTCTGATTAAAAAAAAAAAAAAAAAAAATGTGTAAGTAGCAGATTGCAGCACATCAGCATTCTCTGAAGGAAGCGAGCGCCTGATTGCTGCGCTATGGGCTGCTGCTCTACAGCTGTCTCAGGACAGGAGTGGGTACCTGCTCCAGCATGCCAATAAGACAGCCGTGGCTTACCCAACTGCTAGGCACTGGCTCTCTGCCCGCCGCCTTTGAGAAGCAGCCCCGGCCAGCTTCTATCTGCTCTTCCTGCCGGGGAAACAGCTTTTAGGAAGATGCCCCCTTTTCCCTGACACGTCTGAAACAGATGTGTGCTTTTCAGGAGAGGCTCGCTCAGCACCTGGCTACTGCTGGTGGTCTGTCAGAGAGCTCATTGGTCTGAGGAGAAACGTTAGGGGGACATTAGGAGAAGACAATGAAATGTATTCCTCATCTATAAACCAGTTTTAGTTTAATGGAATAAGTTGCATGTTGTATTAAAAAGAAGGATCTTCCTTGTTAGGGTTCATATGCATTTGTAAGTCCTCTATGATTACATAGTGTTATATTATTGAGACGTCTTAATTACACAATCACTGTTAGTTCTGACTATCACAGTTAGATTAGGTGCATGTTGTTGTCGTCTGAAATCAGCAGAACAGGAATAAGTTTAGAATTGAGCAATTAATAGCCTGCATTAAACTGCTTGGAGACTTGAGACTCTAAGTGTTTGCCAACTTGTGATGGATTGCTGCAGGAAGTCTTATTGGCTAGTTTGCAAAGTTATTAGCGACTGTGTTTGAGCTTTCCCCTTTTCCTAATGAATGCAGAAAATCTGTTGGTTGTAATCACCTAAATCACACCTCCCTCTGCTTCGTAGTCACTGTGCCAAAAAGTCAAATTTCCTGACATCAACAAGCTGCCACTGATCTGATTAATGGATGATGGCTTGCTTCTAGACTTCCACAAAGTTTTGCTTGAGAAACTCCACTCAGTGACCTGAAGCTAATAAGTTTAAAGATCTTGAGGCTCATAGCTTTTATTTATTTTATAACTTTTTTTGACAGGCTTGAAAACAGATCATTTCGCTCTGTTGAATTGACAAGCATTTCTGTTTGTATAACTATTTTTAGCAATAATACAAAAACACCATCTTTACACACAGTATTTACAGCATGAAGACAGGTGACATTAATCTCAGCTGTTATACTAACAACTTGTTTTGATCTTCCCTTAGGCCCCTCCTCACAGAGTAGTGATCGGTCCGACCGTGGGCAGCCTAGCGGTTGTGCCAGGGGGGTTACGCCATAGTTTGTACCTGGCACCAGCTCTATCTGAACAGGACATGAAAGAAGGTTGGCACATGCTAAGCTGTACCCACCTCTTGCTAGAGTCAATGTATTTCTGTTCATGTGCCAGACCACGTTGTGTCGTTCCCGTTGGAAGCCTTGATGTGATGTTACTTTGGTCTGCATTCCAGGCCTAATCAGTCTGATGGACAAGGGTTTACCTCCAGCAGCAGCCGACCTCTGCCTGTTTCACACTCCCATGCAGCATAAGACTGCCCCTCTGCACCACCGAGAGGACTCCGGCTCTTCCAAGACGGGTTGGTTCAGAGGCTTCACCTGGTGTCACTTGCGAGACCTTTGCTACAAGTTTTAGCTTGTGCAACGGGGCATTGTTTTGTTGTCCATTTTACAAATACCATTTATCCGTCACAAATTGAGCTGGCTGACATTAACGATGATTAAATACCAAATCATTAGGAAGACTGCAAACGCTTGAATAGTCAGGAAGAATAGGTGTCTCTGAGGAACATTTCCTGATTTTAGGAAGCTTGGCACGGGAACCCGATTACAATAGCACCACCTCTGTGGCAGTCATGCACTGTGTCAGTGCCTAATTGCTACAACACCGACTATTGAAACTCTCTCTGCTGCGTCAACATTTTGGAAATGAAGCCAGCCTGAAACTGTGCCGCCTTCATTGTTTAACTCCATTTTGGATTCCGAATCCCCCAACCCCCCCCCCCCCCTCCACTCCCTTACAGTCATGTGTAGTTAAAGATGCTGCCTACCTGCGGGGACAGCTGCCAGTTAGATTAGACACTGATGGCTGTGCCTGGTTAAACACAGAGGCAGAGAGAAATATGCTGAGCCGCTGTGCTTTCCCACCCACAACTTTGACAGAGAGGAACTCCGGTTGTCAGAGGGAGTTGACCTATGGGGTGGAGCCAGTACCCTCCCGGGTTAGGACGGCCAAAGATCAGTCCCCCATATGGGCCAGCCAAACACCCCCTCCCTCTGTTGCCTCCAAGATGTCCGACCAAACGTTTACGGCGCGCGCCCTACTGGCCCCTATTCAGGTGGGCCAAACTTTGTTGGGAGTGTTTTCTTATTACTGTATGTGTTGATTTGTTTAATATAAATTATATTCAGTTGAATCAACCAGAGTCAAATCTTAGCCTGACATATAATTCGGAACTGATTGCCTGAATGCCTGATTCTGCGGTGTGTCTGCAGGACCGCAAAGAGCAGGCACTGGGGGCCTCCAGAAAACTGTTCTTCACCATCCTGGAAGGTCAGATTGACAGCCTGGCTACAGACTTCTGCCGCTTCAGGCAGCACTACTGCCTATGCTGGAGGAAAGTGTTAGAGGCCCTGCTGCCCCTGGAGAGACTGCTGCGGGACTACGCCGTGCCCAGGGCCTGCGTGAACGGCGAGCGGCTGGTGGATCTGGCCCAGGGGGGCGTGCTTAACCAGAGGGGGCCGGTGCCGCTGGAACAACTGCTCTCCGTGCTGGAGAACCGTGAGGAGGTCTGGGACTTGGTGTTCCGCCCAGGTCAGCGCTACAAGGGCACGGGAGGGACGGAGGCGGCCGCCGTGCGCATCCAGGCCTGCTGGAGGCGCCACTCCACCCAGTCGGCCTACCGGCTCAACCGTCGCGAGTGGTGGGCGGCAGGGATCATAAGCATCTCCTGGCTGATGCATGCGCAGAGGGGCCGGGTTCGCAAGGCGCTGCAGGCCACTCGCCTCCGACAGCTGGAGAATTACCGCTGCAGAGCCCAGGTGAGCTGCTCTCATCCCTGTCTCTGGATTATTCTATTGTGCGTATACACACACATATTTACGTGCACACACTCACACACACGTACGGACATACCTGGTTGATTTCGCCTTTTGCTTACACACAGCCCCGAGTGTATATACACTAGCACACACACTCACATGCACACACTTAAACGCTCACATCCTTCAGACATTTTTCTTCAGTCTGTCACAGAGTGGAAATACCTCTCCTCCATGACACCAATTTCCAATGAAAGCAGACAAATTAAATGTCTGTCTGTGCTTTATTATTTGATCATCATGCCGCATTTGACAACCCAGTCTTCCGTGATGCGCAGTGGTTTCAGTTTAATCTTCATTCATCAGTACAGATGTCATGTTCGGGCTGTCATTGTTGCTGTAACATCTTTGTGAACGCCGGCACTATTTTAATTAGTGCCCACAAGTTCATTTACTTTTACCATCAGTGTGTGTTTACATGCACTAATGTATTTTCGGAGCCCTAAAACATTCATACCCTGTTAATTAAGGCCCCTAATCTTCCTCTGGCAGCAGCATCATGTACCTTGGTGATTGGATTAATTGAGAAGATGTTTTCTAAGTAAGCGCTTAATTTAATTACGGTGGTATTTTATGCTTTGTTTGGTTCCGTAAGGCCCCGGAGAAAGACTTGATGATGTCTTTTAGCAGTGCAGCAGTGTGTGATGTTAGGATTTGACCATGGGTGATTGTGTGTGTGTGTGTGTGTGTGTGTGTGTGTGTGCATGCATTTTTGTGTGGCTGTGTGCATGTGTGTGTGTGTTTGTTTGTCTCCTTATCCCTGATGATTGTTCCTTCCCTTCCACAGCATCTGTCAGCCAACTGGAAACACATGCAGTCTTCCAGGAGGACCATTATCCACGTCCCGTCATTAGGTAGCTAGCTAGCTCTCTGCCTGCCTGCCTGCTACACACAACTAAATCAGCAGCAGTTTCCCTTTCCCCTCAACCCCTATGGTACCTGCAAGCTTGGCTAGGTGGATGCTGTCATCTGTCTATCAGTACTATCCAACTGGGCTTCTCTCTACAGTGAAATACCCAGTAGACAATGTGTTCGTACATGCCTGAGAGATGCACAATTGAGTACCAATTGCCAATGAAGATTAGGCAAATGATAACCCATTATCCCATCTTTTCAAAAGGGCTCCAGGGGTTTATTGTTGTAGAATCAGGCACATACAAAACAATGAACAATGCATAGGCCTAGAAAGGGCACTGTTTCCGTTTTTTACAGTAATTGTCAGGGTCACGTACAGCAGTCTTTTTGTCTGCCATTTTAAATGGACACATATTGCCTTCCATTGGAAATCATTAAGAAATTGTTAGAAAATGATTCTGCCTAATTAGCCGCAGATGGAATGTTTTATTTGCACTTGGGGTGGCTACAGAGCGCTATGCAAACAAGGATAATTAGGAAGTTGAACCCCATTGTTGTTAATTAGCATGAATTAAATCATTTAATTACCTTGATTCCTCCAGCCATCCAGGCACAGAGTGAGGTCTATGACTGTTACCGTTTCGGAGGATACTGATAAACAGTCCTTACAAATCATACAAAATACTTTTGAACTTGTGAATGGTTGATTCAGGGTTTTAACAACATTTGTATTTGTTTATTAATTCGAATATGATTTCCTCTTAATAACGATATAATGAACAAACTGCCTGTAAGAAACAGTCATGAAAGTGTTACTGTAATGCCTTACTGTTGACTAGTGTCTTAGAGTCCGATTACAGGTAATGACCAAGCTCTCTGTGTGTTAGGCTACTCCAAAGCCCAGCGCTTCAGCCTCAAGGACTTTGACATCCAGCAGAACATTCAGATAGGCAGGCTTTGTGAAGTCAGAGGTAAATATCACAGCAGAAACGTACCTCACCACCACAGTGACACTCGTAATACTAGCCTCCCGTGTTCCATCATCACGCCATGTATTGCTTTTGGAACATCTCTAATCACGTCATCACTCAATGCTGTACAGATGCGAATGTGGATGTGATCTATGTGTCCCCGGTACATCTGGGGAGTAGTCTGATTCAGTACTACACCAAGATGCTGGAACTCCAGGGGGCCACAGACTTAGGGGTCTCGGGGGTCCCTCAGCCCTCCTCCGGCACCAGACGCTTCACGATCATCACACCAGATGCCCTGGACAGTTTTCCAGTAAGGACTGGGAAATGGTTTAATGGGAAAATGGTAACATTGTAGCATCAGCTGTTGGAATCCCAGTCTATTGGTTCCCAAGAGCAGAGGATGTCCTTTAGGGGGTGCCAGAGTTGATCTAGTTCTTATTATTGTACCTAAAAAAAATCAGACTTGCATGCTTACTTTTGACATATTTAAAAAAATATTTTATAAGGTTTTAACTTAAACAAGCAAAACATAAATAGGTAGATAATGAGTAATAAGTAAACGAGAATGCGTTCTGTGGTTAATTGTTAGTGACAATGCAGAGTACGGCCTTAACTATTAATGTGATACAACGGGTACTGTTTAAATAATGAGGTTGTATAAGGTTGAAACATGTTTTACCATATCACTGGAGCTACAATATAAGTTCAACGTTAAGATTTGCATTCACTGTTCTAGCTTGCTGAGGAGAGTTATATTGCTGTGTGTTTTAATCTAGTGTGCTCCTGTACCAGATTGAATGTGTTATCCTGGCATGGTGTTCCTCCTTTCTCCCTATTGATTTCTCCTGCTGCTTTGATCTGAAACTCAGGCAGACGTGTTGCCTGGATGAATCACCAACGCCTATGGCTGGCAGCGCATTCTGCCAGTGACAGAAGGGATAATTCCGTGTGGATCAAATAAATACAGATGTGAAGTAATTAGTCGTATTCCCAAGGAGCCTATTGCTTGCTCACAATAACAATGTGAGGGATAGGCGAGGCCTCCCACCGGTAGCTTTTATCAATAGAACCTGCCGGAATACACCAAAGGTCACAACCCTGCTGACTGTTACAATAATAGATCTGCGTTAGTACATACATAGTGATAAATGTGTTGGCACATAGTGATAAATCAGGGTACGGCTAACAGTGCTCGCTCCTACACTTCAGTGACCTGTTTTTCTTCTGTCTTTCAGACACACAACATGTGCCTGTCGTCGTTGCTCAAGTACAGCCCGCACAGCCTGAAGCGCATTCGCAACCTGATCAAGGGCAAGCAGGCTTACATGGTGGGCAGGGTGACCCATGTGGATGACCTGGCGGTGGCCGATGAGCTGGGCGTGCCCATCCTGGGCCCTGAGCCAGCCGTGGCCCAGCTCTACAGCACCAAGTCTGGGGGGAGGAGGATCTGTGCGGGGGCAGGGGTCAGCGTACCGCCTGGCCAGTGGGACATTTACACAATGCAGCAGGTCAGTGAACCCCTATTCGATCAATCGTTCCCGCCTGAACAAACTGGTTGTGTTCCTATATATGAATTGAATTTGTATCATTCCCTATAGCTACATGAAACCCTGGCCCAGCTGATGACAGATCACATGTATGTGAAGCGCTGGCTTTTCAAGATGGACACTGAAGTTGGAGGGCGAGGGATAGCATACTGTGATGTGTCCCACTTGAGCTGCTATAGCTGGGCCCAGCAGGAGTACAAGCTCAATAGTGCTGAGATGTGGATGAGGTCCTGGATTCAGGTAACCGCATGCTGTTTTACTCTCCTTCATCATTAATAATAATAGTTTATCATTACGTCAATGTCTTCTAATCACGTATATATGTTTTCTTTTAAACATGGGCCACACTGAGCTGGATTGTTTTTAGCGGCCTATGATTCAAGATGCATTTAGTAAAAGCAATCTTTAAGCTGGTTTAGCGGTCCAGTATGATCATCAACAGGTCGTTAACAGGACTGTTAATGAAGATCTATAGCATAGGTCACTGCAGGGTCACCACCATTTAGCTTTGAGTCTACTGATAGTCACCCTCTCAGTCCCCTTGGTACATTATTTATGGCATTACCCATTCAACCACATTGCAATCAATGACCAGAAATGCCCAACGCCGCTATCTTCTCTTTATAGTCCAACAATCCCTTCGTGCTCATATGGCTGAAGAAGACGGTAAACTGCTTGGTGGATTAATCCTCTTACTCACTCTGGCAGTGGCAGTTAAAGTTCATTGCAGATATGGCTTTGGGAGTTGCCACTTCCTGTATATTTGATTTAGGTTTACTTAGTAGTATACCATAGGCAGGTAGGTATACCAGGTTGTAGCTTAAATCTGCTGTTTCCAGTACAATGGAGTTATAATGAATAAGGTGGATAGAACCCGATTGAGTTGAACAATATTTAACGTTGGAGTGTAAATATATTTGCAATCTGTTCTGAAAACTTCCCCAAACAAATAGTACATGCTCAACGAATAGAACACTTTAATTTATATGCTTGTAATCAAAATGCACAACGCTGGCACTTATTTCTCATATGCTTACAAAGTAGCCTTTGATTTTCTGTCAGCCGTTAATTACCATGTTTTGCCATTTAACAAGGAGCTTTGTGTAAACTAATTACAGGCTAATCATTGTAGGCTCCGAGCACTTTGCTTTTACCTTTTATTCCTTTTCAAAGAGGTTCATAGTACTCACTCTCCCTCCCTTGTATTAGCTCACCCCCTGATTCAGACGGGATGCGTGGACCAGGGCTGCCTTGTAATTGTTGTGGCATTGGTGCTGTTAATTACGTCTGAGAGCGGCTGAGCCATAGCCGACGTCCGTAATGGTGGCTCAGTGCGCTGGGAAAGTAAATGGGGTTGGTTTCACCAGCTGGGGTCCCAGGGAGAGGGAAAAGTGCTTAGGCCCCCAGCGTAGGCCCAGAGCCTCGGGGTTCCAGGGCCATATGGAGACAGCACTTTAACTGGCCTTTATTCTACACCCGGCTCTTTTAATCAATGGCAAGCCCCCTCACAGGATGGGGAGCGCAGAGGTTATTTAGTGGTTTCCTTAAATGTTTTTTTCCTATTGTTATACTACCAGCATAACATTTAGTTACAGGCAGCATCTATAATTTAGTTGTAAGAAACATTTGTATTTTAGATCTATGCATCCTTAGCTATCATACCGTTTCATAGATGGATAGTCAACAAATGCAGTATAAAGCTGAGATACTGCGCTCATTACCTTGACGCACAGCAGAAGTAATTCAGGCCTATTTGCATCATCAATGACAATTCATTGAGCAAATAAGAAGACATTAAAACATTTGTAACTATGAATATTCTCAAATTTTTTTAATAAGTGGATATGTTTACCATGTTTGTACAAATAATTACAGCAACATATACATAAATTATAGTATATTAAATATTAATAATATATATTGCCCCCTACAAATTAACACTTTATTCCCCGCAATGAAATAGAATCAGTTCAGGAAGCAGCAAAAAAAAAAAACAATATGGGCGGTTTTGAAAAAGATACTTCCTATTGATAATCATTGTAAAACCAGACTGAAGGGGAGTAAGCGCAGCCTCTTGGTTTTTGTGTGCATATGATTTAATTATTGTCTGTTCTGGGGGAGGCGCAGTGTGATGAACAACCTGGCTAAACTCACATAGGAGAAAAAAGAACCCCATGGGGTCCTTCACAATAATACGCAGCCTCCGGGCTATGGTGGGGAGGGGGAGAAGAGGCAGGGAGCTCAGCCGCTCTGACGGAACAACTACGGCGGTCTGAAGAATAGGCTGCTCCCCTAGACATTGTGGGGGCCAATGCCCTGCAGCTTAGAGTTCCAGCCTGCAGTAAAGCCCCGGGTTCCCCCACCCCATTTACACAAGAAGAGGTTAAAGACGTATCTGCACCCATTCAATACCTCAATGGGGCCATACACACTTAAAGTACTCAAACACACAGCCAGCATATGGATCATTAGGCAAGAGAGAGTAAAAATGATATATGAAAGGCGTCAACAGATGGAGGGTGTATGCCGTCGAGGTTCTGTTTTGTAAACATATATACATTGGACAGTACCTAACCTTGTTTTAGTTATTTACACATACATGTGTTTGATTATCACCAAGACCATACAAATGGGATGCTCACTAGGTTGGTGGTTTTATTCACTGCACAGCTTTTACGCTGTTTGCAGAAAGAATCTCTTTGTTCTGTCAAACAAACCATTTCCATATGGTCTCTCTGTAGCTGTCTTTTTCGTCATTAAGGTTTTCATGTTTATTTTGATTTTGGAATTCGTACTTGCTATACTTTCATGTATAAGAAGGGGAGAATGCCTAGAGTATACTGTCAAGCTATAATGCTCCTCAGTTGTTGCACTTTGTAATAGAGAGATCAAATGGCAATCAAAGAGGCGAGGCTCGATCTCTTTTATTTATGGTCAGATTGGTTAGCTTTTGTGGACACCAAGCAAAGCTTGAATCCTATCACAGAGTGCCGCATGCAGTTTAAGTCCAAATAAAGTATTGCAAAATACCTCTTCTTCCTTTCTTGCCACCCCGCTGTCTCTGTGAACTGCATAGGCAAAGTCTCAGGGTGAGTTCGCTCTTCCGTTGAAAACGGCATTCGTTCCCTCACACTTTTTACTGCACCATTGTGTGCTTTATGGCTTGTGAAAAGGGGGGAAATCACTGTGCAGCGTTTGACCTCGCCTCTTACAGTACTTGAATATGATGATGGCTGCTACATGACTGGAATATCAACAGCCTAATCTTCTCCACTGAAGCCAAACCTAATATACTCAAAACAAAGCATCCACTCTGGCTTGAGTCTGTAAAGGAAACTAGACAGAAACAGGACTTTCCTTAAACATGCGATCTGTATTTTTGCCTGTATAATGTTGTGTAATGTAAAGCAATTTAACAGATTTAACTGTGTATGAAGAAAATTATTTTCATCTGTAACTATAGAGATGATTGTTCTTGAAACGATGCAATTAAAACAACACCACATGAGTCATGATTCAATTGTACTTTGCTATTATATCAGGTCTACCTAGAAATAAATAGTTTTTTCTTTATTGTAGACCTCAAGGACAGATGTTATAGACTGTTCATTTTATTGCAACTAACAGCAAAAGTTCCCAACACAATTCATCCTGACCATATTACAGCAAGATCAGATGCGACGACGTCCATTAATCTCAAAAACTGTTTCAGGAGCACCCTGCTGAACGTGAAGCTGGGCAATTAACACCATAATTAAGTGGCAAAACCATTACGGCATTTTCTAGTTACAGAAACAAGAGCTCTATCGATCTGTAAGTCAGGCCCTGATTGATCCCCTGATAGATGGGGGTTAGGTTAGGTATTCATCAGCCAGCCAGCTGAGAGAGTTGTTATTGAGAGCAGGTGTCGTCCCCGGGGTGGAGAGTTGAAACCATTAGACTCTGAGGTTCTCTGATAATAGGCTGTCACTCACACACACACGCTCTCTCTGTGTCCGTCAGGGACTTCAACCAGATTGAAATCGCCACCAAAGGACTTCAGGATAACCGTTGCGGCTCCTCAAGTCATACAAATGATTCAAAGGCGTTTTCAGTGTTGAATTGGACACCTGAATTCTGTGACAATGACACATTCAGTTATATCCATTCGACATACTGTATAATCTTGATGACCACGATAGTTTCATAAAATGATACTAGTAGTGTTCTGCCCGAAATTTCTTGAATACATACAAGACGAATGTTTATCGCCTCTTCTTGTTGCAGGAGCCAGTTCATTTGAAGTTCCTGGAAGAGGTACCGGAGTGGCTGGCCAGTCATGGGCAACCCGTTAACAACTCAGTCTATCCCACCTGGGTCTGCTTTCTGGAGAACTTCCTCCGGCAAGGTCAGGCTCAGCATTACCAACCACATTAGCCTATTCACTCTGTGAGGCTCTTGTTTTAGAAAACCGTTGTCTGTCACTCTTTTTAGTAACCAATCTGATTTCACAAATGAATCCATTATGAACTTGTTAGCACTATATCTCGTGAAGCAGCTGGGACCACAACAATGTCTAAAAAAAAAAGGCTGATAAAAAATGAGAGCACAGGCATTATGATTTTCCTTTGGAACCATACTCATCTGACTTATCAACGCTGCTTGGGCTTTATGTGACATTTACATTTTAGCAGACACTTCTATCCAAAGCGATTACAGGGGCAGTACCCCTGGAGCAACTTAGTGTTAAGTGCCTTGCTCAAGGGCACACTAGTGGTGGTGTTTCCAGGTAGCAGTTCTACCCACGAGGCCACCTCTGTCCCACTAATAGCGTGTCCCACCCTCATGTCTGTGTCGGGCAGGTGGCGTGGTGGAGGCCTACCCCCCCTCAGACAGCGTGACCTGCCTGACAGTGGATCTGCTGCTGGAGCCTGGTGACCAGGTAACTTTGCTGTCATGCGGGGACCAGCTCCAAGGCCCAAGCAAGCTGGAGTCTGCTGGATCTACGCTGCCCCAGACCTCGGTGAGCCCTGACATCCTCAGCACCATCTGCATGCGTGTGGGCCGGGCCTGCCTGCAGCGCCTCATTGTGGGCCACGTCTCCCTGGACCTGGCCACCTTTCTGGACCCAAGGACCCTGGAGCAAAAGGTGAGACCTACCTGGTTATGGTCCAGGACTGGGACTCGAGATCTGATTAGATCAGATCAGGATAAATGCATGTGGTCTTTCCTCTCTTGAACACTGTTAGAGCACTCGGTGTTAACCATACTGGTCAGAAAGATCAATTTACAATGGCTGGGTCAGGGTTCCACTCCAGTAGATTGATAGATACCTCCCTTACTGCTCCCCTGGGAACTGGAGGACAGCAAAGGCAAACGGTGGGCACTGGGCCAAATGTTTCACCGGGCCGTCTAATAAAGTGCCAGATCTTATTTTGTCAATACACTCGTTCCCCCTGTTTGAGGCTTGCCCTTTAACCTTTACAATACCCTAGGAAATTCCGCCCTCTCCATCTTCCGTCTAAAGTGATTTGACTGCTTCTAGTGGACTCTGTCCAGCTGTTTATTCCCTGTGATGGGTTACTGTTGGTATTGTTGTGATATTTGTAATGTTTTTTTTTTACCACACGCTGTGGACACCTTGTCCTGTCTGTCAGGGTTTATTTCTGTAAGAAACATCATGATTTATTACATTGGAAATAGAGTACTTTATGATTGTTTAACCTCTGCTCTATGTGTGTGGCTACATTGACTGCTTATTGATCCACAGCTGTAAAATGAAATAGCTTTGCACATAAGATTGACATTGGAATAGAATAGTGGAAACTAGTTAAGTAGAGTGAGTATGCCATCAGTCCGTCAGTATATAGAATAGTGAAAATAAATAGAACATGGTTTTTAATAAAATAACATTAAAAAAAATGTATAGCATAAGGATGAACTATTTTAGTACATATTTAGCATCTTTCAATTTTGGCTTTTGATTTTTAAGGGTACCTTATAATGAAAACTTAATTATGACTAATTCTAGGTTATTCTTTTCTGAATTCATAATGCCTACGGCAATAGATTTGGATTTCCCATATGGAGGAGCGCATCATGTTGTGTGGTCTAGCATATTCATCCACTAGAGGGTAGTATCATATGCGCTGAACATTAGCTGGCCATTTAACCTTTACAGTTTCTATACATTTTATATTTTCTTTTTTTGTGTGTGGCACATTAATGCTTGGGTTGTTAAATATCTATTTTAAACAGGCTTACCAGACCATGTCCGCACAATTTGTTTGTCTGGACAGTTGCTGTTTAAAATTATATTGTGTATGCCACCTATTAAGATAGCTTAGTTATACTATATTACCACCAAGATGACAGTGTCCCATTGTTGTAATAAATCCCACACAATTTTCCTTTTGACATACACAAACTTAGAGACCTTGCTGTCTGTCTGTCTGTCTGCCTGCCTGTCTGTCTGTCTGTCTGTCTGTCTGTCTGTCTATTAAATACATTAAGACAAGCAGTAAGTAAATATGTGAAAGAATATCAAGCTGTTCTGGAACCTATGAAGACTGTATGGTGAAACGTGTTCTTTTTCCTGTATTGTGGCATTGACTTGAATGGAACTCACCATGTCTGGATCCCTCTCCCCGTCTGCCCACATAGAGCATAGATCTAGGCAAGGCTGTCAGCATTCATACACCAATTTAAATTCAAACCTGTTGGAAGAATCTGCTTACTGTTATTTGAGGGGGAGAAGTGGGTCACATATGTCTGCCCTTGTCCCACCTCACATTGTGGTGCTGTGGAGCCCCAGCTGGAGAGCATCAGGGTTTTTAATGAAATAGCAGGGCTATAGAAAACAGGTACAATCTAGGCTTATATTTCAGATGGCTTTGTTAGGTGTGACAATGGGGCAATGGGGCTCAAAACATACTGACGGGTGTGAATCGCTCTTTGGAGTCTGTCCATCAGCCAGACCCAGGTATCAACCCGAGCAACTATCTATTAAGTGCTACAGTTCTTCTCAATCACTTTGGCAAATTTTTTTGCAAACAGTAACATTCTCTAAACTGTAAGTGCAATTGTCACTACTGTTTTATGGGACATAAAAACTCTATTGAATGTCTGCAAAATGTAGTAACTCACCCAAAACATCTAATTCATGCTTCGAAACCTAGTTATTGTGACAATAAGTTGGCCAATGCCACCAACATGAAAGGTTTTTTTGGTTATCATGCTGGTCAAAATGTTTCGATGTTTTTTCACCATGGCAGTCAACCCCGGAAACGTTTCTTATATACAAATTTCAGCTTTGTTATACTTTTTTGTTGAAACTGACTGCTTACTGTACAATACAACAATGTCAGTCTTGTCTAGCTTGTCAAGTTTTTTATATTCCGATTTCAACAGTAGGTAAACGTTTACTGGGAAAAGTTAATACTGTACAATACTGTTAGGATGACACACAAAAAAAGGATATGCACATTTGTATGTATAGTACAGTCACTTTATTTTATTTGTGTTGCAATGTATTACATGTAAACAAAAACATTTGATATAAATTCATATATGGTGAACAGAAGATTCGCCAAATTAGAAGACATCACAAACATTCCATATCATAGATATTTATGGATATTTACTGTCTGATAGATTTTGATAATTTAATGGATACTTCTGCATGTAATGGCTCACATGACAAATTAATGTTCAGAAGTTGTGAAGAGTATGACAATTTCACTGAGAATCAACTGATCAGTTTTGATCAGCAAGCCATGACGTACATGCAATTATTGTGCAAATTGTAGACAATTGTATTTACTCTTTTGCACACAAGCAATTTGCTTAACTGAATAAGAAATTAAAATCTGGTGTGAACAAAAACATTTTTCTGAGATATAAAAGTTATTGTTTCGAAAAAAGAATGTTCTCATTCTGCTTCGAGAATTGAGCCAAAGCAACTGAGAAAAACTGTAGACTCATTCGACAAAATGTGTCTTTTTATGTTATATTATTTGTACACGTTTGCTAGTTTTGCCTGTCGTTCTGTAAATCTTTTTTTTTTTTTGCCTTGGATTATTCTACTTTGTTCAATGATTCACTGATTTAAAACAATACATTGATATTGCATGATAAAAGAAACTGAGGTTTTTGAGGACAATACTGTCAGATCACTCAGCTTCTAGATTATTAAATGGACGCATTTATTTAATTAGTAAATCAATTTAAACCCTAAAAACTCAAATGCAAGGATAAGTTTGTATATTCGCAAATAAATTCAGCCAGTGGTTATAAAACTTTTAAGATAAAATACACATAAGAATGGAGTTAAATGGTCAGGCAGCAGTAGGTTGAGGCAGACATTTGCATTCAGTGGCAGGAGCGTTTACCTTGACAAATAGGAGCGGCAAAGGGAGGCAGCCGACTGCCATTTAGTTATTAACAACTCCTTCACTGGTGATTTATTTGCCATGTTTGAAGAGAGGCCATAGCTATTAGTTTATTATGGAGGAAAATTAGCCCTGTTTAAGCAGAAGGCCATGACCATGGCTGACCCCTTAATATACTTATAATGATGCCATTTACCATACAGATCTGATGTTAGCTTCTAGCCAGACCTCAGCTTTACGGGCCCTCGGCACATTGGCCGCACAAGCTCAGGAGAAAGGCTAGTAACTCGATGCATGCCTCATTCCAAAGCTAAAGGTCCACAACTCTGTATGGTACAAACCATTAACTTTGCTTTTATTTCCCTTTGCCTTTCACTGGATGATTTTGTAAGGACATATTATGTAAAACATAATTTGTTTGCACAAAACTTAATGCTTTCATTGCTTGTTTGTAATAAACTGAAAATTTTAATTTAGAAATGTACTGGCTCAGTCTATGACATAGAGTTTATGAAGATATTGTTTCTACAGGTGTGGGCCGTTGATTTGGACCTGGGCTACAGTAACCAGCTGGCTATGACCCAGCTACTACTTCTCATGACAGGTGGAACGTTGAATTGCCAGACCAGCCGCCTGGAAGTGCCACTGCTAATCAAGGAAAACAAGTCTACTGCGCTCCAGACACAAGCAAAAGTACACAGTCTATATCAGCACTTATCACACACTACATTCAATTTAATTTACTTTTCAATTTATTTTGTCCTACTGAGATTTTAAGTACAGAAGTCCAGTGAGAATGTATAATTTCAAAAAAAATCCTTTTGTAATGTTGAGCTCACTGAAAGCTGTCTTGTTGTGATTTTGATATATATTTTCTTGTTACGTAAGCTTGATAAAAGTTGTTTTTGAGTCATCACTTGACAGAGGAATAGACCAAAGGCAGGCTGTGCCATATGTGATCAGCTGCCCAGGATGGCATGATAGCAAGTATATATGCTACTTTGGCATAACCTATCGGTGGCTGAGATTGGATATGCTTCTTTGGCATAACCTATCGGTGGCTGAGATTGGATCCGTGGATGAAGGAATCTAAATATACTTTGATCAAGGTTTAGAACAGGCAAATGTCTCTTATGATCTTATTGCATTGTAATTATATGAGCAATGTGCATTAGCATAAAAAATGTAAGATGTGCCTGCCTACATCTTTGAGCATTGATAAGACACGGAAATGATGTTGCTATCTAAACATAACGAAAGAGAGTAGTTACACTTCATCTTCCCTACTTTAGAATGTAGATACAGATAAAGGAGTTTTCTTCTGTTTAATCCAGTATCATGATAATCACCAAAATGACCACTGCAATTAATTTTTGTTAAATACAACTAAATACTGTAATTATGCACTACCAGTCCAATTGGTGTTAAGGTGCAGAATTCATTATCATTTTGATAGATGAGCCTAAATAATCAACACATTAATAATTCATGCCATATTTATTATGCATGTGTATGCATGCCTGAGCACCTCATCAACCTGGTGCCAAGACTGAAACAATAGACTTTCTTTATTAGCGGCATGCCTGAGTTTACGCTTGTTAATCCGCGACTTGTATTATTTTATCAAACATTCATTTAGTTGGGGGCCCATTGTGGCAACACAGCATTTCAGATGCTCCACCGCATTAATAGCTTTAGCAGTGGCCATCATTAAGGGTCTGCATATTACAAACACAATTAAATCCCTGCTGGACACTTTTTATTGTTGTGTGAGGACACAGGGTTTGACAACTGGAAACCCATCACAGTAAATTATGAGCTATCTCCTAAGCTCACAGGGGCTTACCCCTCCCACTCTTCTTCTCTCAGAGGACGCTGTGACCAAAGCTGCCTGGCTGATTTTATCCTTTGAGCCATGCCACCTTTAAGTAATCAACCTTTTCTACTGTTTCTTGTCATTATGCATTTCTTTATTTTGTACACATTATTTTGTTCACATTAAGAAAATAGCTTTCCTCACCAAACATAGTTTCTTTGATTGGTGTCATACAATTAAGTGCATCTTGTATTAATTGTTCCTCCCATTAGTTAATTAAGGGAGGCCTAACAGTTTACCCCAATGTGCCCCATGCTCATCATGTTCAATAATAACACATACTCCCCAAACACTACACTAACCCCAAGGACATGTGTTCAGAGTTCAGCCATCTCCTCTCCAGCCATGTTGGCACTAAACGCTGCAAGGCAAATTGAAAAAGATCAAATAGAATGCCGCGCCTACAATTATTCTCGTTCACCACAGGTAGCACCAAATGAAAATTATAATGCAAGCAGTGATGCATTCAATTAAACCTTTTGTCGCCTCTTTTCTATTTTTTACCTTTTTTCTTACAGCATTGCCCTATGACCAGTCGTTACGCTGTTATTGGGAGCCAGTTGCTTCACACAAATCTCTCCATGGTGCACTACAGTGTGTTTTTCCAGATGTGCAAAGCTCATGGCATAGGCTTTGACATCAAGGTAAAGATAACTCTTGGCATTAATGGTTTCCCATTTACGAAATAGTAATTTTTTAATTTATGAATATTCCTAATTTGCGCATTGATTGAGAGTAGGAAAATATGTGTGTAATAATTGTGTAGGAATCGAGTTGGAGAGCCCCTGGATATTGATAATTGATGTAATTATTTGTATATATCTTTTAGGTAAAGCAAGGTACCCTTTTTGCTCTCCATGATAGCATTGAGCGGCACAGTCTGGGGATGGTGTAAGTGTCTTTTTTGTTCTTTTTTTTGTTGTATGTGTTCACCTTACAGTTGTACAAGTACACAGAAATTCACTCTTCAACTTTAAATAGCCATATTTATACATTTCTTACATATATTAAGACTTTGGGTTTTACTTTTAGTTGTCTTAACCTGTGTTATGAAGGATCCCATAAATGACAAAGAGAACATTAACTTAGTAGAGGCAGAGCATCTTCCTCTCAAAGATTAAGATGTCACCTCTAGTTTTCTAAATAGCTTTACAATCCCCAGGCCGTATGGACATTATTTCAGATATTTATCACTGAAATCCTATGGCTTACAGACTGCTGTCATGGTTAACGGAGCCTCTGCTCACATAACCCCCAAAGAATGAGGTTGAGGATTTTTTTTCTGCTTGAAGTAGTCAGTTAAACACCTTATACGCCACCAGCCAAACAAGGTGATTGTTTCTTAGCTCGCAGCCAGTGGATCATTAGTAAACTAATTTGTTTGGGGTTTCATTAATAGCACCATCTCTGAAGATCTCCAGGGAGCCCTTCTGACCTTTGCTCGAAATCTGTCAGTCATTCATCAGGAAATATCAGCCCCTAAAATGCAAGGAGTAAATAATTTCAAGGTATGTTATTAGTGAGCCATGGATCTGTAGCTTCCTTTACTTTAGGAGCACATTACAGATTCCACTCAATACTGCATTGCCAATGCTTATGTTACTATTAGTACTGCGTGTATTGTACTTGAATGCTGAAACTATAATTATAGTAGTAAATTAATATTTGTTCTTATTGTTATTGAAGGGCCTGATCAAGGAAATAGAAGATGTGCTGGGAACTACTGTTCAAAACAAAGCTCAATTAATATAGACAGAAGACAAAACCGAAAAATGCCCGCCAATCTAAACTGCATTTCTGACATTTATGGCCTCATTAGACGTATATTCCTCTAGCTAGAAGACTGAACATTTAAGATTTCTGCATACAACAATTATGAAAAAGTAATTTGACCAGAAATTAGACCAAATTGCAAAATACATATTATTATTCTGGCAAACCTTGTAAGTGTCTAAAGATGCACCATTATTTAATATATATATCACATATTGTTTATAGTTATTTGATATTATTTAAATGCGCTGTCAATGTAGTAAGTTTCAATGTATACTTCAGGAACTGAAGTTGAAATTGCAATGCATGGTTCCTACCCGGACCATTTGAATGAAACAACACAGTGCAGTCACGTAGAACCAAGAAGACTATTGTATTGCCAATGCCAGTGCGAACATTTTTGATTAGACTATATAACAGAACAAGCTACCAGCTTATTAAGCTACAGCTAGGACGGTAAATCATGCTGGAAATGTAGCAGGTTATTGAGCAAAGTTAGCAGAGCTTTGGTATTTGCTTGCACGGTTAGCAATGTGCTAGCAAGCTTGCTAACTTCGCCACAGTCATAGAGGACAGACTTGTTACATCTACACAGGTGAGGTAGCTATTGCGTTGTGTAGGTCGAGCTGAGGAACACAAGCTAAGCCTAACTAAGCTTATACCTGTACTACCATGTCAACTTTACCACCATAGTTATTTATGGTGCAATAATTTCTATCACAGCATACATGCTTTGTAGCTACTAGTGGTGCAAGTTAACAAGACAGCCAGCAAAATTGCAGTCCTGATAACCAGCTAGCAAGTATTCCATTAAGTTTTAACAGATCAAAGTACATTTTACTTCAGCCATGAAAGGAGTATTTAGGCGGATACACAGCATTTTCATTAAAGTCGTGTTATTTCCAAGCACATTTGGTAAGCAAGGATCCAGACCCGCAGCTTCAGAGGTGTTGACATGCCATCTGGAGCAGCGCAAACTACCTCCATGGACGTCGTTCTGTGTTTTCTACAGTGCCGTCTCCAACGACCAGTTTGGCCGGTCAAATTTCAACTGGACAGTGCAGGGCACTAACTACCAAATACTGAGAACAGGCTGTTTACCATTCATAAAATATCATTGTACAAAAGCTGCTCCACAGGATCTGGACTTTGAGGACAAATTTTTCAACATGTTAAAAGTCATCAATCTAGGTTGGTGTTAAGGGGTGAATTTGAACTCCCTAACATAATGCAAGGACACGTGTTTCTCTGTTTGTCCATTGGGTTTATTTATAAATTTCAATAGTTATTTTTCATGTTATGACATCTGTTTATTCACCTGTTACAGGTATCCCTTCATTAGCCTATGGTTTAGGCTGCTGGCTGGTGGTAGGGGCTGCAGAAACAGTCCAGACAAGTGTTGGGCCTGTTACTGTCTATTTTGCCTATAAAGAAGACGAAGGAGCGCAGTATTGAATGGGTCCTGAGATGTAAATGTTATAATTAATTATTGTAACTTTGAGACCTTGAGGCAGAATTAAAACGTATGACTGTTACTTGTGTACAGATGAATGTTGAGGTATGTTTTTTGCCAATAAAAAACATTTAAACTAGCCTACATCAATATATTTGCAATTGTCTATTTGGGGAGCCACACATCTTCTAAATCATAAAATAAGCAGTCCACAATGTTGTAACACAGCAAAAGCCCAAATTTTCTGGATGTGACACCTTAACTTAATATATCATAGCTATTTTACTTAGCTTGATGAATGCAGGAATTTAAATAAATGTAGCTCATTTATTTAAAGTCAAATTAGTGGTCACCCTCCATACAACAGATTGCCAATAGTGTAAGACAGGAACGGGTGACAAGAAAAGTCTGATTAAATGCTTTTTAATTACCAAAGTGTGGCCTTTGTTTAGGGCTACAGCATCCCCTCCGTTGGGCATTCTCAGAGCTTTGATTTCTGATAATGTGCATTGCTGACAGGGCACACTTCTGCCTCTGCAGGCGGCGGAGGCTCCCCTGCTTCTTCAGAGAGGCGGTTTGACAAACTGCCATATTGATTTCTTTACCCTCTCAGCACCTCCTACTAATAGCATTTATCAGTGACCTCAATTTTCTAGCCTTGGCCTCTTCCATTTTAGCAACAATTAAGCTGAAGGAATCATTTTATGTTGAACATGCAAATCAATGGACCTTTTGCCCTTGGGTCATTTTAGGGCTTGTTTGATTTACAAATTGTTCAAGCATGCATAACTATATAGTGATACTGTAGGTTAATATTTTTGAAGTAGACCCTTTCACATTTTTGCACTGCTTTAGATTTAATGTAAAATTTATTAAATTATTTTGCATGGAAATGAATGTACACATACAAACCCCAGAAGACAAAGTAAAAGCATGTTTTAAATTTTACTTTGTAAAAAAATCTATCAACAATTCCTGATGTTAAAATGTTTAGACTCTGAGGTCCAGTACATAATATTAGGTTTTCTTTATCCGTTAGATGTTACTAGATCTTGAAAAGAGTACACCTGTGTACATGTAATTTATTTACAGGATTAGATAGGCACATACCAAGTACCTCAGGTAATCTAGAAGCCCGCTATTAAATGTTCCTACTTACCCCTAGTCAGACGAGATGATCAATATCAATGTTTTGTGCGTCAAATAATGAGTTATGTAGGTAAATGTAGCATAGCTTAGCAACAATGACTGTAAGCCAATAGTACCGGCTAGCATGGCTCTGTCAAAAGTAAATAGATACGTGGTGAGATCTATTGTTGCGAGGCTGCCTACCTGACACAAGGTAAAACTGGTTCCGCTTCGCAAAAATAGGTCCGACCATCTCATTCAATAGCAACGTCTCGCTTTTACATCTTCTACACGTGAAATAAAGAAGATACAACATGTAAATACAGTTTTGGAGTTTTTCTAAGGTGTATTTTCTCACTTGAATTCTAGCTGGTACTACTGGCCTACAGCAGAGCTAAAGAAGCATTTTTGCAAAGATGGGAAAACCCGTTGGAAGTACAACCAATTCAGGTACTCCACCGTCAATACTTTTTGGTAGAAGCTAGATGGAAGCCATTCCTGAGTAAAATACATAGAGCAGGTCTCATAGAGTTTACCAAATGGCCCTATAATGAATGAGAGCATGAGGAATTTTTTGGACATGTATACAAAGATTGATCTCTTTGTACTGAAATTAAAGTGTTATGTCTGTCTGAAACCATGGACTGCTTAACATTTTGCCAATACTATACAGTAGCTTCAGTGAAGCCTGGTCATGGCAGTCTTATGCTATGCTGCTTCTCAATCGCAGGAAAATAATTGAGGTATTGATAAATGCAGGCAAACTGTAAGCTCCTTTGACTGGATAAAAGATCACATTTCAGCATTAAAACCACCCGAAACCTTCAGCCAAGACAATGATGAAATGGCTTCAAGATAAGTCTCTGAATGTATTTAAATGGCCAATGCAAACCTGGACTTGAATTCCATGGAGCATTTGTGGAAAGACTTGAAGATGGTGTATCATATAGTCCCCATGCAATTGGACTGATATATTGGATTATGGGAATAGGAGGATAGAAAAAAAAACATCAAAGAGTACCTGTTGAGATTTGCCAAAGAAAACAAAGCTGTGATGGCTTCCAAAGGTGTTCCAACAAAGTACTTAAGAAAATAATAAATGTATGTATATTCCTGTTTTGTTTTACATTACATCTGTTTGTTGCATTGCCAATTTGGGAGAATGAGTGTTGATGTATTGCCAACAAAGCAAGGATATATAATGCATTTTCAACTAAGTCTGTAAAACAAGGTGTGCAAAAAGGGAATGGGTTTGAATGCTTCCCTGAACTACAGTATTTTTTAATGGAAGCACAGTACATGAATTGGAATATGAGCTTCCACAATAAAGTTAGTGAGTTCTAAAACCGTGTTGCTCTAAAACAATATTGTATGACAATTATGGCCTTTGTTTCTATTTAAGGCACACTCCCCAACTTGTCAGTGTTCAATAATATGGAATCTACTCTTGCAATATTCATGTACTAAATCCTTTGATACAGAGTGCTGATGCCACCTCATCTCTTAATTAGACTAATTGCCGTTAACCAGCAGCATTAGACACACTTACAGACATTTGATCTACAGTATCAACCTGCACCAAGACCCTACCTGCTTTCATTTCCAACCTTTGGCCAGTGTTGAAAGTGTGCATGGGGAATGCTCAAGCAACCATGTCTTAATTACTGATTGACCCTTTGACCCTGTGGCTGCATTGATACTGTGGTACAGCTTGAGGCAGATAAAAGCGTGGGGAAAAAGCTTTGTGTCTGACCATTAAAGGATGATGTTAGCCAATGAAATACAAGCTGTGGATGCATGAAATAGATTGTATGACAGCTGGTAAAAGAAGGTGGCTGGTAGCTTCTAGTTGGAGGCTGGTTAAAAAGAGGAGTTTAACAAACAGAAGATTTGAGGCGGTGTTAGCCAGAAGCTGGAGGTTGTTGAAAGAGGTTATCAGAATCTTTGACCTGACAAAACAGAATAGGCTGTTGCAGGTTAGGTTCCAGCCAGCACATTGGCACCCGTCGGAAGCATGAGCAACCACTGCTTGCTCAATTGGCAGGCTATTGTATTTTACCAAGGACACGATTATCTTCCACTATGTTTCCGCCTTGAGAAATAATTGGTCACCCTTGGGATGGTGTTTAATAAAGGATTATTGCTTTCAAATCGGTTCCATTGCAAGTTGATTCTAGGTGGGGCCAGCAATACATTGGCATGCAGTGGAAATCAGGGTTTTGGACATTGCTTTTTCTGATAAGCACATATTTTTGTTGTAGCAGTCGAGATCATCTTTTTGGGCATATTGTTCTAAATCTTATTTATTTAACTTTTGTTACATAGGCCTACATATACATTTGAATTCATACATTTTAGCAGACGTAGGCTATCTGTTTGTCTAGGGCTGTAGAAGTTTGGAACCTCGGGACCGCTTCCTTAATTTTTTTTACTTGTTTGACACATTTGTGGTTTTCAGAGTACAAGTTGTCAATATTGTAATTTGGGTAAACAATTATATAAAATGTAAAGGCAATGGGTTTCTTCAGGTCTATCGCAAAATACCAAAACCTTCTCTGTAGGTAGGCTGTTCATGTTTCATAAAGACAGCTTTTAACTACACGGAAGTAGTACGGAATTTGATTAAAGTCTTAGGACAGCTGTTCCTGTGCCGCATTTTGATTGGATGTGCTTCCATTCATTTTTTTATTTTCAATAATTCAAAAATGTGTAGTTCTTTTTCAATAGAATGGAATTCAAATTCAAACTCTGGTGGCACCAATGTAACACCATAGAAACTGGTGAGCCAGCATCGATTAAATTACAGTTTGTAGGCCTAATCTAAAAACTGTATTCACTTGCTAACAGATATGGATTGGACAGTTGTGTTTTATTCTAAAAGTGTACTGGCAGTGATCATACTCGGCTGAATAATGGCCACAGTAGCTATGTGAACTGAACTGAGCATAAGGCCTTATTAAAAATTTGATTAGCTATAATATTTAAAGGGTTTACTGGTTTCAAAGAATAATAATTGTTGGCTTCATACTATTAAAATATAAATTACTACCTTTTTTCATGTGCTGTTGGGTGTGGAAGTGGTTTTTATTGGGGATGGTGGGGGGAGCCATTAAAAATCTATTATAGTGGATCTTTTCACCCAGAGGGAAAACATTCTCATTACTAAGCAGATTGGAAAGAATGACAAGTGGCCCCATATTTCTTTTTTATTCCCTTTTTCCTTATTTGTTCTTGTTTTGGAAAGGCCAATTGAAAGATTTTGTACCTGCTGTGCCAATAAATGTTGCTACAGCAACGAACAGTAGGTGGTTGAAGTGTCTGTCAATCATATAAGGGGCACAAATTTTTGAGTTCATCACACTTACAATTTGGACATATCACACACCTTAATCATATAACAAAGATTCTGTTTAATGAATTACTACTATATTAATGTTTTATTCCATTGAAAACTACATTGTACGATAATGTGACCATTTTTGGCATATGTTTCATCTGCCACTGTTCACAGTTGTGTTGGCGGACACTTCACATTTTAGCCGTTAGCCTCATACCAAACATTGTTTTCTGTTTGGATGGAAGTTGATTATTGTTTTGTTGTTCTCCCTCGGTGTTGATGTGATGATGCTCACATTCACTCTATCCATACTTACTGTTTACACTGTTGACATTAAGAGTAATGGATTTTAATGGCTTTTCCATGACTTATCGCAAGAGTTAAATGAACTATCCATTTTTATTATGTATTATGCAGTATTTAAAGTTTCGGCTCATTAAAAAACAGACGCCCTCCATGCTCCCCCTGGGCCGTCTTTTACCCCCTACCAGCTTTGCAGTAAGGCTCTTCTAGCCATAGGCTCAGTTTGATCTGTTTTTGTGTAGTCAAAAATGAAATATGCAGAGATATTAATTTATAAGTTCATTTTCGTACTAAAGAATACCCGAATGTCACTCTTGCATAAACAACTGACATTAATGGTGCAGACAAGATAGGGGTATGGGTTTGCTTTTTAATGTTATTTATTTGTTTTTTTCTTGCCTCTTTTCCATTTGAAATTATACTCGCGATGCAAAATCTACTTAGCCCTTGGGGTTAGTAGTCTGAAACCTTTTTTATTTTGTTTGATTGGCTGTCCCCTTACATGCATTATCACAACTGTGCAAAGAAATAGAAATTCATTTTAAATACACTGACTCTGTTTCTGCATACAACACTGAAGTGGAAAAAAAATCAATTCTGTTTTGAGAAATGCTTCATATACTTTTTTGATGCAGCACAATCTCCAATCTGTCTGCAAATGAGTTGCAGGCCCCTGTAATGGCTTATGCTCCTCGTGGGAGCCCAGTGTCTGAGAAAAGCTGCTGATTGAAGGGGAAATCTAATGCAGGTGTAAAGCAGACAGGATGGGGGTCTTACGTGAGGGTTATGCATTTTAACCGTTGCCATGTACATACTGTTACATATTTATCAATGAATATGGAATTTGCTGGGTTGACTTTCTCCAGCCCGCTGAGAGTTGAGGTTTCTGCAGGGGTGTTGCTAATTCCGTCCGAGACTAAAGCAAATGTGTTGAATTAATAGGAACTAAAGGGTTGGATACATTGGTTAAGTAAGCACTTCTGGTACAGAGTTGTTTGTCGTGTTGTGCTGTATTTTAGTGTCTGAAGTGATGATCGGGAGAAAGATGGCAGAGTTGTGAACCTGCTTGTCCTTTGAAGGACCAACAGGCACGTCACATGACCATACCATTGTCTCTTCTGCTAAAATAATAAACAAGCTTTTACCACAGCTCTTTGAGAGAGAAACAGTACTGTATAGCTACATACCAAGGGCCTCAGGATGTGGCAGGACATTTCTTGTGTAACGGCATCAAGCTGGAACCCTTTCGAGAGTGTGATTCGGTGCTGATCCACTGGGTGCTGAAGTTGGGCGCGGTGGAGGCAGATCGGACGGCTGTAAGGGGAAGTGTGACATGGGTCAGGTAGCAGAATGTGTCCTGGTTTAATGTCCCTCCCATAGCAGAGGTGGACTAATTGAGGTGTGTTCTTATCTGGGCCTGCTAATGATGATGAGGGTGCAGGAGAAGCGGACTGTCCCCCCAGGCTGAGGGATAGTGTGGCTTAGCCAACCCTCGGTACTTATTGTCCAACAAAGGGGGAATTCACAGCGCTGCAGATTAGTGGGTAATTGTAGCCACAATCAATAAAGTAGCAGAGCAGAAAATGAAAGGTGTGTTTGTGTAGCGTGTAGAGACATTGTTGATGTTCGAGTGGAAGTGAGTGCACAGACTCCTTGGTGGGTTTTCTCTGCATAAGTGGTTAACCTTGCAGTAAATTACATCGTGGGTTTGTTGAATAATTTTGCTTGTTTGTGTTTTTTATGTTGTTCATGAATATGTAGCTTGCTTGCTTGTGTCTGTCTGTCTGTCTGTCTGTGTCTTTGTATGTGTATGTGTGTGTGTTTTTAGGATTGGGAGGCCAGGTTTGGTTGGAAGAGCCACATTGTTCCAGCGCGGCCTGGTGACATCGCTTGAGGGCAGAGAGGGATAGAACCTGAGAGGGGTGACAGTGATAAATAGCCCTTTTAATAACAGCTGCCCCACTTGGCCAGCCAGTCCCAGTCAGTGTCCTCTGTGTATTTATTTCTATGTTTATTTATGCATCTATAGCAAGCAGAAAATCACCACCTCAGGGGTACAATAATTCTTTTTGGGGGGTAGGGGATTGCATTAGTTTAACTTTGGATGGAGGTGTTCTGGTCCTCCTACACCTTATAAATATCTGGGCGTACAGTTAACAATCAAACCTAATGTGGACAGGACATAATGCTGGCATGAGAAGGATATCAGAAGATGAAAAGGTCAAGTAAAAAGATAATGGAAAGACCATTGGATGCAGTGGATGTTTCCTAAGATCAGTGTAGACAAAGTGTTGTTGGACAAAGGGGAATTGAGATTACTGAATCCAGGCTAAATAACTTTAATAGAACTGTACAATGATATGATTGTGTAAATTCTGATTAAAACATGCTAAATAATTGTTCTAAAGATCTGAATTGCGGCTCTGCTACCTTGTGGGTTCCGTCAGAACAGAGATTTATGTCTCAGCCTTGAAATGTACATTTATTTTTGAGTGCACTCATGTTCACTGTAGCTGTAGGACTAAGAGGAAAGTCCTTTTGTCTGTTGAAATATGTTCCTCGGGGCCCAGCCAGTGAAAAGGGAGAGGGGAGGCTGTAGATCAGAGGTGTCAAAGCCTTCTCCTTCAGGGCGATGTCTGTGCTGCTCTCACTCAAACCATTTCCCTCCCCTTAATTGGTTCAATTAGTTAAGTATCCATATACATTATCATCTATGCATTTTTCATGACTCGTCTGAACGCTCTGTTAGAACTGAACAACTTCCGGCTATGATTTGCCATTTGGAAAGACGTCAAGGAGACTAAATGACTGTGCTAATTGAGTAATTAAAAGCAGATGTTGGAACAAGAGCCAACAGCGTACACTTTAAACACTTTGCCCTCCAGAAAACCTACAGTGCTTTTGACACCCCTGCTATGTATGTATATCCCAGAGGTGCCTCTGTAATAGTTACAGTTTCACCCTTGTGATTATTCAGTTGAAGTCTTTGCTATCGAGCCAAAAATTGTGTTTTTATTCCATTCTGATCAAGGCAAATGGTGTGGAAAAGGAAAGCTCATCCCGCAACCTAATGGCCGGAGTCAGTGGAGCCCTGCTCCAGCTAAGGCTCTATGCCGAGACTCCAGACAGACAAAGCATGATAACTCTCCCCACACACTATCACTCTTACCCCCCACCGCCCTCTCTCTGGTGGACTGCGTGCCTATGTGAGTGTCTTTGGTGGGAGATGATGTTCTGTCGAAGGTAATTAACATGGGAAATGTGCCAGTAATGGGAATCAGCGGCATGCCGTCACCTCACAAAGTAATTGAGAGCATTTTCATGGTTTTGACAGAGAGAATGATTGGAGTGTGGCTGGCACGCATTACAACGAGAAGATCAATAAGTTTAAAACAGAAATCCATTAAAGAAAATTTACTTGGACATTGCAATGTGATAGCTTCTGGCTACCTTCTTTCAGGCTTATTGAATAAACTTTTTGTGAGTTGAGTATTCAAATTCTCAGACTAAACGTGCTGGTTTTGGTTTTAAAATGGTCGAACCACATATAGTAGAAGATCATTTTAGCTCTGAACAAAATGGTCCTCTGGGAAAAAGAATATCTGACTGTATTACAGCAACTGTAATAGCTATTTGGATACAAAACAAGGACAGTTCAGACATGCAGAATTGACTGTAGAAAAACAGTAGAGACCTGATGACAAATCTTATTTTAATAAATCTGCAGGCCACCAGCGTGGCTAATAAACGTGGTAATTACTCTTTATTGGTTGGAGGAGCTTAGCTGGTTGGGATGGAGGCAGTGGCTGCTGAGAGCCACAGGAATGGCACAACAGGCAACAATCAACACAGTGTCTGCACAACAATCAATCAAAACTGTCAGCAACTGCACATTCATAGCCATTTGTTGGCGTTGTTCTGAAATGAGTACACCCTGTAAATGTAGCTAAGATCACTCTCCCGAACACCTCGCAGCACAGCGCGTTCAAGCCAATCTAGATCTGTGCCCTGTGATTTATCACACCACTGCTCATTGAAACCAAAAGGCTTGGTCTTGTCTGAGGAACAATTTCCTGAGCTTTACCGAGTAGTTTTATTTGACGGCGTGCAGCAATGTGGTTCCGTCTATTTTTTTTGTCCTAGTTGTATTGCAAGTGGGAATTTAAATATGATTTTTATAGTTTTGTAGCAAGTGCATGATCACAGATCTTTTGTGGCATTGTCTTGTTAGGAGATAACCTGTACTGTAGTTAGTTACGTAAGTTTTGATACGTCCCTCTGAACATCTGTGAAAGCACGGTGATGTTTAAATACGAGTGACAGCAATGTGGTGAAAAGCAGCCTATTCACAGACCCCTCTTTTTGCAGAGCTCCAAATCATGGTTCCTAATTCCCAGAGCCACATCTCAATCATTTTCCTGGCTAATTTGAGAGTCACCCTCATTTATTTTTAAACGATTCATTTTCGGCAAAATTGTAAATGGCCCTGATGTGTTCTACAATCTAGTCAATTACTGTTTTAGCCAGCAGGACTCTGGGGAACAAGAACATACATGGCCTGGAGGTACCATCTCAATAATTGTTTCAGAAAAGTTGGGAATGGATTGCTAATGCTCTGTTCCACTTATTGAAATGTCAATGGGAACCAGGACCCCTTTTCTTCTGTTCTCCTTTGCGTTATGTAGAACAGTAGGAATGGGTTCTTGAGCATTACCCCCATAGAGATAGATTACCCCATCCTTTGATTGTTCTACCCACATGTAAGGGAGAAAGGTACCTCTCTAATGTGTTGCTGCTCTCAATGTTGAACAGAGCTTCAATATTCATCTCGGTTTCATCGTTTATCCTGTAGAAAGGTTATATAGTTATTTGATAGTGCCAATTCAGTCATGGAGTAATAAATCACATTTTGAATATGATAATCTGTATAATTTAGTTGCTGTAACAGTATAGATTCTGGGCAAGTCTGTCACTTTTCTTTTTCTTATTTCTCAACTGTGATTTATGCGATGAAATTGTATCGTTATAATTATTATCAATTAGCTTAAAGACAATTAAGAGATGACAACCATAAAAATTAGGTCTTAATGGGGACTAATTAAGATGGGAAAGCCTGCCTTTTACAACCAAACGGTGTGACCTTTAGACCCTAATTAATTAAGTTATTATTAGATACATCCTTATTTGGTCAATCTGGACCTAATTGGATTGAGGATGAAATACATTTTGGAACCTCTTGGAAACTGCATTGTTTTTTGTTGTTCCACAAAGTCAGTGTCCCATTCTCCAAACCAATTAACCTGCGTGCTGGGCCTGTTAGTACATCCCTGATTAATTAGAGCGGGGATGGGTTCCACATGATTGTGTAGAGGAGCCCTCAGGTGAGCACATGTTAGTGCTTGGCCATTATATGTCTCCTGTCCCTACATATGTTGAAACATTTAAAAAGGTCCCTAGCTCTGATAAATGTGCATTTTGTTTTGTCAAAGATTAGGTTTGCCATGCTTATAACCTACGCTATTTGTTATTGCAAAAAATCAATAAAAGGCCACCCTCAGTTGAAGCAAATATCTTACACGGCAGACAAATGCTGAAATGTAGTACAATTGGTAATAAAAAAACAGTACATGAATACATTGTTGAATTTCTTTTACTTTGTATTAATAAGCACAATAGTACGATCACATTTGGTTCATAGGATGTCCCCTTTAGCCTTCCCCGGATCTTTGGGAGTGTCATAGCAATGTCAGCTTTCTATGAGAAGTCGTGACATTTTGACATTTCATTAATTGTGTGGTACAATCATATCTCATGATGTTTAATAGGTTATCTTGTGTTTTGAGGTCAATGATAATTATTTAACATTATTACAGTTTTTTCTCCTAGCATAGGTCGTCACATGTCACATCATTCTATTATATATTATTAATACATCATCCCAATTGAAGTTAAAATAAACCTTGTACTATTTATGTCAGATATACGTATAGCTTCAAAACTAGCTACTGTACAAGGTTACTTATTACAAGTTCAGCTTTATTTTACATGCCCATCAAGTACCATGTAGTGTGTATGTATTCAAGGGACATGTAGCCTAACCTACTCCCAGAAGAAATGACACATGCTCCCTATTTATTGACTACTGCTAAGACTTACTACTTCTTAATCCAGATTTAAAATGCACGAGAGTTCTCTATTCATTTTTGCTGAATTGTAGTAATGTTTGAAGTAAGTGAATAAAATTAATTCACCCTAGCTATGTTTTTTGGGGGTTTTACTTAAACATAAACCAAGGGTTGTTTTCATCACACATCATCATCAATGACAGAAAGTCCTACTTCTGACATCATCATCACAGATAATATGCAGATAACATTCATAGGTCCTGTTCTTCAAAAGCCAACAATAACAAAAATTTATAATACTGAAAGACATCATTTTGAAGCTCTTATGGGGGTTTCCTTGATTATTATTTTATTGTGATGTGTTTCCCTGCACACTCAAGATTCAAGGGCTGAATGTAAAAATAGACAACTCTTGCTTTATTAAATTCCATGAAACAACACAACATGTAATTAGTGTATCAAGGTTTTGGCCGACAGTGTTCTTTTTTTCTGCGTTCAGTAACGGTGTAGGCTATATCGAGGTCTCATTGAGTACTTTCCGCTAATTGCGTAGTTTGGTTTGGAGTGATCACTGGATGAGCAGGCTAAGACCTTCAGCTCCATTCTTATAATTAACTTTCGTCTGCACCTATCCTTTGGTTTTTGGGACGTGATGTGTCCACGGTGAATGTTCCGTCTTACCAGTTGGCCATTCAGTATGTATTAAGCTGTCAGAGTGGGCTGCCCTCCCAAGCTGTCTGTCTTCCCTGAACAGCCCAGCCTATTAGCTCCTATTGACTGTGACACACATGTCCCTCCAAAACGAGTGGTTCCATATTGATTTTTCCTGAGCGCTGCTCACTTCCCCTTTCGTGCCGCCGAGGGTGAGATTTTTATCCTGACTGATTGTATATGTTCATTGTCTCGGGGTCCTGTTGCCCAATTGCCATTTCAAACCCTGTCTCTCCCCTTCCCCCCGTCATCCCTGCACCACCTCTGTGCATCGGGGCGACTTGCATGCAGCCGTGTGTCAACGAGACAATTAAGAGGCCTGACTCCCCCTTGTCACCTGTAACACAACCGCCTAATGGAGCTTCAGACCTTTCACACAGCCCACAGTCTCCCCCCAGCATACATACATATAAGACATGACAGAAGGCCCCTCTGTCCCCACCAACAAGCTACTGCCTAATCAATAGACCTCAAGGGGAGGGTGCCATATCCTCCAAGCCACGGTCCCTCCAGCTGCTACAGCCAAAATGAAGTCTGACAGGCTGTATTGACTTCATATCAACTCACACCAAGAGAAAAAAAATGATTATCTGCCGGTAAAACCAGCTATCGACAAGCAGAGCAATAGCCTCCCCTCGCTATGAGATTTATTGATACAGTTTATGGGATATAAATATTTATCTAATATGTGTCTCCATGAAATGGATTCCTCCAGTTTAGATGTGGGACGTGTGTGTGTGTGTGTGTGTGTGTGTGTATGTGTGTGTGTGTGTGTGTGTGTGTGTGTGTGCGCGTGCGTGCGTGCGTGCGTGCGTGCTCAGCCTGATGTTGTCTACTGTATTAGTAGTCCATAGAGGACTATCAGCAGCCTCTCTCTCCTCTACTACTCAACCGTGACTCTGTCTTTTCCCTCTTGCTGGATAGAACTGTCTTCAGAGGCTGCATGAAATTGCTTTGGTGTTTCTATCACAGGGAGGTTGTGATTCTGTCGAGAAGTTAACAGTAAAAAACATGTTGTAATTACATTTTATTGCCTTTTCCCACAGCAGCATCCAATGGCTTCACTGTTTGCTGCCTTTACTTTGTTCATGTAAGAAATATACACTTAGGCCAATAAGCCTTGCTGTTGTAACTGACCCTGCTTAGATATGGCCTGCACTTAAAGAAAAAAGCTAGTTGGATCAAATTTGTCTGAATACTCTTTTTTTATTATGGTGTACACATGGAGTTCAACCTTTCTTGTTGGGTTAAGATCTCTAGGTTTCCATGGAATCTTCCATTATGATTGGCCAGGTACATTATTCACCATAGGTAGGCAGATTGCACTAAACAAGGGTTTTTTTCTGTTTGGAGAGCAATTTCCATAAAAAGCCTCGGTTGCAAGGGCTGGATAGCTCAAGTACATCTTCAAACGTGTGTTTGAGTTGAAGCTGAAAATGATCTCGTGGGATGTGCTCTAGTGAAGTCACGGTTATGTGGTGGCTGTTGTCCTTTGGAAACAGAGGCACCCTCTGACTTTGCAAACAGTCCTTATTACTGCCAATTGTTGTCCAGCTCTATGCTGAGAGCTTGTTGTTGAACCACCCATTGTCAAACATTTTGTCATCAAACCTTCCGTCACTGTGTTCTCTTGTATTAAGCTTTTATAGGTCAACAAATGTTGTATTGATCTTTCTCAATTCTTTTGCGTTGAACTTCAGGTGACCTGGTATTGCTGTGTACTGTTTTACAGGTTGTGTAGTGGCCATGTCCATGTCTTTTCTGTCAAGTACCGCAACATTACCTTATTTGAGGACATCGTTGTTGCAATGAGACTCTGTTGACGGCATACACGATTGCTGTAATCAGATAGGACAATATCTTTGGCTGTGGCCGGAACACTGGCTAACAGCGACAGATTCATGGAGTTGGGGAAATACGGCCTCTCTAAATCAAATTAACTCAACCACTGCCGCTACAGGTTTAATTCGCCGTCTTGATGAAATACAATTAAACGGATTGGTTATTAGATTGGGACTTTGACAGCTTTGCCTTGACCGCATTGTTACATTTTGTTCTGAGGAATCCAATACATAATGTTTTCAAAGTGTTGTGCAAGTAGTGTAAGTCTGTGGACTGGCTGGTGTGTCTGTCAGAATCATCTTGCAAATGTTTTTCCTGCAAACGTTTTTGTTTTAGAGTTTTTAAGTCTGTGTCAACAATATGTCACAATGAGGGTATATCATATCAAACTTGTCCCTCTGACACCCTCCATTCCCTCCAAATAGTTATAAAAACATTTACTGGCTAACTTGACAACTTAGGCCAGTAACATCTTCCAATATACTGTATATATGAAAAAGCATGTTGAAAGTTAAAGACCCAGGAAGTTGATAGATTTACCTTTAGTTCTACCTATTTTAAATAAATACAATTAAATTGTTGTTTTTTATTTGATCCAAATCTTGTCGACCATTCATGGCCTATGACACAAATGCATGATATTGATTTTTGCAGACAGGAACCTGGCAGAATTACTCTGTTGGTAGGATGATGCATTGCCACTGTCCTTCTAACATGACAAGCAGTCCTAGGTTAAATGGCTTTTCCCACATCCCTGTTATGTTTCCATTACAGTCTACGACTACTGAGGTAGACTTATTGACCAGCTCTTATGGTCATTACTCAACAGGGGGGTAGTTTGCCGTGATTGATACCAACTTCAATCTAAGACCTCTCTCTTTCTAAATCCTATCGCTAGTTTTATGGCTTTGTGTGGGCTTCATTAATGTCCGTATTTATGACAATATAATTAGAGTTGAGGAAAGGCAACGGACTACCCTGATTCCACCATACTGGGAAAGTCAATAATACAAGCCAAACAACTTCTCTCACAACAGAGCCCGGCATAAAAATCTATATGCTCTGCAGCGCTGTCTTTATTGCGCTGTTTTAGTTCGGCCTGGCTGATTTGTTAGTGTTTTTCTTTCCACTTTTAACTAATCCCTTGGAATTGATTAAGAAAATCAAGCGTACCACTCAGCCTCCCCAAACACTGTGGGATGTAGCCGTGTCTCTAGTCAGTCACTAGTCTTTCCTAGCGTCGGGAGCAAGGCCTCGTTGCCAATGACCTACTCTGTCCTTTGTTTAGTGCTCCACCTCATGTTTACAGAATCTCCCAAGTAAAACGGCAACCACTCTGACCGCCACGCCTGTAGTTATTTGTGTGCAGCAGGCCATTTGGGAATATAACATTAGATTGCTTTCTCGGAAAATAATTCAGCAAGGTGGCCTACTGGGCTTTTCAACCTGCATCTCTCAGCTAGGATACCATGTGTTTACAAAGAGAGTGTAGATCTTTTTGTGCACATAAATACAATCTATTGTAGGAATCATTGATCTTTTTTTTAATTAAAACAAAACCAAAAAACATTGGGAAAGTTGGCTTTGCAGCAACGGCAGCCGAGAAGGACTAATGCTCAACTTTCTTATCACTTCTTCTTTTAATAGATAAGACAGGTCTGAAGTGTTTAACATTACATCTCTTTTTTCTTTTTCTTGTAGATATTTGAGATATCTTTTTAGCTTTAAAATGCTGAACTTTGTCAGGCCCATTAAGTCTGTGCTTAGCTGGCGGTGTTACGTTCCTGCTCCCTGTGAGGTAGGGCTTCAATGCAGAGTAACTATAGACCCTGGCTGTCAATGGGGCCATGATTGTCATTTGATGGGCGCTTTAGAAAGCACCATGAATTGTTGATGTCGGAGCATTCAGTGCAGCCCAGACATGAGTGTAAATAAGATGCAGGTGACTGGGACAAAGTTACAGGGTCATGCCGACTGCGAGAGGAAGGAGCTCTGTCTCATGTGGCATTGTCTCCATTTTTGTTTTAAATCAAGCCCAAACCAGATTGTCTCTGTCTCTCCATCCAATCTTGTCTTTGGGTTGAGCATTATAGCAAACGATCTGCATTGTAGTGGGGGGGGGGTTGTAGCCTGTGTTAATCAGACCTGGGCAACATGTTGAGATGACAGCAGTCTAATGGTTTCCCTGACAGTACACAGGCCCAGGGACTGCTGTAATCACAACGAAATGTCAGACACCATAAGGCCTGGACTCCTAATGGCTCAAAATTAATATCTCCCTCCGCCTTAATTAACAAACGCCAAGCTTGCTTAAAATGTATTGATTGCCGCTTAAATGAAGGAGAGTGAGCCATCAAACTCAAAAGTGAAGAGAGGGCCCTAGAGTCACGTTGCTGATTGAACAGTTTTGTAGATAATAGGCGTGCGGGAGAATAGGAAACAACACCACCACTCGGCCCCTTTGCTTGATGCTACCCGACGAGGAAGAGCACGCTGATCCAGATGGATGGAGGTTAATTAAGCAAGCTAAGTTACGGTCAAATTAGATATTAATTATGATAAAGGTTACCAGAGTAAAAGGCATAGGCCATTAATCAACGCACTCAGCCAGACACTTCAGAGGCAGGAGTGTGGGTAACTGAATCCTTTTCAACTGAGGTGTCACGCACTGTACTGGCAACAAACGGACAATCGGGTGCAGGTAGAGAGCCATACTCTGCTGAAATAACAAGGCGTCCGAGGTCTGAGACAGAGCAAGCCTGAGGGAACTGGAGCGGCTCCCCCCAGGGACCCTGGGCTCCACCTGGCCTTCTGAGGAGATTAAATGTGAGCCACGGGTAGCTGGAAACGTAAACCAAGCTAAGCTCATCTCTGCACCCTAAATAAGGAAACCCTATCCCGTCGACTGAATGAACTGGTATCATAATTAAATCATCACAGCTTCGCTTTTACTGCGGCTTGCAACCTTAACCGCGGCTGGAGAGGCGTAAGGGGAGCAGAGCTGTGCGGCGCTAGCGCTGACAGGACTCTAAAGGTGAACGCTGCCCTGACTCCTCCAGTGTGGCATAGGATGCTAAACTCGTGGCTGGCAGCTGCCCACCCAACACCCGCACAGGCCTTATCTGGATATCTCTGCTCTCGATGTGCTCAGTTACTGCTGCTTCACCCTTATTTACCGCAGGTCATCCCTTTACATAGTGCCTAGTGCCTTCACTCAGGCCAAAACCCAACACACGACTGTGCCTGGTGTGCTTAAGATTCACAATATTCTATGGAACAGCCTCTGCGCTCGACTGTCGCAGAAGAACTTCAGCGCTTCTTCCCCTATCTCAATTAACCGTTTCGCTTCAGCATCACTCTCCAACGCAGGAGCAAGCGCGGAAACGCGTCGTTATTCAGTGAGTGGCCCATGCGGTTTGTGCCCTCTCCGTTTGCAGACTTGGTGCGTTGATTAATTCCCCTCATGGGCTCATTGTACTCGATGTGTAATGAGTGTGACCCTCTCAGAGCTGATCCGGTCAGGGGAGGATATTAAGGAGGGTAGTTACAGTGCCAAGGCTTTAATTTGACCTCTGCCTGCCTCCTAGTCTGACGAGGTGACTGTGGCGGGCTGCCTGGCCGGTTTGGGCAGCTAGTGATGAATGAGTGTATTTGCTGGGCAGATTGTTACAGTTCCACACTAATTTAGGGGTCAACACAAGGAGCAAAATGGAGCAATTGAGAGTCTTGACAGAAGCTATTGAGCTTAAGAGAGAGAGCTCTTTTGACCATGTGGAGGCCTGGAGGTTAGAAGCCCCTGTCTTTCTTTTTCGTACTGTGTGTATACCAAAGGTTGTCTTCATTGTTCCATTTACCTTTTTTTTGCCACATAAAAAAAGTGAGTTGTACGTCAATATGATGACGTGAATGAAACAGCACACCATTGGGATCTTTTTTCCAACTTGGCATATACTGTCCTCAATGTTACTTTCATGTTGCACCGTTATCCCTTCTGAAATCCTAATCCCACCACGGGTTGTAATGGCGGTAATGTGCTTGGTTTAAGACGTCTTTGGAGCTAGGGCCTGATGGCCCTTTTACCGTGTTAATAATTCACCCATGCAACAGCTCCCTTACCCCTCTCTGTGTCTGTCTGGCAAGAGTACGGACAGGTCGAAAAACACTATTAGGGAAACTACTGAAGTTTCTGGGAATTGAAAGATTAAAGGATGTCACATGTATTTTACCCCTTGTTGTACCTGTAATGAGAACATACTGAACATGGGCGTTAAAGGTTTTTGAAGTTTTATTGCTCAGTGTAAACTAGAAGAAGAAAAAAGACAAATACTGTGAATTTATATTGTATTATTTCTTTATTATTATTTTGATCATTTACTGTTGCAATAGGCCTGGCCGAGGTATTAACCTCCTCTCATAATACATTATATTCACAACACATCGTGGTAAGACACTATTTCTCTGGCATGTTTTGGTCCAAAGTCCTGTATACGTACCAACGATTTGAATTGAATGTATCAAATGGTCATTGCCTCTGCTTTGCCTTAGGGGACATGGTCAGCTGAGACTTTGGTTGAAACACTTTAGGCCTATATCCATTTACACCTAAAGCCCATGGCCTGCGGATGTGGTGAGTAGTGAACAATGTTTGCGGGTTTGTGTGTGTGTGTGTGTGTGCGTGTGTGTGTGCGAGATGTGTGTGCCTCTGTGTTAAAAGCTACAAGGACAGATGCATTCTGCTTTTAATGAGTGTGGGCCAGGGGAAACCAGGTAGTTAAAACTGAGAGTTGACTAACACTGTTTGGTCCCCTGTTGCTTGACTTCACCGTGGCACCTTTAAACTGCAACATGCCACTAAACTGCTTTGATGGTCCCACAGGTCCTAAACACAGCCTCTGCAGTCTGTTGAGGGAGAACTCGATAGTGACATTAAAATGTAGCCTTAAGTTTGCTCCTACTTCAATGCCTTGTGAAGGCTCTTTTACATCTGCACAGTAAGATCTTTAAGATTCAGGTGTAACAAGCAGGTTTATATAATGCCTTTTGAATGCTTCATATGCTTCATCAGCTCAAACACAAGGATAGAAATTTAACTTCACTGTTTTCCTTTTTCGGAACGTATCCCCAAAGTCTTTTTAAAGGTCTGCCATTCTATTTTAACTCTCGCCATCCCCTGCTTAAGATCTCATTGTTTTACAGCTGAGAGAATGTGGATTTTGTAATTACCATTTGCACAAACAAGATGGCAGGTTCTTTGATATGCCATAGCGGATAAGGCACGATGTTTGGCATCGAGACAATGGGAAGGCCACCAGGGGTTTGCCACGCAGCACCGGGGACACGGGACCGTCCTGCTTCCACCTTCCGTGCCGAGGAGCAACAAAAGCTGCCCGTCATTCATGGGCTAGCGTTTTTAATTAATTTTCACTCGGCTCTCCTTGGAGCGCGTGCTTGGTGATAGTGACCCCCTGATCTTCTCGTGAATGCAGCTCTCTTCCTGGGTCCTGCTGTCAGGGGGTCAGCGGTGCAGCCTCGCAGGGCAGGAGCGTACCACAACGCTGGACCCCCATCCTGACCAAGAGGGTGTACCTAAATGTATTAGTTAGATGAAGGCCAGCAAGGTCATATACTTACCAGACTAACAAGAACAAGGGGCTACCATCAGTCAACAGACATTTGCTCTTCAGTGTATAGGCCTGACATTACCAACCCCAGTTTTATTCATGAAAATGTTATACTCAAAATCACATTATCATAATTGTATAAATCGCTGACAGAACCGTATAACCGTTTGCTTTAGCCCGCTTGACCGGATGACGTCTCCGTGGCCACCCAAATGACATTGCACTTGACTTGGTTGATAAGCCTGATAGAAGTGGATCAAATGGCCGTTGTGTCAAATCCTCTCTGATTTGGATTAAAGCGCAGCAGCGACCCCTTGGTGAGTACAATCTTTCAGGCCCTCTGTCTCCGCCTCACGCCCCGCAGCTCTGGCTCGCATGTCCTGCTGAGACTTTGGAGGATGAATGGAAGAGGATGTTCAAGTCTGAATAAAGCCGACATACTTTTTAAGTAAGTGCCCCTGAGCACAGCTTATTTTACCCCTGTTGCCCCATTGCCACCCCTGTTGAAGTTTCCAGCATAAGGCGATTACAGCAAGCCTTCCCGGCCAGTCCCCCTGTTATAAACCAGATTAGATTAACACGTTTCTTGTCATCCACTTATTGTCTTATTGTCCTGCCTATTCAGGTTGTTCAAATACTGCAGTGCTATTTATTTTCATTGTTGTGAATAAGATTATTTTGTCAAATAATGTACCCTTTGACCTGTATTGTAGATTTAATTATAAATCGTTCAAAACTCGGGCTAAGATTTTGTAGAGTTTTTGAGTGAGCAGCATGTGTTTCAGGGACACGGCTCTTGTGGGGGGGAAACTATCTTTCTGGTCTCTAAATGTATTAGTTGTAATGGTGGACCATTTTGCTCACAATTAATAGAGTTCCTCCTGAGAGCAGAAGCCTGTAGACTGGTGGAGATTCTGGAGCAGCCTTCAGGCGGTTGGGTAGAGGTGGCTTTCCTCCCCGTCACTCACATTCGTGGTAATGGCACGAGTGCCTCGGTGGCTATTCCCTGATGCGGTGTGCGTGTGTTTGAGACCACTGCCCCGAGCATGTCTCATTTCAAAGTGCTGTCACTCCCTGCTTCCTGGCATCTATTAACACCCGCCATTATCATGCTAATCTACATTGTATGATTACATAAAGTAATTTATGCGTCCTTCTATGCCGTGGCTGCACAGAGAGACGCTGTGCTGCAAAAGACAAACATTTGGGCTGAGAGTTCCTCCGTTACTCCCCTCCTGTCCCCGTCTAACTCCTTTCAACGCCTCGTTTTTTCTGTGTCGTCGAGGTTTCCATTCAATTTTCCATTTTTGATCAAGTCTAGGACGGTTCTGACAAGTGTACGATCCTACAGTGCTCAAAGGACCTTGTTATCATGTTGTTTTGGTCATATAGAGACGGAACTTGGAATGAAATTGTGTTTCGCGTTTCTTGCCATCAGCTTCAACTGAAAGGAAATTGAAAGAATGTGTTGGTGGGCTGGAAACGGCTGGGCCCAGGGATGAGCTCTCTTCCTCATTTATTCGCAGCTAGTGGAGTAATTAGGAATGCACGGGGCTGTTAAATTAAAACCGAATTGCATTTATTAACATTTTAACTACCAACCCCACCCTCTTTAGACACTAAACAAGGACAGTTTCAGCCCTAATATGCCTCAAGGACCCCGCAGAGGGGACTCTTAATGTGTTTGTAAAACAAAATACTTTTTTTTTTAGAGTGAGATCTCCAAGTCGCCTATGTTTAAACAACCAGGCATTTAACATTCAGCGCAATCTACTGTTTGCTTTTGTCCATTCTGTCAGCAGGCACACCAGAGCAGCAGTCTCTTTGGATAATCGGAACACTGTTTGTGGTCCGATTGGATAGCTAATGGTGGCGCCTTTGAGAGTAACTATCCAAAATAAATAGCATGGATTCACATCTGTCAGACAAAACCAGGAGGCTCTTTGTAATCAATGACCCGAACCAAGGAACGTTCCTGAGGGGGCTCCTCCTCTATGATGGTAGAAGCCGTGAGGAGTCACCAGGGACCATGGCAGTTCACCTGCACTTCACACTGGACCTGTGTGGAGCGAGCTAGAGAGCGCCAGCAAGGTTCAGGTCCATTTATAGAACAGGTCAAACTACTTAAGCCAGCACCCCTGATTTATAATACAACACCGCGATATTACTAAACTGTAAGGGGAATTCGTGTTTTTATGAGCAAACATTGCCGTCGGTGTTGTGCCAAAGTGTCGAACCCCATTAATTTTAGCACTCCCCCTTGCTCGTTTCTGTACGTCTTTAAATTTTGTTTGGAGGAGAGAGCTGCACGACACCCCGCTGTTGTGGAGAATTTCCTCTCATTGTTAATTTTCCCTGCTCCATATGGCGCCACAGACACTTCACCTGCAGGCTGTAGCGGGCCGCGCGGCAGCCAGCACACATCCTCAGGCCCGAGCTGTCATTTACACGGGACTGTGCATCTGTCTGAGCGAGGCGGTGCAGCGCCAGCCTTCCCCTTGGCCCCTCTCACACACAACACCGTCCACCTGGCAACCAGACCAGTTGCCTTCTCTCTGACCGCAAGAGCGAGAGCACGTTGGAGACTTACGACAAAACCCCGCACTCAATAGACGATCCGTGTTCGTGTGTTACCCTCTCTACCAATTTGGGGTAGACAAGTGTTGGGGAAAGGCCATTTAGAACTTATGCCAAGTGTGCATGTGCGTGTGTGAGGCCGCTTGCCCGGCGAGCGTGTGCATGTTACAGCTTGGATGGGTTGAGTTGCCCGATGGCAGAGACATGGAAGAGAAGGTTTCATCCTGGCTTGTCATTGATTAGAGCAGGCTCTTTAATTCCATCTCGCCCCATGTTGTGAGTCATTTGCATTCTGTGTCTGGAGGTGATGGAGTTTTGCTTTACGGTTTGCTCTGGAAATCCTTGAAGACTTGATCTAATGCTGCCGCCAGCAAGTAGCTCTCTGATTTATTGTTTGCTCTTATCCCCCTCTTTTCTTTCTCTTCTTTGAGTGTGTCATTCCACAACAGTATGAAGAACTGAGAAGTGCGGTTAAAAAAAGAGGCCGTAGAGCGATATCTGATTTTGTTATGTTTGATGTTTTTGTTATTTAACTATGTTGCCCTTGCCATGGAACATACTGTGAGCATCCTCGATATATAAAATACATATACAAAAATATCATTTGAATATGAACTCCTGTTTATTAGCATTTGCCACAGTGAGTGTAAAAGGGGTTAGCAAACTTGCAAATGTAGACTTTAAGGAAAAGATGCGCTTGAGTTCCTCACCAGTTGTCCACTTGACTATTCTTAGTCGTACGCCAGTATCGAGGCAGAGGATTGTGAGTGTGTTACCATGCTGTTACCATGTTTTAGCATATATTCCATGAATGTTAAAATATTTCCATGCAGAGGTGTGATTTTCTCGTTAAGTCTGAGATGAGATTTGAGGGCAGAGGAGGCAACGTGTAGGGGGGAGAGGGGAGCTGTTTGGCACGAGGGCTGGAGGGAACGGGGGAATTTAGATCCTGAGGAAAGCTTGGAAAATGTGCTGATAAAATTTGTCAACCGCTGGGGGAGGCCTGCGTGCAGGGTCACGGCTAAGTCTTGTGCCGTGGGCAACCGGCAAGCCCATAATTCCAGCACAGACGAGCAGAGAGCTGACCTCAGTACGGTTGGGGCCAACTCACACAGATTTGTGCAGGATTGTCATTGGGATAACAATGAGTGAGATGGGAGAGCTGGAGAGGCCACACTTTCTGTCCTTATGGCCTGTCTCTGTGAAGACTTTGGCGAAATGGCCTTGCACCATTTAGTCTGCTACCCTTGGCTCAACTCCATCTTTAGCGCAGTTTGTTGCGAGGCCCTTCATTTATTTTTATCAGTGGACTGAAATTCTTTAATTTAACAACATCTGTTTTTAGGATAATTCTCCCTCTGAAGGAGAAAATGTATTATTAAAGGCATTCCAACATTGCCACGTTTGGCTTTCAAATAGAATAAAGTAAAGGGAAGTATTAACATTTTTGGTGCAGGATCCTTGAGTGTAAAAAAAAAAATCTGAATGATTTTTGTTGATATAGATGTGGGAACCAGGAAGATGTGTGTCGTCTTTTGTATTTATTAAATGATGTTTTGTAACTTGTGTCACTATCATGTTAATGCATTGTACTGTACCTATTGTGAGATTTAGAACATTCAGAAGATAAAAATGTAAATTGTTTGACAGTTGATATATTAATCTTATGGATCTCTTGAACCCAGTTAAATGGGAAAGTGTTGGTAATATCAAAGTCTTTTGAATTCGTGTTTGAATTGAAACGAAAATGGGCATGCTAAGAAACAATTTTTTTTATTACGAATGTTAATGAAAAATGTTATTGACTTGAACAAATGGAAATACACCTCGCAAATGTATATTAAAATCCTTTTCCAATTTCTTCGTCTGTGTAGTTTGCAATTATATTTATTTCAGGAATACAGGGGGAATTAATTTTGCGTGCAGACTGCAGACTGATAATGTTTCGTGTACAAGAGAAATGGATATTGGGCTGGACAGGGGGTCTCTAGGTATTTACCAGCAGTGGAGAGTGCAAAGCTTTATTTAATTGAGAGAATGAATCAATAACAGCGGTGCCGCTTTGTCAGAAAAGACCCTGCAAAATGAGCAAGTAATTTAGTGTGGACAATCTGGGGCTACAATGAGAGCTGATTGAATGTGGATGTCCTGGGCGCTGGGCCATGCAGGATGGCTAGTTTTAGGTGGGCTTCAGCTTAACTGAACACAGACTTTCATCACAAGACTAAATGCCTCCATAGACAGTATGCGCTGGGCATACTGCAGAGTCCTATTTAATAAAATGCTGTTTTTGTATTCAAGATTTGCTGTGCGTTGTTTACTAAGACCAGTCTGCATGTCTTCAGTAAGAGAGTATACACATTTGTCAATGGCCCGCCAAACTTTATTTTATTTTACAATGACTAGTTTGCTTATAGTTTTGTCTTCCAATCTCTTTTTCTAAGTTTTCTGACAGTTATGTTGTTAAATGATGTTAAATGTTTTCTGTGCACTAACTCATGCATCATTGCTTTTACACCACAAATGGGATCCTTTAAAAATCAATCTTTAAGGTAAATGATTCTACATGCACATTGGCAGAACTCCAACTATGCAAATTCATGTGCTAATTCACAACATGTGATTTCATTTCAAGTTTCAAGTAAATTAGATTTTAATTGAAAATTTTATTTTTCCATGGTGACTCTCACTGGAAATGTGTAGCGGGGGAATAGTACTTTTCACATATTGTTTTAGGAGAGGAGGTGACTTCTTTGTGCACGCCATTTAGAGACAAAGAGATTGTGTATATGTGTTTTTTTTCTTCCCTGCATTTCCACACATCCTTGAGGCTAGTGAAAATGCACTGTGAAATTAACATTGTGCTTCATCTCCTCGTCCGAATCAAGAAGCGGGCTATTAACATTTGTGTATTTTCATTACGTTAATGGTGTTAACACATACCCACAGATTGCCACCAGCAGTGCAGTAATTTTCTCTTGGTGATCATAAAGTGTCCGAGTGGGTCATTTTGATTATGACACGCTAATTACATATTGCCTTTCCTCTGTTTATTCTGCTTGGCACACTATGAGCAACCGCGAATCTTTAATGATAAGCTTTTATGAGTTTGAGGAAAAAGGGAATATATGGGGAGAAGAAATCTGCCTGCGTTCCTGACGGCTATGCAGAACCCATGCTTCAATGCCTCCCTTTAAACTTCCCTAAATTGTGTCTCACAATGAAGAGATGCTCAAGCCTTTAACTGCCTGCATTAGAGATACCATTAGATGTAATAGAAAATTCTCCCCCTGCAATATTTTCATAGGAGTTTGAGGCGTTTGATTAATCTGACCGCATTCGATTGCATTAATGCTTTCCCTTTCCACTCTGCTGTAAAGACATTGTATTCAGGCTAATGCTATTTCCTCCCCGCCCTCTCCTCCGTCCCCATTCATCCTCCGCCGTTATTGCAATGCATTGTTGATGAGGTGAGTCGGCGTCTTATGTGCTTTCACTCCTAAAGTCATCCCTAATGGGGTGGAAACCTTATATTTTGTTTCCTAATGAAGCACAGGAGTGGCAGGCAGCTCCGCCTGGGCTCTCCCACGACCGCCTGCCTGCAGCCACCGCCCAGAGCACGGCAGCTCTGAGAGAGCTAGACAAGGGTTGGCTGGGCTCGAACCTGGAGTTACAGGGAGATGGGGATGCACACAGCTTGCCCTCTGACTTAGGGGGATTTAGATACCATGGTGATTAACAAACCACACTGTAAAGAGGCAACACTTTCCATGCAAGGAACTTCCAACTTAAAATAAGCCACCTGTAGCTCCATGTAAAGTAGTTAATGTTGGATGATTTTAACATGCTTTGCCATATCAACGTGATAAGCGAGCCGTCCCCCAAGACTCTGTGGAATTGGGGTGGCCCCATTTACTGCTTACTGCCGAGCCTCTGTTTAAAGGCAACCAGCAGTGATGGGTGTGAGCCCTGAGAATCTGGAGAAAGCTATCAGAGCTATTCTGAGTCCAGGCTGCTTAGCAAGGTCACTTTTAAAACAAAATGTCTCTCCAGCGCTATCTAGGGCAAGGCGTACTCTTGTTACCTTCTGCTAAACTTCCTTCCGCTGCTTATAATTAAACACACTCAATTATCGCAAATTTAATGGGATTTCAGAACCAGGATTTTATTTAAGAGGTAATGAATAATATTTTAATTGCATATGTAACTGTGTGCTCAAAGTGTGCGTCTTTCGCCACATGTAATTACCATGCCATACTGCTCGACCTGATGTGATGTTCAGAGGATGGGATCAATATCTGAGGAGTGTGTTGGAATGTCTTTTGGCCATGTTTTTCACACTAAACCGCTGGCTATTAGTGCATGTTAAATGATCAGGGGGAGAAAAGGTGGAACGATTTGAAACATACGGAGCTTGTCCCACTGTTTATTGATGTCTGTAATTAATGATAAAATGCTTGCCATTGGAGTAGGTTGACCCTTGAACTGTTCATTATTCATAGAGTAGAGGCATCAATCAAACAGTTTTTTTTCCTCTGGTCTATTTCTGCATACCCCCTCCGGGAAAGAGAGAGTGAGAGCGCACCACTCTATATCCTCATTTGTACTTGGCTCACCAAGGCCTTAATAACAGTAACTAGGAACTTAGTCTCAGAAAGAGAAACAACATATAAAGACATGCTTTGGAAACAGACTTGTCTCGAGAGCTAATTATTGATCCTTCTGAGTAGTCCGAGGTGGTTGTGGTTCTGTTGTGACTGTGATCTGTTGTGTTTGATCACTAACATTTCCCTTTCTACCTCTTTTTCCTGCCATATAATGGATACATAAGTGTATGTTTGCCACTGGATGGATGCTAGGCCAGATTGTTTGGCTTTACTAGAAGGAGACACATGCAAGACTGCCTAGCCTGCAGTTGAGCCTCTCTCTCTTTCTCTCTGTGTGTGTGTGTGTGTGTGTGTGTGTGTGTGTGTGTGTGTGTGCGTGTGTGCGTGTGCGCGCGCGCGTGTGCGCAATCGCGAGAGAGAGTGAGAGATAGCGTGTGTGTGAGTGACGGTGATGATGATGATGATGTACCACTCAAGCATGCAGCTGAGGCGCCCCTGAACACAGGCAGATTAGAATAAGTCACTCCATTGTTAATTCAAATAGCCTCATACATCACTCTCAGGTACTGAATGATGTTAGAGGGAGAGAGAGAGAGAGAGAGAGAGAGAGAGAGAGGGAGGGCTGCCAAAGGGTGTTTCTTTAATATCAAATGAAATTGAATCCTACCATTACCTCACCTCTGCCGTTTCTCAAGCAGCTCCCAGGCTATTAACGGAGCGGAGGCGGCGGCAGGGCTACATTTTCCCTCTGTTCTTTAATTTCACGGCAGCCCTCCGACGCTAGGTCTTTGTCTCATTGCTGATCCTGAGCTGATCTATGGCGCTGTCCTCTGCGGCCGCCGGCCCCAGTGCTGTGTGACTGCGCCGGGTGTTATTGGGTCAGGTGAATCTATCAAGGACATGGTGTTCGGCAGCTCTCACACCAGGGGGATAATTAGAGGGTGATTGGTGTCCTCCTCACGCTCGACGCTCACTCCCGTCTTTGTCTCCTCTGTTAGCCCCGCGCCCTCACGTAAACACACACCACCCCGGTCTTTGACTACATTCTTAGCCCCACGCCCCCACATAAACACACACCACCCCGGTCTTTGACTACTCTCTTAGCCCCGTGCATCTCACATAAATACACACAACCGGCTGCTGGAAGGCTAACCCAGAACTCCCTGCTCTTGGCCTGGCTCATCTCTGGGGTCTCTTACAAGCAGCTGTGTTTGTGTTTGATAGTTGCATGAGTGCCACCGTTTACAGATGTCCAGGACTTAGGTAATCAAGAAAATTGGCTGCGTGAGACCAGAGTTCAGCATCGTATCACCACTTGTCAGGTTATTATTGGCCCAAACTACGCTCTATAATTCATCACAGTCAATGTACCAATCTCTTTCACCCTCTCTCTCTCTCTCTCTCTCTCTCTCTCTCTCTCTCTCTCTCTCTCAACCCTGAATATCTCTCTTTCATTTTCTGGGTCAGCGTGATATGCTTCCATTTATCATCTACAAGGAAATGAGCTGAATAAATGACTGAAGATAACAACCACTTATTGATGTCAAGTTTGTTTAGTAGACTTATTGTAAATTACTCTTTTTGAGGGATTGTGAAGTTTGTAAAATAACCTTGAAAATGAACTAGCATATTTCATAATTTTTATAATTTGTATAGAAGGCCAAACAGCTCATCCTCTCACTAACATGTTAACTTGATGGAACTCTCTCGTCTTCGGTTCACACACGCGTGCAAACACTGCCCTAGCTATTTGCACTTGCTGTCACTCACTAAACGCAGGTGGTGCTGCTTCAGGACCCTGGACAGCTCCTCCATGGAGACCGTAGGAGGGCTGTGAGGTTGTCGCCGAACGCTGCTGGCAGGGGGGGGGGGATCACGTAGCCCGTGATCCTGGAGATGGCAGAACCCCCCCCCCCACCCCCCGACACCACCACCACCACCACCACCACCACACACAATTCAGCACATGTCCTCCTCCTCCTCCTCTCACAGCCATTCTATCTGTATGGAAATTCAGGCTCCACAGCTGGAATCCCACAAAGCGCTCTCATCTACTAATAGTTATTATCTTTGTGGCCTGCTTCCTCTGCATAGGCCGCCGTACAAGCGCATGACATCTTTATGATAATGCCTCGCGATACCGCCTCGGGCTACATGCCGCAGACCTTTGTTATCATCACAATAATTCCCCGTTTGTCGCTCGTGCTCTCGTTACTTTGGAGCCGCTGCTTGCTGAGTTGGATGGAAACAACCTCTCTGACCACCACGGTTCCCCCTGCGCCGGGGACGTGACAACACGAGACATTGTGGCACTACAGCAGCAGTGTGTGTGATGGTGGTCCGACGGTCAGGGAGAGAGGGGGTCGTGGAACAGGGGTGTCGTCGTGATGAATGATCATTAAGGAGGACTTGGTCCCGTGGAATCCTGGAGCCCGGGCTTAATTGAGCATGGCCGTGTTAATGTCTCTCGTCAGACGTGTGTAAATATAATGAAGTCATATGTCTTGCTCATTGGGAGAGAAAGGTGCACGCTTGGTTTGGGGGAATGTCTGTTGGCTTTATCCTAAATTTAGGGTTAGGCAATGACACGTACTTGTGTTTCGGTCAAACGCCTTATGAAAGCCCCCAGAATTCCTTTTCATATAGGTTTTCCAAAAATAAATGTTCAATGTTTTTTAATATATGACCTCATAACAGTGTTTATCAAATAGCCTAGTTCCTCTTGGATTCTGCCACAGCAATATAGGGCAGTTGAAGCACGAAGGTTCAGCGAGACTTGGACCGGGACTATCTGTGTCCTTGTGTCTAAATGAGAGGGCCCGTGCAAGGCCTCTGATTTGTATGTAATGGTAATTGTGGCATGATTGACATGGCTTGTCCCATGCAGACCCATGCCCCTCCCGCTCCTGCGGGCTCTCCTCAGAGCACCCTCATTGTCACGCAGCCTTTTAGCACCTTTGTTCCCCCCCTCCCTCAGGACCTCGCGGCTCAGGTTTGGCAGATGAGTCCCTGTCTGTAACAAAAGGGTCCCCGCGCCCCGCTTCATTTGATGCAGTGCAGACCCCCACCACCGTCGCACAAAGACACGCACACACCAATGTGCACATTCACACACCACCTCCTGTGAGATGAAATGTTCCGTTTAGCAGTGGTGGGGCGTGGGACGGGGGGTGGGGGAAGGGGAGGGGGGCATGGGGGGGTTGTAGGGGGTGGCAGTTCAGAACCCAGGGGTGGGCTTTTGAGAGACAAATAAACATCAGGGCAGGAGAGGAGTGATGTCTTGTTTACACATTAGCAAGCCCTCAGCAAGTCTCAGCACCTTCACTTGTAACTCCCAAGATGTTTTAAAAAGGAAACTGATTATCCTTCTCTGTCGTTGTTCTTAAAGCTTTAAGTTATTGATCTACAAATATATGATGTGACAGAATGAAAAGTAATAGTAAGTTCTGCCTGGATCAGGATTATAGTATTTATTTGCACTGCTGCTGCAAGGCAACTTCTAAGTCAGGATATGCAGATATGGTTGTAAACTAGAAAAATGAAAAATGGTTCAATTTACTGCATGCCTCATTTTCCCCAATCAGGTTATCCCTCTTTCTTTTTCTTTCTTTTTCGTGAACACACGCACACACCCACACATGTACACATTCCATCTCTCTAAAACCATCTAATGAGGTGATGACCAACCACTTGTTATAATTGCTTCAGTCTCCTTTTAATTTTCAAGCTTATTAATCATATGTAGAGTTATTTAAGAATGCATAAATTAATCTTAGATTAAAAAGCCTATCAAAACCTCAAAACAATTAAAGAGTAAGGTGAGATTTCCCTTGGGTGGACACTTTTATTTTAATAGAGTGTTCAGGTGATTATCATAGTTTGATGCAGCTCTGTGATTAATGCAGACGCCCTTTTATATTAGCTATTCTGTCTCCATCCCCAAAAATTGCTTCAATGTGTTTTGGCAATATGTAGATCTAATGCCTATTCGTTGCTCGGAATCGAAATTGGTTGTAGAATGGTAACGCTCGTATATACTTGTATATGATAGATAAACATAAATTATGTTTAAAATCTTGTCCAAAAAAATCTTGTTTGCCAACGAAAGATTGTTTTAATTATTTTAAAGCATTTATAGGCAAACGTATATACTACAGAAAAGTTTTAATTGTTACAAGTTATAATGTTGCTTAGAGGTTATTTGTTTATATTTATTTTTGTTTTTTTACCTATATTAGATATTAATTTGATCTCCTTTTGAGTCTTCATTAACTACTTTAAAATAAAATCCATTGGAGCCCATGACGTCTTTTACAAGGCAGTGTAAATTATGATAATAATAATTAAACACATAAATAGGACTACCGCATACACTTATGGAAAACAAAAAGGTCCGTTTAAGAACATCAAAATAGATTATTGCAATGTGCATCTTGCCATCTAAATAATTAAAATAAGTGAATAATTACACGGCAAATTGTAATTATTGTTGGAAAGGAGAAAAGTATCTAGGCCACTAAAGTCAATAGGACAAATGGGAACATATCGGTTTACCTTCATCAATATTGCAAAAGGTGGGGTACTTCGGACGCTTGCCAATTGAAATGTGGTAAACGTGAGCTCCACTGCTATTCACAGGCCACCAATTTCTTAGTTTTTTTTACCGATTGTTTAACAATATAAACCAACCAGCTCAGTGAATGGTCCAAACATATGCACGTAGTTTGTCATTCATGGGAATCCGTGGGAACCCAACACGTGATGAACCAAGGTATATTGCATTTGAAGTAACAATCAACATTTTGCAAGCAATACTGTGAGAGCAAAACATCCCTGCAAGTGTTTTTATAAGTCTATAAATGTGTGTAAAATGTATTTCATGTCGGCGAATTACTTTAAGCAGCTATCCCAATAGTGTATTAGTTTATCCAGAAGATTATGTTGGATGTTGGATGTTGGACGCATAGGCCTTCTTTGTTTTCATGTCATATAAGTCTGGATCATATAGGTACTATTTTCTTAGATTTCGATGTTCTTTCCAGTTCACATATAGGAATGTCCATGCCTTCATATACTCACTGAATATATTCAATCTTAAATCCATTGGTCTTTGTTAATCTATACGCCTACTATGTAATAGCCTACTGGGTGGGAGTGCCCTCCAGAAGTTTTGTTGTCACTTGATCGGTGTCGAAAGATTCGTGAGAAAGGGGGTTGTACCATGTGGACACTATTTGTGCGCCACAAGCCAGCACTCACAGAGCGAGAGCTGAACGTAATGCAAGAACATCGACCAAAAAGCAGCTAGTAGCCTATTGGACAAATTTAGATCAACTATAGAGAGAATATTTTTCTATTTCTGGACTTCATTCACTTTAAAATAAGTGTTTTCGACTGTTTTCTGTGGTCACTAAAGGTGAGTTTTTGAAGACTTTTACGGCTAAAATGTTACGTTGATAAACTTGATATGCTCTTGAATTTATGTCAAAAAAGGTAATTGTGTCTACATTATACTATATTCGTTTAAGCCGGTGTTATATTTTAATTAATGTTAAAGATGCCGATTGGCCTATTGCTCTTTCTCTTTTTAAAATGAGTGTTATTTTAGCTGCGCTCAAGTCTGCTGTTCAGCAGGTGCAGCATTCATCCCGTGGTTCGTGTCTAATTTGTGATAAATTTGTTGTGTGTTTAAAAAAAGGGAGTTATAGTAGCTTATTTGTTAATGGATCCTTTGAGATAATGTTGTTCCATTCAGGTCTGACTTTACGTTTATTTTAAACCTGCTATATTTGTATTATACGGCCTTATTGACAGGCAATTTCTCCAAAGTGAAGAAGCACTAAAACCCAATTTTACCGAACAGGTCTCCAGGAATGGAATCAACACCTGCAGCAAGGGATTCGAGCTGTTCACCAAGCTCCAAACAAGAACTTTACTCTGGTCCAAATCTGAAACCCAACCAAGTTAGTGAGACGATTTTGTATGGAATACCCATTGTATCATTGGTGATAGATGGACAGGAAAGACTTTGTCTCGCGCAGATTTCTAATACATTGTTGAAGAATTACAGCTACAATGAAATACATAACCGGCGCGTAGCACTAGGAATCACATGCGTCCAGTGCACTCCTGTTCAACTAGAGATCCTTAGGCGCGCTGGTGCAATGCCCATTTCCTCCAGACGCTGTGGGATGATAACAAAGCGTGAGGCCGAAAGACTATGTAAATCATTTCTAGGAGCTCACAACCCTCCCAAACTTCCAGAAAATTTTGCATTTGACGTATCTCACGAGTGTGCATGGGGAAGCCGAGGTAGTTTTATTCCAGCAAGATACAATAGCTCCAGAGCTAAGTGCATCAAGTGTTCCTATTGCAATATGTATTTTTCTCCAAATAAGTTCATATTTCACTCTCATCGAACTCCAGAATCCAAATACACTCAGCCAGATGCAGCTAACTTCAATTCTTGGAGGCGACATCTAAAACTCACAGATAAAAACTCACCAGATGACATAGCCCATGCATGGGAGGATGTGAAGGCCATGTTTAACGGGGGCAGTCGCAAAAGAATGGTACCTTCAAATGGGTCGGAACGTTCTTCCCCGTTAAAATCCCAGGGACCTAGCCTTCCCAGAAGAGGTTCGCCGGAGATCCCGCCAAAGATCCTACGTTGCGATGATAGTCGAGGAGGCATGAATATAACCACACGAAGCTATCCTGTCATCCCCGTGCCCAGCAAGGGCTTTGGAATGCTTCAGAAAATCCCACCACCCCTCTTTCCACATCCATATGGATTTCCAGCTTTTGGATTGTGTCAGAAGAAAGACGACACTGCAGTCGGAGAACCAAACAAACCAAACATAACAGGCATGTTTTGGCCGGGTACGAAGGACAGCGCCTATCACCCCTTCCCGATGTTTTGGCCCACAGCAGGCAGCCTTCCTTTGCCACCATACTCCCAGTCTCAAGGTCCCAAACCACCATCAGAACTCCTTTGTCCTCGACAAAACGATTTGGATATTTCCGAGCACAATGACCGAAGTACAAACACCCCAAAAGATATATTAGATAGTGAGCGATGCTCCAGCACCCAGTCCGTGCGTAATGACGAAGACAAGTCCGGGGAGGAAGTGAGGTCAATGGAGGGGACGACTATGGCTCCCAGGAAGATGAGTTACGTATCTGCGTTTAGGCCTGTTATCAAAGATGCAGAAAGCATAGCGAAACTATATGGCAACAGGGGTACATTAAACGGGTCTCGCCATGGTTATCTATCACCCGATTTCATAAGTGAAAGCTCCAGTTACCGGTCCATGTCCCCAGGCGTGGACAGTGAGGAAGAGCCAGATGTGGATGTAGAGACAAATAAGTCACAAGAGGACGAGGAATTAGTTACCTTTTCCGCAACGGCCCCTCGTAGTTCCCCTGGCCTGGTCGTTGCACGTGAAATTCCACCAACTGACTCAGACCTCAACACCATGCCAGATGCCACGATTGACCCCCCAAGACTGAACCTACATGTGGTACAGTCGTCAGAGAGAGAGATTGTAAGCAAGAAGTTGCCGGAGAGCCAAAAAGCTTTAACTTTTGCTGAGGTAAGCATGGCTAATATTCAGGTCTGAACAGGGCCTGATAAAAAAGTTAAATATAAGCAAACCAAATCGTACTTTATGTTCTCTTCATTTTGCTTTCTACTTTTATATAAGCTGGCTCTGTAATTACTCAATACATTGTTATGTATAATTTTTTTTTTGTTTGATACACGTATGGCTAAAACAATAATAAATGGCTTGTTTAAAATGTCTAATTTGATCAGGTGTATTCGGATAGAAGTGAGCTGCGAAAAAGGAGCAGTCCATTTTTTAGAGCTGCCAGTTACAAGCCTGGAACTGTGCAATCGAACGGTTAGTCTATATTCTTATACACTTTTATTTGGAAATATTAGCAATGTAATTGGGCTCATCAAATCTAATAATTTTCTTGTTTTCTATTGTCTTTTATCAAGATGATAGTGTAAGTAAAGAGGAGCCGTCCTCAACCGTGGATGAAATTGAAACGAAACATTTCAACGAACAATGCCCTGATGACAGCCAGAGAGAATCTGATGACGGTAAATTGTTCTTGCATTTGAAGTCCACCTTTTTAGATTCTGTTATTGGTTTATCGCTAGGCCATAGCCTGCAGCCATGTAGCTAATATTGAGTATATGTGCACTCAGGTGAAGAGACGACGGCCAAAGCCGCTCAAACAGAGAAAGAAATAGAAATCCTCGCAAAAGGTGAGCTTATTTACTAATATAGAAATATAGAATATAGAAATTTCTAATAGGCTACGAAAAAACAACTATCATTAAAGGATATTATAGGGATTTAGTAAAGAAATTTATATCATCTAACCGAATCATGTATTTAATTGCCTAATGGCCTATATAGTCAAAATATTTGTTGGTTAATATTATATGAATTAATTCAATTATTTATTATGAAGCAATTAATTTACATTTTGGGACTAGATTATAGCTAATGCAATACATTCCATAGAGTACCGTTTAATGCTTTTTGTAGGCCCTATATTTTTTTTATATAATTGGCCGTATAATAAAAAATGCTATTTGGCATGCATGTCCATACAGCGTATAAACTTTAACTTTTCTCAGAGCAAACTGAAATTCAAATAGGTCTAGGGCTCACCATATAGCCTACTCGATAAAATTAGGTATAGTGCTGTTAATGTTGAAGATCCAATCTGTGTGCAAAATGAGGACACGCAAGATGAGAGAAAAGAGTAGCTCATAAAGGCTAGAATAACAGCAGACATTCGTGTCTGTCCGAATTTGAACCTTTCGATTAGTTGAGTTTACCTGAGTTGATAATATTGAAATTTACCATGGCTAACTATCATATTCCAATATAAAAAACGTGCAACATGTTTACTGACTCTAGGGGGGGGGGGGGGGGGGGGTTAATTAATTCATTAATTCATTTATTTTAAATTAATAGTTTATTTTAGGCTACATCCCTTCATAAATGTGTTCGTTTGTTTTCTAAAGAAGAACTTCAGAAACAACTGTTGGAGCAGGTTGAACTAAGAAAGAAGTTGGAGCGAGAATTTCAGAATTTAAAAGGTATGCCTGATTATTCATGTGTTCATTCATTTATTTACTTGCTATGCCTTTTAAGATATAAAAGACCTTATATCGTTCCATAGTAGTCATTTAAACAATGACTGCCATGGCTCAATGCGATTATTCATTTCGCTTAAGTCAACTGTGTTCTGTAATCCGTTCATTAGTAAAGTTAACCTCCTCAATTGAGTTTTTAAATTCTTACTACTCGTTTGCCATTCATTAATAAAGTGACAAATATATTTAATGAAAATGAGAAAATATTTCTGTTTTATTTAATAGATAATTTTCAAGATCAAATGAAAAGGGAACTGTCCTACAGAGAGGAAATGGTTCAACAGCTTCATATAGTCAGAGGTGAGAAAACTAAAACACAGGAAACCACCTACACAATTTTCATAAAATAAACTATATGGTATGTGTCCTCCTACAGAATTACCCATATGCTTTTCAACATGCAAGAAAAGGACACATTGCTTTCAGACAGGCCCCCTTGTTGAAAACATCTAAGCAACACTTAATTGGTTAGAGTGTGTATTCGGAGTGTAACTAATATGCTCAATATGACAAATTCAAAGTGGCAGTTTTGCCAGCCGAATTGATGACTGTAGATGCTTAAAACGGTTCAATAGGATAATAGGAAGTTCTTTTGACAACACTGCATTATAATCAAATAATGACACTAGTTGATAAATGTCATGCATGAATACCATGCTGTCCAAATAATTAAATAAAGCAGTGAAAAATAAAGATTTATATAGAATTTCTATGAAATTTGTCTTGACTATCACCTTTCTATGACAAGATCTACTTTTCGGTAGAAGTTTAAAATAATTCATATATCAGTTGGACTATTCCAAAGATAGCCTATATTATGTCATTGTCTACTCAAGGACCAACCATGACATTGACTTCAAATACTTTTGTTGCTGCAGGTATTTCTATTTGCTAGATTCTTAACAAAATATTTTTTATTTCACTTTTGAGCATAGCCTTGATTCACATCTGACTTAATATTTTTTACTTAGTTCTTCATTCAGATCGAATTGAATACTTCCACGAGTTGAAGTGAACCACAGAAGTAATTAAACATTTGACCAATTTGAATGTCTGTTATTGTGATTCCTACCAAGGCACATGTCTACCTTTTCAGCTCATTGTGGACCAACAGCAGCAGTGAAATAGCCAGTGGCACACAGTATACAGTGCTTCTCTTTGTCTGGTCTACTTATTGCCTAATATGTTTCTTCCTAGAAGCTCACGACGCACTTCATCACTTCTCATGCAAGATGCTATCTCCCCGCCACTGCTCTGGAACTTGCTCATTCAAATCTCCTCTGTTGCCACCTTAAATTAAGTGATTTAAATTGGAAACAAGGGGCACCAAGCTGCCCTGTTACAGTATATAAAATGACAACAGCAAAAAATAAATGTAGTCAAATGTTTTTATATGGAGAACTCAAGCTCTTATTTGCTTCTAATTGTAAGTAATTGTAAGATATTTAAATGAGTTTCTTTAGGCAGTATTATTTATACAAGGAATTGAAATGTACACAAGAGAAGATACATTTGTTTCATTGACATGTGATCATACCTTTTAGATATCTTTAATATTAATTTATTGGCAAAGTGCAATGGCAATGTATGTAATATGTGATAGTTGGTTGTAAATCACATTCACAATTCAAACATTATTTTACCACGTTAGTGTACGTACAATTTATTTTATCTGAGTGTTGTGATTTACCACATTTTGCTATGTACAGCTAACATATTGTTGATGTAATGCACTTTAAAAACTAGTGTTGGAAAAGACATATATAGCCTATGTGTATTATTATAAATTATCTGTTGTTGGAGATTTCTTAGACCATGCATACACCAAATAATATTTGCTTTAAACACTCTTTGCAATGATTCATTAGTGCACCAAGATACTGTAGTATGGTCTCCAGTTCAACAGTATTATGTATTTGTTTTGGCAGCAAATGAATAAATCAATTCTAGTATTTCTTTGTCTCCATAGTTTGTTCATAAACTATCCATAGTGGAATACTATGGGCACATTTCTCTCAATTAGACTATATGGACTTGATGGTGTTTTATAGTCTTTTGTGGGTTCTGGTTAGTGTTGAGAAAGAATTTGTGACATATTTAGAAAGACCTTATCGCATTAGGCCTTACTAGCACGCCAACATGTGTAGGTTATTACTTTTAATACAATAAATATCTTCTATAATGTTTACAAAATATTTCTATATTTTTGTCTGAAAATTCAGTATACCAGATGTTTGAGAAATTCGGAAGGTGCCATGATGTGTGTGGCTCCATTTCTATCAAACCTTTAAATTCACTTTTTCGGTGTCTCATATTGTGACTTGTGTTTTCTCAAGCATGTTATTGTTAAAACAAGGTAGCCATCTACTGGATATAATAAGTATTACAATTTGGCAAATCAGGTCTGTTCCCTACCTTGCGGGTCTCTATAACGCCTGCGCACCCAGAGAAACAAGATGGCGGAGAGTGCGGAACTGAAGGTAAATCGTAGCTCAACATTTCATTGAACAAATATGGCGAATCAAGCACTAAAATATACTCAATTGATAACAAATAACACACTAGTGTTTCTTAGATACTAAGTTTTTAGTGAAATATTAAAGATAGTTGTATGTGAAAGAAACGGGGTGAAGGTAGCTAGACTGTGAGCTAGCTAGTTAAGCTAACGTGAGTCTATACCCAGCTAACGTCGGTCCCGTTAGTTAGCTTTGTTATTGTTGCGGTTGATGTCGGGCTGTGGCTTTTCTGCATGCTGAAACTTTGGCTTTATTCCGAAAAGAAACTTAGCCTACTACAGCGACATCCTCTCCAAACCGACTGAATTATTTTGTGTTTGCTCATTTTAATTTCTAAAGCTTTGCAGAATATGATTAGTTAGGTTAGCTAACGTCAACATAAGCTTTTATTATTTTCAGCACTCATATTGTGAAGTTAGTCAAGTGGTCAGGCTATTTCCTCAACTACATTTACATGTTACATATATGTTAATTTAGACCATCAATCATCGGCTGTACGGCGATGGCCTAACTTTTGCAACATTAGTAGACATAAGGTTAGCATCCCGTGTTTTAGTAGCACCATCATCAGATCATTACGAGCAATTCCATAGTAATGTCAGCCAGCGCATAAAACATCAACTACATTGCTTTCACATTTATTATTAAGGTCTTGTCTTAAGTACTGTGTTAGAGCCCCAACTTCGTATACCGTTTTACTTTGGTGAAGAGTCGCATCTACTTTAAATATGTTTGTAGGAAATCCCCATTGGCCTCAGCATTAACTTATTATATTGTAGTGGTTAACAACGATAACAACAGTTGTGTCTCAGGAGCTGTCACACTGATTGACACACTGACTGACTGAGTTGGTGTGAGCCACATCTATGCTGTGGAGAATGAAACCGAATGCATAAGATTAATATTAGAAATCCTATATGGTTTTGTTATGTTACAACAGCAAATGGTAATGAGCCTTCGTGTTTCGGAGCTTCAAGTATTGCTGGGTTACGCAGGAAGGAATAAACACGGACGGAAACACGAACTCTTGACCAAAGCGCTTCACCTACTAAAGGCCGGTTGCAGCCCCGCAGTACAGATGAAGATCAAAGAGCTCTACAGACGACGTTTCCCTACCAAAATGGTGTCCCCAGTGGACCTAGCCCTGCCTAGTGTCCATTCCACCTCCAGCCTGCCTGCGGGCCTCACTCAGCTGGGCTTTGACAGCCACGGTGCCCCCTCGCCCCTGCTACCGGTGTCCCTACTGGGGCCCAAGCATGAGTTAGGCTTACCACACCTCCCATCAGTCTTGCATCCTGTGCACCCTGATGTTAAGCTTCAGAGGCTACCCTTCTATGATATGTTGGATGAGCTAATCAAACCTACCAGTTTGGGTGAGTGCATTACTGCGACCAGCTTCTAAGTGTTGTGAATCACTTTATCACTGAACTATAATGCAAAACCACACAGCTACTGTTTGAGTCCCTGTTGCGGTATAAAACACAAAGGAAACGTGTTCTTGTTTTGATTTTAGTCATAATGTTGTTTCTGTCTGTACATTTTTTTTCTTCATATACTGATATTTCATGATGAAAACTACCCTTAATATTTACATGGTTGCTTTCTCTTCCTCTCTTTCTCTCTGTTCCTTTCTCCTCTTGTTCTACCAACCTAAATGTACAGCCTCAGACAACAGTCAGCGGTTCCAGGAAACCTGTTATGCTTTTGCACTAACACCTCAGCAAGTTCAACAGATCAGCAGCTCCATGTAAGTGCGAAACTGCTGTGCATGATGTGCCTGACTGTTGAACCACCAAACCACAACCATAATGCACCTTCTCGTGTGTCAGCCGGTCTCAAGCAGGATATGACCAGTATAATCTGACTCGTGTGTTTTTGTTTTGCAGGGACATATCCGGGACCAAATGTGACTTTGCAGTTCAAGTTCAGTTGAGGTTAGCTTACTGTCAGCGTCTTTATCTGTTGCTCTATGTAATTTAGCTTTGAAAATCTTGAGGAGAGGGTCTTATACGTACAGTGTATCCCAATCAAGAGATCAGTACTTTGGATCCTCCTGTTGGTATAGTCATAATAAAAACACTATGATAGCAACTACAACATTCAGACATCCAATATGTTTGTACCTTTTCTTCCAAAATAGTATGGGCACATTTCAGCAGGCACTCATCACTGATTTGTTGTTTTGTCCAGATTTTGCTTATCTGAGACAAGTTGTCCCCAGGAAGATCACTTCCCCCCAAACCTATGTGTGAAAGTGAATGGCAAGCCCTGCAACCTCCCGGTGAGAGCTCAGTCAGTCATCTAATACACAATACGTTCATAGTCACAGGCTTGTAGTTTCTATTTGCAACGAATGACACGGATGTTTGCTATTGTGAAGGGTTACCTTCCTCCTACCAAAAATGGAGTGGAACCAAAGCGTCCCAGTCGTCCGATCAACATCACCTCTCTGGTCAGATTGTCCACCACAGTGCCCAACACTATTGTGGTGTCATGGACCTCAGAGATTGGCAGGGTAAGTGTGATTGAAGAAAGACATATTTTTGTTTTTAGAGTTTTAGCTTTAGTTTTTTGGTTTAGAGTGAAAGGTACAGCCTACGTTTATTTTCATCTGGTCTTCAAGACAAAAATAATTTGACATGTCTTTTTTTTTTTCTTCTTGTTTGGTCAGCATTTTTCTATGGCGGTGTATTTGGTGAGACAGCAGACCTCCACTGTGCTGCTGCAGAGACTACGGGCCAAAGGCATCCGGAACCCCGACCACTCCAGAGCTCTAAGTACGTTTACACGTAATGCTTGGAAAAATATAGGGACAACTTAGTTTTGCACCTTGTTATATGGGTGGGGATCAAAAACAAGATGACTTTGGAAACTATCATTCCATTCAAAAAGGCTAGAAATCAAACGCTCGTTGAATGAAATAGTTTTTAAATTTTTTTCTAGTACATGGTTACATCTTACTGTTATTGAATCCACAGTCAAAGAGAAGTTGACCGCTGACCCTGAGAGTGAGATTGCCACCACCAGTCTACGAGTGTCTCTCCTATGTCCGGTGTGTACCAAATACTATTGTTTTCAACTGCCTTCAATATAATGCTGTGCATTTCTTAGATGACCTCAACTGCGTATGTTTTTTCTTTTTTTTTTTCAAAGCATTTCATTGTTTTGTTTGCTTGTGTGTCTGCAGCTTGGGAAGATGCGACTTATGATCCCCTGCCGAGCGCTGACCTGCTCCCACCTGCAGTGCTTTGACGGCACACTCTACATCCAAATGAACGAGAAAAAGCCCACCTGGGTGTGTCCTGTGTGTGACAAGAAGGCCCCGTACGAGCACCTCATCATCGACGGGTCAGTGTGGGCGCCGCACACCGTACAGCACTTCTCTCGCTCTCGCTCTCTCTGCTGCATGGAGAACAGGTCTCCGAACAAGCATCACGTGTCCCCGTGTTTACGCCATTGTCTGTGTCTGCAGGTTGTTCATGGAGATCCTGAGCAGCTGCTCCGACTGCGACGAGATTCAGTTCAAGGAGGACGGGAATTGGTGCCCCATGAGGTCCAAGAGGGAGGTTCAGGAGGTGTCCGCCTCCTTTAACGGTGTGGACAGCGGTACGTGCTCAGCTGTTGGCTCTAAAGGCGCCATACCTGGTGCTGACAGCCCTTTGGCTCTGCGGTTTTTCAGAGGGGAGCTGGTACACAGTATGCTGAACTTGAATTCACTTGTCTTTTCTAGATACGTGTCGGGCAGCAGTGCCTGAACACAAGTCCAGCAGCTCGTCCGGCGACGCCAACAAAAAGGTGGAGGTGATCGATTTGACGTTGGACAGCTCGTCGGACGACGACTTGGACGATGAGCCAACTCCAAAGAGGGCGTGTCCCTCCTTGTCTCCGGCCTCCCCGCCTGTAAACAAAGGGTAGGTCCCGGGAGCCAGTGAGAAATAAGCACCCAATTCAATTCCAAACCTGCGTTCATGGTTTAGCCCAGGCTGGGTTCAGTTTTTAGAGTATCCCTGTTCTTTTGTGTTGCCGCACTGAAATGATGGTGTGGCACTGACGCGTCGATTCCCGTTCCCACAGCGTGCTGAACCTTCACACCCAGGCGTCCCCCGTGCCCCGGGCCCCCAGCATGCCTGCTGTGGAGACAAGCTACATTCCACCACCGCCGCCTTTGATCCAGGACTACCGTCACTACTACCACACGCCCAGTAGTGGGGCCAGTGACCTGCCAGGTACGCAGCCGCACCTCTGCCCGAGCTACTGACTGACTGACTGAACAAATGGCTGACCTACTGGCTAGCTTCTTACTCAGAATACTGTATGTAGAAATATCAAGTATGATCTAGTAAGATTGGCCATTATTTATGCGAGTAACTGAAATAGCTTTTCATTGTCCAACAGATCTGAGTTTCTTTTCCTTCCTCCAAGGCGACAATCATCAAGTAAGTTTCCTGCTAGGGAATCAAGAAAATTATTTAGCTGATGTTGTATGACAACCATTTATCCTAAAATAATTATCTTTAGAAATACTTTTTTAAAATATATAATTAAAATGTGTTTTAAATGGCAGGGGGTTATCAAACTTGCCCAAATTAGGACATTGAATCTGGCAGCAACATTTTGTCAGACTATTTCTAAGCCACTTCATTTGAAAAGCTTTCATTGAAACAAACCAGTTTGATACGTTATCTTTCACAGCATTGAATTAGCCTTGCTGTTTTCTGCTGTTTGACATTCTGTCCTGTGTGCCACGGCAGCATTACAACATGGTGATGGCGGCGGCAGCCGCGGCGTCCGCCACGGCCTCCGAGGAACACGACCTGCTCCTCAACCGCTTCCTGCCCTACGGCTCCTCCCAGATGTTCCTGGAGCAGCCGGGCACGCCGGGGAGCAGCGCCCTGGCCGCCACTAACGGCGGCAGCAACAGTGGCAGCAGCAGCAGCCTGGTGTCCTCCAGCAGCCTGCGAGAGCGGGACCGAGACAGAGACAGCCACTCGCTGTCGGGGGTGTCCCGGTCCTCGGCAGAGGCGGCAGCCGCCGCTGCCATATACGGTTCCATCTCCGACGTCATCTCGCTCGACTAAACCACAGGGGATCCAAAAACAGAACTGAGAAATGGTACCACCAGGGAGAACAGACGAACAGGAGTGCTTTGTAAATAAACACAAAAGGAAGTGGAAGATGACGGAAAACAGTGCTATGTACAGAGAGGAAAATCTATTTTCAATTTTACGTATCATATGTATATAAACTTAGGACGCTGCCTGTCCAGTGAGTAACTTCTTCAGTTGATATTTTTCTGTGAATACTGAAGACTTTTTTCACACCTCTTCATGTGGTCTTTTGATTATATAGTACCTTTTGTACTTCGTTTTTACTCAGTTTTGTTTCAATATTCCATGTCAATGGCATTATTTCTAGATAATGTTAGGAATGCACACCCCTAAAAGGTTTCAATGAATAGGACATGATATTTAGAAAACAAAGGAAATTGGCTCAAGTACAGACATTGTGGTGATTGTACCATTTTCTTTATTTTCTAAATGGCATTATTTCTGCCAGATGTTTTCCTGCAGAAAGATCAGTTTTTTTATACCATCACTGTAGATTTTTCTTTCCAACATTCATGCTGTGGTCGTTATTGTATTTAATTAATATCAATGATTTATTTATGATACTTTATAAGTTATGTTGGATGTATGCTGTTTAAAAAGCATTCCAAGTGTTGCCACAAGGGATGTGAAAAGCAGATGCTAAGTCCTTTTCTCTTCATACTAGACTGTCTGCAGCACTCTTTACTCTATCCTGCTGAATACTACTTTCTTATGTTGAATCAAGCCAAACATCAAGGCTGTTTATTTGATGCGATTGTACTCTAAACGCTCGTAGAATGGTAGTTACATGCTTACAGGAGAATATATGGGAAGGTAGTAAATCATATTTACTGACCACATGAAATTACGATGTGAATTAACAGCAATCCCAGGGACCTGTCCTGTGGTGTTGTTTTTTTGTCAAAAGACATGGTTTGTTCGGAATGCTATTTGTTACCGGATATTGGTGCCTTTATACTTAATTTCAGCACTTGCTAGCTTTTCAGGCAGGGGAGTTTCAACCAATGAGGGATTTACCGTTATGCAATAGAGGCATAGTGTTTTGCTTTGCATGACATATGTTGCTGTCTCAGTGACTCACTAGCATTGAGTTATGGCTACCCCTGCTTTGCCGTTACGATGCCACAATAAGCATACTTTTTTGAGATCATGTACTCTTAAGAGATGATTGTGACAGTTTAGTTCATGAGTGTATCCCTTTGTGTTTTTCTCTTAAGACTAGCAACTGTTTCAAGTTATTCTGGCCCCTTGTGCATACAATTAGTATTATTTATTACATCTATATATTTTTTTGCATTTGGTTGATTTGTGAATGTGCATTGCTGTCATTGTATATGATATTTCTTTTGTAATTATATAATTAATTCTATTTAAAGTGATCATTGTTGCTTGACATGCATTGTAACAAACATTTTCTGGTCTATTTTCTTTGTCTGTTTTACTATCAAATGATGTCAATAACACATAGAGGCTTCGATCATTGTGACCGACCATAGGGTCTACTCTGCTGTTTGATATTTGTATGGATTAAACAGATATAAGGAAAAACAACCCATGGGTATTTTTGCTTTCTTTAAGTTATTTTTTTAAAACTTACTTGCTTGCTTTGATTAACCCAAATAGAACAACCAGTTGACTGTATATTCCTCATGTAATGCTGCATATATGACTAGAAGAAGTATGGCGTGGGGAAAAACACAACAATTCAGTCACATATTGGATACCTCCAGTAAAAGAGACAACATGCTAAGCAACAAGTATCACCTTTATTATTGTAATTTCTTTTGAGGACTGAATCCTTGAAAATAAGTTTACTTTGCCGGTCATTCTACAAAAACTACACTATTGTCACACCACTTTCTATAGGTGTATCTGGAAGGTTATGCGATGAAATCATAATAATAAAAATTATATTTGTTTATGTTCTCTAAAATCTGACAGCTGCATTTTAGTTCAAGCTTTGCCTTTAATGTATATTGAAAAACTTCATGAATCAGACCAACCAGAATTGTTTTGTCTTGCCTAAAGGCCTTCATCACATTTGCACTGTGGAGACAACTGATTGTTTTTAAATCCTGCTGCCTGTTAATGTTGGACCATTTAGACATATTTTTCAAATTACTCGAAGAAAGGAACCCTGAGTCAACAAATAACAAAACATGTTGATACTTAAGTAATTTGTTCTGTAGAAAGCTAACCTTCTCACAGCATTCTGAAGCAACTTTAGTTTACTCTCTAAAGCAGAACTGCTTGGCCCTAAGTTTGATGTTGTCTGCACAGTGCAAACAAGTTTAAAATACATGTAAAATACATTCCTGATGATTCAACAGTATAGAAAGGGTCACAACAATACTTAAGGTTATGAACCACAAGTTTGAGACAGTACTGGTTCTTATCAACAGTAGTGGTCCTGCTATATATTACTCAAAAGATTAAATTGTCCTGGAATAAAATCAATTGCAAATTGACAAAGTAAAAAAAAAATCACATTTTTCAATATTTAAATAAATGGTTTGATCACACATAGCCTCGGTTCCAGTTTACTACACATTGGTTCGAAACTAGTTGAGTTTGAAAGAACGACATTTGAATGATACACGAGACTAGATCAGACAGCCTGCATCCTAATCGAGAAACCCTAATCTGGGATCTGACTTTAGGCTACACATCTATGTTTAACGATGGGCTTGTGGTCTGCCAATGTTTAGGGACAGACTTTTTTTTTAACATGGGCTTTTATTTAGGGTGAAATCAAATGCTATACCACAATGTTAACCACAATGTTAACAAAACAAATGTTAAGACGGAATACCAGCCAATCAGTTTTATTTAGAAATTTTAACCGACCCCGCCAGTTTATTTACTTTGCAGCTAAAACTCTATGTTTAAAGTTGACTTGCCAAGTGTAAACTGTTTACCTTGTTGTAATTTCCAGATGATTTAATACAGTGAACACAATTCTGCGTTTTAATAAATGGACACGCTAGAGAGACATTTCATACTTATAAAGATATTCGATACGAATGGCTGACAAATTAAATGAAAAATCAAACTACTATGTTCTTATTGAAGTGTTGGGCGTAAGATGCTTCCTTAAAATCAACTACAGAAGTTCTATTGAGTTAATATATGATCACTGGGAAGCACATAGCATTTGATTCACATAATTTTCATTCTCCTCAACCATTCAGTCTTGCAGATAAGGACATTGTCATCCTGAAAGAGACCACTCCCATCACAATATACATTTGTTATCATATATGATAATGATATCCCTATGGGATAAAGGTGATCACTCCGAGATTTTATGAAAGTATTGATTTGCAGTGACTCATCCCTATAAGAGGACAAGTGGACTGGATTGCCTCATTATCTCCAATCATATTCCAAGTGTTTTTTTCCTTGTTTTTATTTGTTACCTGGCAGTGTAATGTCCTAAGTAAAGTGTGTGTTGGAGAAACCAAAATGCTTTACATTAAGTATTTCTAAAGCTTCTCTGTGAAATTATGTTCATTCATTCAAAAACATACCAATAAAAAATGTAATGTAAAAATGTACGTTTATTTTGGTTTAAATAAAAACTAATTTGCAAATGTAAAGGCTTAAAGTGTTATGTTTTCAGTAAGAACTATTTTTAGGTTTCAAGTTAGAACCAATTATTTTATATTTGCCATGGACAAACCATGGATGTAAAAAAAATAGCTAAACAGCAACGTATTAAATATGCGTCGTTAATCGAAATTGCGTCATTGTGCGGCGCCGTTTCTGAATGGAGTGGGAGCTGGCGATGCCTGGATTTGATTTTTCAGATATTCTCATAGATAAATCTGTGAATGGCGCCGAAACAGGACCCTAAACCTAAATTTCAAGAAGGTAAGAACACAACCTATACCAGTTTGAGAAGGTGTATGTCCGGCATGTCTAACGCTAGCTTTGCTAGCCAATGTTGTGCTAACGTAACTGGAGCATGGCAGATCGACAACAACAGTCAACACAGAAGCGTAAGATCAGATAATTTTAGCTGTAAACTAACATTTGCTGTGTATATTTATCCGTCCGTCGTTTGCCGCACCTGCTGTGCAGCCAGTTAACGTTATCTAGCATGCGTTTTTAAAATAGGAAACTGCGTCAATGAGATTTTGATCTTGCTTACATTTTAAAATCCTATTAACGTCAAAGGGTTAAGTTAATTTGTTTTAACAAATTTGTATTAAAAAAATTTATTGTATTGAATTAGTTGTACCCCATATGAGGCTGACCAGTATTTACCATCCTATTCAGGTGAACGAGTACTGTGTTTTCATGGGCCATTGCTCTACGAAGCTAAGGTAAAGTAATCTTATTGTGTCATTCTCCAGATTATGCTTCTACTTTACTGCAATTAACAACTGTTTTGGTAATCTATTCACAGTGTGTCAAAGCAAATATCAAGGAAAAACATATTAAATACTTCATTCATTACAGTGGATGGAATAAGAAGTAAGTTTCTTGCACATTCTCAAGTGACGTGTGATTGTATACATATGGGTCTACGGCTCCTGCAAGCCTGCTTGATACTTGTCCCTGTACTTTTCTGTGTCAGCTGGGACGAATGGGTTCCTGAAAGCCGAGTGCTTAAGTATGTGGACAGTAACCTGCAGAAACAGAAAGAGCTTCAGAAGGCTAATCAGTGAGTGTCCGCTATTTCGTTTTCAGATGTCTGGTATGTACATGGAGAATCCTTAGATTATGTTTTATTCTTTTGTCTAACGTATCCCCTTTTCAGAGACCATTATGTTGAGGGAAGGATGAGGGGTGTAGCACCAAGCAAGAAGATACCATCTGTGCCACAGAAAAACGTTGATGTGTTAGTACAGCCCTTTTGCAGTATTTTAAGTGAAGTTCCTTTTTTACATATTATTAACAACTTTGAAGTTCCTTCCCCTGGTGATGTTATTTTCTTCCCTTTAGTAAAACCAAAAAGAACAAACAAAAGAGTAAGTATCCTATGAGTAAAATATAAATACAAATTGTAAAATATACAATTTTAAGTCTTTTGATTAAGTCAGAAACTAAAATACCTCACCTCAAAAAGAGCTGTTGCAAATTCCTAGTAGATAGCTTATATATAAATCTTCAAAACTGTACAAGAGTACAATAGAATTTTCAACATTCGACATCCTTTGAAAGAATCTAACAGTATTTTGATGTTTTTAGATCCAGCATCAGGAGAAGGAACCAGTGCAGGGGGAGATGTAGCCCACCCACCACGGAAGAAGAGGGCACGTGTTGACCCAACAGTTGAAAGTGTATGTGCATGAAATCTGCTTGATTACATTTCCCTAAATTAATGTTGAAGGTCGTAAGGATTGCAGTGCTGGGTAGAGTCGTCAGTAGAATGTAGATCATTTTAGTCATGACTAAATTTAAGAAACTGTGACTCTTGTCTTTATGTAGGAGGAGGCTTTTATCAACCGAGTGGAGGTCAAAGTGAAGATCCCAGAAGAGTTAAAGCCATGGCTGGTAGATGACTGGGACTTGATTACCCGTCAAAAGCAGGTCAGTCATCCAATGTGTTTTATTAGAGTTCCAGAGTAGGAGAGCATCCCATGAAGTTCCTTGAAGCCCCTTTAAGCAGAATATGAAATTAAATACTTTCCTTTATATTTTATTACGATGATGAACATTATATTTGAAATATTTCAATGAATGTATGTTTTTAAAACGCCATTGTTAATATAAATCCTTCTAGCTATTCCACTTGCCTGCCAAAAAGAATGTTGATGCGGTCCTTGAAGATTATGCAAACTACAAGAAATCAAGAGGAAACTCTGACAACAAGTAAAACACTGTTATAAAAGTGCATTTAGACATGTTTTTTTCCCGGCGTAGTCTCAGCCATATAGGTTTCTTTAAAACTTTGCCACAAATGTAGTTCTCTCATCTTATCCGCATCTTGCATATTGCAGTCTCTTGCCACTTTTCTTGAGTCAAGTGGTAACCATGGCAACTGAAGTCTGTTTTTTTCCCAACCGCCCAGGGAGTTTGCTGTGAACGAGGTGGTGGCTGGCATTCGTGAATACTTCAATGTCATGCTTGGAACACAACTTCTCTACAAGTTTGAGAGGCCGCAGTATGCAGACATCCTGGCCAACCACCCGGACACATCCATTTCACAGATCTATGGAGCCCCTCACCTACTCAGGCTCTTTGGTACAGATCCCTTTATACTAGTATTGATGATGTGTGGCAAGAACTGTAAACACATAATATTTGATAATTGTTCACATTTTTAACAGTGAGAATCGGAGCCATGCTGGCGTACACTCCCCTAGACGAAAAGAGCCTTGCGCTTTTGCTTAGCTACCTACAGGATTTCTTAAAGTAAGTAATTCTAGCTGCGGATATCTTTACTCTAAATCCGTAAGATTTTAGGATGATTTAAATTCTCAGTTTTTTTTTCCCCACAGGTACCTTTTGAAGAATTCACCGTCGCTTTTCAGTGCAAGCGACTACGAAGTAGCCCCTCCTGAGTACCACCGCAAAGCAGTCTAACCAGGGAGGACCTTTGTACAGCCCTGTCTGATGTTTGTCGATAAAGTACTTTAAAGGATGTGACCTGAGCACAGGCCTGTTGATAACATGCGGTTGGATTACGAGGGTTTTTGTTTTTAACGATCAGTGTTCCCAATTTCAGACGTTATCTCCGGACAGAATCGCTTTTCTTTTTCATTTGAAAAGCTGGTGAGAACCCTGTTCTTGATTTGTGTTTTCTTCAGTACCTCTTTTTAGTGTTTATGATGCTGCCTGGTGTTCCAACCCAAGATCTTCTGAAAAGGAACTTTATCATGTGTTTTTGTTCCAATGTAATGTGTTATGTTGGCCGTTGTTTTTTTAATAAAAGTTTTTCATTACTTTCTTTTGGATCGTCTTGTCCTTTTAAAAGGCACAGTTAAACATGTAGAGCTAGCTACAGATATGCTCATCGTTTGTGTTTACTTCCTTTCTCAATTCTTCAGAAATCGAGTCTACTGCGTAACCACCGTTGTGACCCAGTACACCTTCCTAAAAAACATACCACCAGCCATAAAAGTTAAGAAATACTGGCTTACAGCAGGTCAATATCTCATTTGAAAAAATGTATCATTGAAAGCTTTTGAGGGGTAACAAGGTTTGCTTTTTACCTGAAAAGACCGACACGGTGGGAGGAAAGCTATATTTGGGTAGAAACTGCACTGCTACTCCCTACCAAAGGTTTACTTGGAATAGATGTTCCCGTCAGTTGTGAAGTGTTTGTGTTATTCAAGCAGACACGCTAAGTGGACACATGGTCCTAATTTAAACACTGATCGTAAAGGAATGTCGGCTGGCATTGAAGTTCCACCTCAAAGACTCTGGATGCTGCAAATAAGATTGATTTTCAATACTGGAGGTGACCAAGTATTGGGATTACATAGACACCTGTGAGCTTTTCCACATTTGGATCTTTTGAAGGTTTCACGTTGGTCAGGATGATCTGAGTCTTGTTTTCTTCTCTCATGGTTTTAGAGGGGATTTATTTCACCAAATGCCACTCCAATATCCTGGTACTGGTGGTGGTATGTCATATTGCACTGTTGAAATTTAGGCGGTGAACCCGGACTTTTATGTACAGGAAAGAAACGTAATATGCTATTAACTTAGAAGCCTGACCACAAATCCCTTCTCTTCTCCCTCTTGCTTTCCACTTCAATTTGTTCTCTTGAAGACTCCTTGCCACTGTGATTGTGATTTGCTTGAAATAAAAGAAACCCCACAATTGTTTTGAATTTAGCCTTTTGCGGTTTGATTGTCAGCTGCTTTCAGTAGTCATGGCAAATACAACTCAGTGTGTGTCTGAAGAATGTCCTCTAATCTTTTTTCCAGCCCTGTAATCAGGACCATATGCCTGTGCACAACCTTGCCTTGTATTACTCATTCTCCTGTGCCATTTCACTGGCTAGCAGACAGAATGACGAGCACCAGCAACAGGTCTTCTCTGGAGATCCATTCAGCATACTATACCTTAGCCAGACCTCCGGCCCTACCTTCTACCCAGCACTCTTCAGATCCTACTTTACGAGTCCACCCCAACCTCCACAGTGATTGAAAACACATGACAATGCGATAGAGGTAGGGTCACCAGCCAGTCACAAGCCTAGCTGCTGGTGTGTTTCTCATTGTTGAAGGCCTTCGGGTGACTTCAATGGCACTGAGCCATTGAGCTCTATTTAGTTGATTAGGGAGAGTTGGACACATCTGTGTAATCTCTAAAACTGAGATTTTTTCTACTTAAAGAGAAAATGATACGCACATTTTATATATCGCTTTTAGCAGAAAATCTAATCCTGAAGGAGAAAGTATTTCAGAGCAACACGTTTACAGTTATTGAAAGCTTGCAGCACATTGATATGTCAGTGGGAATTTGCAAGGTATTTTATGTCTCAGCTTTTAAATCTCTGAAACCGTATGATGAAAGGGACTAGAGGTACTGTTGTAGGTATTAATTATATGATCAACCAGTATGGGTCTGACTGGTGCGTAAGTCTAGTCAATGGAAATGTTATTGTGTGTTCGATAATTGTTGAATTGTGATGTCTTTTGTTTAAACATTTCGCAATAAGTTCCCAGCATGATACTTGTACAGTATGAATCTAACATTATTAAATGAACACATCCTAAATACATATCTAAAATCTAGGGATTTTACAAAACTGCAAACCTGGTATGTTATATTGAACTCCTTAGCCCCTGAGAGACCATACTTACAGCTTTGGATTTTTATTGCCTGAGCACCTTTCAGCTACCAGTGGTTTTTCTTTGTCTAAAGAAGGGATCAGAGCCATGGGGCAGGTGTTAGACCGATTCTTTTTTGGAGAAAGACATCTCTCCTCAATAGAAAAAAGCATGGAAAGATGAATAAAAAATAGATGAAAATAACTGCAAAATAGAGTAGCAATGCAGGAATGACTGAGAGCCAGGTAAGAGATGCTCTTGTATAATAATCATACAGTGTCTTGTTATAGAATTTCTGTATTACAATACGATAACTGGTCACCAGAAATACGTGTCCTGTATGTTGCTAATAGGGTCTTTTTATGTCCACCAGGTGGCAGGATTTGTAGTATTGTACAAAAGTGAAATGGAACTAATATGTACAATACGAAGTCACACAATCTGCCTTCCATTCCATTCCATATTTTGAACAAACATGGGTCGTAGATTTGCACTATATGCCAATGCTTTGGGAAAATGTATTTCCTCTTCAGACATTTCAATTTTTTACTGTTACACATGCAAATATACTCGCTCTTCATTAGATCAACGTTATGAAGCCATCACAGAAGTGGTTTGAAAACGCCCCAAGGAATGAACTTTCTCTAGTAGACGTTCACCCAAAGTCCAAAGTATTGTCTGCATGACTCCTGTAACTCCCTCTGTCTAGTTTTGTGTGGAATCTCATGAGTATGCCAGCCAGACGCCTTTGGGGATCGTTGGAGTGGTCCCCTCTAACAGGCAGGAAAGAAGATCAGTTATGCAAACAGTTGGATTCATCTCCCTCTCTGATGAAGGCTGCTTGTATTCCTAGACATTTTCTCCAGAGCCACCCAGCATGTCAGCTGCAAGGTCTCTCTGGGATAAAAAAGCGTCACCGTTTAATGTGGTTGTGAATCTTTCCCCAGAGGAGGAGTTAGTGGTACACTAATTACACAGTGGGCTCAGAGCCCAAGCTGTAATCTGTTGCCAGAGCAATGTGTGACTCTTGATCATTAGTATTGGAAAATGTGTTTGCCACAAAGGGCTGTGATTGCTCCAACCCTATTAAAAATGAAAGAGCATAGCCCACTTTCCTGGGGAGGAATTCGCGAGACATAAACAGCCAGTAAAATGGAGAACTACATCTGTGTCTATTTGTTTTGCTGAAAGACAGCCACATTTGGTAATCCTTACAGAAATTCTTTCCAATAACAGAGAGAGCGACCCAGAACAAAGTAGAAAAGGGCTGTTTCATCCATCTGTTTTCAATGATAAAAAAGGATGGGCCTTAGAGCATGTTGAGGCTTTGACTCAATTTACACAGTCACCCTAGTGGTCCATATGACAGTCATTTTTCTCAGCTGAAACCAAATCCCCTTGTAGTGTTTTCATATAACTCTGATCTAAGCCCAAATGGAAGGAACACTGGACTAAGCAACAGGATGTCAAAACTACTCTGCCCCGTAACTCTGCTGGAAAAGACTTAAGTCACTTTAGATAGCGATGACGTAATTGGTTTGATTTAGGCGTGCAATTTAAAAATATGATCCAATACACCAGACCTACAGTATGTGCGCCAGAGTAATAATACACCGGTGTGGTTGTTCGTGAGGTATCTTTTCCATCACGTCAGCAGAGACTTCACTATAAATAGACGGCATCAACGTCTCTGAGAATTGGGGATTTACTCTTTTGATGTTCAGGAGGTGTAAGGGGCTCTGAACTGACAGTGGCCCTGAATATTTGATGAGCTACCCCCTTTCTGCTCTCCATGCATCATTAGGCTGAATGCAGAGCTAAAAACACCTTTCATGTCACCTTAAAAAAACATCTTAATCGGCCACTCTTTCATCTCGTCCTTTCTAGAGGTTTTCAACGCCGCTTTGATCCGCGGCTGAACGTGTGGCTTTAATTGCATCTTTGCACCTCAGCTTTCTTATTTTGTGGAAATGCAGATTCCCTGATAAGCATATTTTCAAGAGTCCCACGTAATCAGGATCAAATACTAAAAAGCAGAGTGCAAGTGTCATTTAACACATGACTATACCCACACCTTACAATCCGCTGGCGTATGTTCTATTCGTCAGCAAATTCATCTTCACAGATAATTATAGTCCTCCAATTCAGTTTATCCTGCCATGCTATGGGAAAGACATATATCGTGATTGTAGTTTATGTTTAATTTAAGAAACAATTCTGATAATCCATGAACATGCGATGATGTATCACGTTGTTACCTGCAGGTGGCAGACTTGTCTGACAACTAAGTATTTCCTCTGCAGGGGTTGAAGTGCTGCCATGAAGCTGCTGAACAATAGGGGAGCTGCAGTATGTTTACATTCTCTCTGAATTGCATACAAGGTCCAAATTATGACATAAGCAAACAGTTAGTTGCACATTTCGGTTCCAGACTGTAACTGCAATCAACTTTGATTGCATTGTCATGTTTGTCTTTTGGCGTTCCTAGATTTGAAACATACTAGTTGGCCCTTGAAAGTTACATAAACTAAACCAGCTGCCAGCTAGCGAGTCAAGTTTTCTGACAAGTTGCAGTCAGATTTTCTATAATAAATCGTAGCCTCACAAAGAGTTATTGCAGTTAGAGTCCTGCAAGTTGAATTTCCTGGGACAACACTGCTGAACAGAAGTGGGTTGAGTGATTCCACAAGACCTTGGTGTTCGCCAGAGCATTGCCCTCAGACAGCATTAATGCTATCCATGTTGACAGTCTGGCTTCCCTCGAGGGCTGGTGGTCAGTGGCCTGATGCTGACCTACTGCCAGTCGGCTGGAGCAGTGAAGAGAGAGAAGGCCAGGGAGGGAAGTCGTTTGGACTGGGAGACTGAGAGGAAGCGACGAGAGTAGTGGGAAAAAGAGCTTCTTGACAGCTTCTGACTCAGCTTATTGCACCCACATTAGGCAGTGTAGGATTTTTTTTATCAACTGGTTTTCACAGTGTTAATCAAAAGGGTATCGTTAGTACGGTGGCCCTGAGAGGCCAAACGCACTGCAACTTAAGAAAACACATGCAAATAGACAAAACACAAGCAAATTAAGAAAACATCTACATCAATTTGACAACACATGCGCAGCATTTAGAAAACATGTTTCAAATTCAGACAACACAACACATTACAGAAACGCGCTGCAAATACAAAAACACAACACATTACAGAAACGCGCTGCAAATTCAAAAACACAACACATTACAGAAACGCGCTGCAAATAGAAAAAAACAACACATTACAGAAATGCGCTGGTAATGATCTGGTACCTAATATAAGTTTTGTTTTGCTTTTAATTAAAAGAGCTGCCACTTCATGGCTACCTACATGTGCTAGCCTCAGGCTAAGCTAATTGAACCAAGAAAAAAAAAATGGGTGCCACTGCAACATTCTGTGGGGTTATTCTTTTCACTACTATCTTAAAAATACATCCAATAATAATTAACCTGATTATTTATATATGTAATTTAAAATGTGTATGCTGTTAATGTGTACAGTATTTTTATACATATATATCTGATGCTCCAAATATTTTGACATCACAATAAGTTGGTATGAGGGAGGATAAAGATATGTCATGGTCACATTACTGTGTCATAGTTTGCCAGACAAAACAGTGCAATCTTGTAGTTTTTTTGGTGCTGATGTACCCTGCCCTGTGCTAACATGTAACTATCAGCTTAGCTATACCCAGCAGCCCCCAGTCCTAAGAGCTAATTTAGCAGAGAATCCCACACTCCAGATCAAACAAAAATGGTAGAATTAATTATTAATACACCAGCTGTTGATGGTGGTGTTTTGAATACCAGTATGTTTCCTTTCAGACTTTTTAATCATCTGATACCTGTTCTATCCAAAGCAAGTGGTGGGGTCAGACAAAGAGCGCAGAAAGAACCAGAGCTCCAGAGAGCTTTGGATAGGGTAGTAGGAACACTGTGGTGGGGATCCCACCGTGGGTCTGGCTCCACTCACTCAGCTGTGTGAATGGGGGCCGGACAGCCCCTGCTAACCCTGGGGCCTGCAGGGACAGGAAACAGTTGGCCTTTGAAGGGTGAAGTGGTGTCTGGGCCCTTCCTTCCACTCCCCCTGGTCTGAGGTGCCGCTGGAGCGCGTGGCTCTACTGCTTTTCACATGGGTGGTGGGAGGGTGTGTGTGTGTGTGTGTGTGTGTGTGTGTGTGTGTGTGTGTGTGTGTGTGTGTGTGTGTGTGTGTGTGTGTGTGTGTGTGGTGGTGTGTGGGGAGGTACAGATGGAAGGTACAGGATCACCTTGTAGAAGTTGAAGCAAACTTTACAGAAAGGGATTCATTGCCCCTTAGCTGAGAGAACATCATAAATTATTTGCGCTGGCAGATGTTCACAGACCAAAATATGCATGAATTTGTGGGTCTGGCAGTCGTCGCTCAGCCAAACGGACTGGTTTTCACGATGCGTGCAGGGGCAGTTGTTATTCTGGCTGTTTTACAGAGAGCATTAATCTGGGCTGTCAACACCTTTCAACTGCTATGGTGGAAATTATTTCGCTCCTTAATAAGGGAACTCCGGTGCAGTATTACATGTGGCGGTAAAGGCAACATTCTTGGTGGGTCTGTCATCATGTCGATGTGCTCCAACAGTGGGCCCTCTGTGCAGGGCCTGTGGTGCACTCTAAGCCCCAGATGAAAAGAATATGTTAACTGCATGTTAAATGGAACCACAGCCTCACACATTCAAGCTGCTGATATGTCTGCCTGGCCTACAGGATGCAAGGAAGCAGGAGAATATCCCATGTTAACGTGTTGTTATTGGATGCGAATATAGAGTTTCAGTTGAGAGGACATGTATGACTTGGTAACACACATGCTATCAAAATAAGCCTTTGAAAAACTCTAAATACTCACATTTACATATAGCATAGTGAAGCTTTAAAGATGACATAAAGATTTGTATGTATATTTATTACATTTACACACAAAGAACCCCTATTTAATTCCTGTAGTATGGTTCTAGACACGTATTCTCGGCACTGTGTGATTCAGACCTTTCAGAGAATACAGAGCACCAGATCAACACACTTCAATACTATGGTTTAAGGGCAATCAGGTGAGATGAAAACAAAACATGTTTCAATATGTTTAGTGGTGACGCATTAGATCATACAAGTCATACAATAAATCATGTCCCTTCAGTATGTGAAGCAGACTTCGCATAATGTTTGGATGGCGTCTGTTGATGTATATTCCCAGCTACGCTTGCGAAACAGTGTTGACTCATAATGGCGTTCGACTTTTTTTTTCTATGCACCTAACTGAGGGACTTACAAGGTTTCTATAAGAGGCATCATATAATCAAGCGATCGCCAGGGCTCCAAGCTACAATTATAATAATAGCCCAGGCAGACAACCTGTAACTGTCACGCTCGGCCTAACTGCAGAAGGGAGAAGTGACTTAGAGCCTTTTCTCCAGCAGCGAGGCCCTGGCTGACTGCCACCGAGTGGGTCCCCCCCCCCCCCCCCCTCCCCTCCCCGAGGGCTCTTACTCATGAATCACTGGAAATGGGAATTACACATATTAAAGAAGGTAAACGTCAGTAATCACAGCGCTGGGACGATGCTCAAGGACTCATCAGGCCTGCTGACTGCGGCGGCCGCGGCTCTCAGAGGCGCTCGTCCTCGAGGAGGCCCCCTCGTTACGCAGCTGACGGCACTCCAGTGACAGAGGGAAGTGGGAGCAGGCATCATGGTTGGAGAGACGCGTCTCCGGATAGGACAACGGAATGCTCGGTCGCTCCAGTCGGCCGTGGGATTCTTTTTATGCGCCGCCATCTTTGGGGGCATAGGAAGGCTGGGGATTGCTGTGTGTTCGCTCCGTCCTCGGCAGGTGACTTGTGAGTCCAGTGCAATGACCCCCCCGCCCACCTTCTGCATATTGATGTCTCTAGCTAATGCTAATCACAGGCTGGAAAAGATGGCCTGAAGGATTGTGTTAGTTCAGTGTTAATGCTTCCCTGGAGAGGTTGGCACGGTGTCTTGGGTTTGTTTGTCTGGTCAGCAGAGGTCACTCACCCAGTGCCAGAACTGTTTACCTGCTGAGAACAGTCCACTGGAACGGAGGCGACCTGAGGGCCACCTGGGGGCTGAGGTCGTGGGACAAAGACGATGGAGTCCTGCCGTGTGTGTCCAGGGGGTGGGGTGGAGTGAGGGGCCGGACCACCAAGCCTCAGCCCAGAGGACCCTTCACCCTGAGTTCCAGATAAGAGGCCTGGAGGCGCTCCAGACAACTTAGTGCTGCCGGGCCTTAGACAGAAGACAGCCCTCAGGGGAAACTCAGGCACCTATAAATATTTAGGCACCAAAGAGGTTTGTGGAGTTTGTTGTAAAAGGATTTATGGCAGGGTATGTGAGGCCATCCAGCCATGTTGCTTGGATCCGTGTTTAGAACATTGAATCCACAGTGGAGGATCCTCCCACGTCTTTGGGCCAAGCTGAGGGAACGAACCAAATAACGCAAAACATCACACAACTATCACAAACAGATTTGTATTTTGAAAACAGGTGTGAGCTGCACTTCTTACGAATCTTGGGTCCAAGATCATAATTGCTTTCAGAGTCTCACAAACAAGCCAACTGAGTGGCCATATATGGGCAGATTTTTTAAATTTCCATGTTATGCTCCTCACACACTAACACTCACAAACAGCTAGGGAACAATTTAATGTAGCAGAATAATGGCTACTTTAAAGTCTGGATTGGAGGTGTGCTTGCACTCTAACGATCTCTCTTTAGGTTGTAAATGGGGGCATGCTCTCTCCCCCTCATTTGACTGGTGGTCTTACAGACTGCTTATTACAGTTCTAAATAAATCACTCTAGCTTCTTCAACAGCCGACACCCCAAGCCACCCCTGCCTGATCAATGATACACGAGGTGTTATCTGCATGCCTCTCATCTCTGTCCTCCACCCTGGGCTCAGTTCGCCCACTCCCTTTAACCCCCCCCACCCTCCACCCTCCCAACCCCCCCCCCAACCCCCCACCCCCCATGGCCGTCCCCTGGGCTCAGCCCCTGTCCTCACGCGTCGGTCTGTCCTTCCCTCCTCGCTCGTTGGGGGTCACAGGTCTGCTGTGTCCAGGCTCGCCGGAGGATCAGGATCCCTCATTATCCTGTTAACTGTACATTTTTCTGACAAGGCCGCGGAGAGGGAGAGCGACCCTCGGCATCATTAAGCTTTAATGGACAGGCCCCGAAATGAGGGAGAAGCCATAAAAAGCAGGGGGACGAACCAGAGTCTCTCTTTAATGTCTGTGATCGCCCTGACAGGATTATTAATCAGGAACTAAAGGAATTCCAAACCTTTGCTCTCGGCTGCCTCACTTAGAGTCTTTAGCTAGCACCATTACAGAGAGCGCCAGGGTCAGGAGGTCTGCAGCTAATTGGTTCTACAGGGTTTTGAATAACAATGAGCCGAGCCCAATTACAAGACCACAGAGAGGCGGAGATGAGAGGGAAGGAGAGAAGGAGAGGGGGACCCAGTGGAGCAAGCGCATGGTGGACTGGGAGAGGGAGGGAGGGAGGGAGGGAGGGAGGGAGGGAGGGAAGGTTGTAGGCGGGGGAGGCGAGGAGGAGGCGAGGAGGAGGAGGCGAGGCAGCGTTTCATGGCTGCTGTCTCTCTCCTCCTCAGAGCAGGGCTATTAATGAGATCTGTAAATGAGCGCTGGCACAGAGGGTGAAATGTAGACTTTGCACTCCTGTAGGACGGCAACGCTGCATCGGCTATTCCATTTGACTCTGGCATTCACATGCTTACACACACAGACACACAGACACACTATACACACTATACGCAGTATTCTTTTTGTCCTCGAGTTTTTGTGCATTTGTATCTCTCACGTTCATTCATTATCAGTGATTTGTTTTTCTCTCTTTGCCTCCGACATGGGGAACCGACTGAGTGTCAGGCTGCCGTCCAGTCTTTGGGCTTGCCTTGTGCCACAATCTTTAATGCTGTATTCAGGGGTCCGCCCTCAGCTCTATACTACGCTGTTTACCCCCAGCAGTCCAGCCGCCGGGACACTTTGCACCCATGGCTGTTACACGGCCTCCCTGCTTTGGTGACCCCTGGCGTTTTGGTTTTCAGGACTTGCTCTTTGCCTCTTTTGTATTTGTATTGTATTGAGGTTGGATTACACAATGTGTGCACAATGCGTCTCCATTCGGGAGGGCCAGGGTTCCTCTGTTCGGATACCGCTGATGAAACATAACTGGTTGGGATGAAAGCATTATCAGATTTGGAGAGCTAATTTGTTCCAGCAGCCAAGGACTTTACAGAGACTGGTGGAGTGAGGTCTTCCTTTTTTTCCTCTCATGCGTTCTCTCTTATTTTTTGCCCTTGAAGCGTTGCATCAACGACGATGGGTAATAGGACTTTAAATTGATCTCCGCTTAAATAATGTCTTTCAAATTCATGAATTCACAGGGAGAAATCCTCTCTTCGGGGATTCATCATTTTCAATAAGCCCCAGAGAGGCCGTCATTACGCCCCAACCTCCCCGTCACACACTAAACTGCTGCTCAAGGTCTGCAAATTGGAAATGTGATTTAAATATTGCTGGAAATTGATAGCTCCCATTCACCTAAGCCCTGGGCGTGGCTCCATCAGCCCGTGAGAGGAGAGGACGTTGGACGATGATCACTGCACTTACGGACCCATCTGTAGAAGCCATTAATTGCCGTTAGCAAAGGGTTTAGCTCTGACCTTTCTTGATCATGAGGAAAACATGTTTTTTTCCGTGCAGGGCTGGTGCTCTGTGTGCTTTTGTCACTTCGTATTGGATGTGGGTGGATTGTTCAGAGATGAAGAGGCTCCTCATCGCACATCACACTTTGGGCTACAGAGCGGCTGCACTACTCCAGTGGAAATGTGAAGTAGATAATTGGCTCTTTAGCGCTACGCTACAAATGAACTAGACAGCCATTATAGAGACGCAGTTCATTCTCACATCAGGGCTCCTTCTTACATTATGAACACGCTTCGTCGTAGCCCTGTGCCCGGAGAAAAACCATGCGTTTGTGTCTTTGTGTGTGTGTGTCTCTGTGAGTGAGTGTGTGATTGTGCTTGTGTCGACTATATGTACTGTATACAGTATGTGCTTGGATGCTGCTAGTAATCTGTCTCAGCGTTTGTGTTTGTGTGCAGTGTTTGTGTGCTGTGTGTGTGTGTGTGTGTGTGTGTGTGTGTGTGTGTGTGTGTGTGTGTGTGTGTGTCTGTGAGTGTTTGTGTGTGTGTGTGTGTGTGTGTGTGAGTGAGTGTGTCTGTGAGTGTTTGTGTGCAGTGCACACCTGTCTGTTGCGTATCAGTGAAGGGGCATTAAGTCTGATCAGCTGTGTGTGTCTAGACAGGATGGAACAGCTAACTTTGTCACAGCACTCCTTACTTAACGGCGGGCTAACATCTGGATTACTCCTTCAATCTCGTCATTTAAAAAATGGATGCCATCCATTCCAAACAATGCCTCGAGCCAGCGATGTCTTCTGAACTCTTGAAACGGCACATTTGCATACTGTAACAGAGTTTCATCTGCAGTCCCTGAAGAGTTTATCATTATTTCACATTTATTTTGTCTCCCTAATTACCTAATTAATTCTGTTGTTTTGATTGTTGTGTTTACCGTTTGCTTTGTGGAGGCGTAATCCTGTTCTATTTGTCTGTTTGAAGAAGGAACAGTCGCGCTGAATAATTCATGCCTCGCTCCAGCGACAGCACAGCCGTTTAAATGATGAAGGCATTCGTGAAATCCTCTCTCTCACTCTCGCACCCCTCCCCCCCCCCGCCTCCACTCTTTTCTCTTGCTCGGTGCCCGCCCGAGGCAGTGGAAGTGGGATGTTAGGGAGAGCAGAGAGGATTTCACAAGGCTGACAAGCTCGCCTCAAATGAGTCGAGGGGAAAACACGTCCCTCTAATGTGTCTGAGGGAGCGAGGAGAAGAGGCCTGACTCCCAGCCATGTCTAATCTGACACCATAATGTGACCTTTCATCTCCACTTCTCCGAGCAAGTGTTCCTGTCCTCTCGGCCACTTTGTGTGTGTGTGTGTGTGTGTGTGTGTGTGTGTGTGTGTGTGTTTGTGTGTGCGTGTGTATTTCTGTGTCGTGCTTTGCGTGCGTATGTACGCGTGCGCGCACACGAGTCGAGGAATGCAGCCACTTGAATCCACACATGCCCACTTGAGTCCTGCGGATGTGACAGAACCGTGTTCGGCGAGACCGGCGTGCCATGTGATGGCTAGGTGTTCACTTCACACCTTCAGCAGCAACTCGGCCGGCGGGTGTTGGACGTTCCGAACACACGGGACTCAACCTCAGACAGCCCAACCCAAATAGGTCTGTCACACAGTGGAGAGCGACTTGGATCGGGATGTGCTGTGCTGACAACGCCCTAAACAAGTGCCAGGACGGAGGGAATGGGAGAGAGAGGACATGAAGTGGGGGAGGGAGGGTGTCTCTGTAGGCTGTTTGTAGTGTTTACTGCAGAGTGCCAAAAGGCATTACGGGCCCACTCATCAACACTACTGTACAGCGTGCGCAGCGCTCCGCCTTTGTTCCTCTTCTTCTTCACCCCTCCTACACTTTCTTCCTAGGGTGCCATGTTGTTTTCCTTTGTCTCTTCTTATGCTCCTGTATGTGTCACGCCTGAGCTGAGCGTGCTGTACGGTCCTCCTCTCTCCGGGGGGCCCGCCGACTCACCCTTATTAACGGGAAGCGAACGTGAGTCCTCCGTGAGCCCCCAGCGAGTGACATCATTCGCCCCCACGTGCCCCGGGCTGGTGTTCTCTTAGAACAGCTTCGTGGCACGGTCTTCTCTTGTCTCCAACGGCACCTGTTTATGTGATGTCAGTTTTTTGTGACGATAACGGTCCTGATGGACGCTGGTATCGCTCCTCTGACTGGAAGCCTGGAGCACTTGCTATGGTTTTATTTAAATTCTGTTTTAATGTGTTGTTTTTTTTCCACTCTCGGCAGGGATTGTGTATTCAGCATTCTATTTGATCTGCCCTAAACATACATCTTTAATCTTAGCTGCAGGCTGTGAGAGAGAGGGTTTGTGTGTGTGTGTGTGTGTGTGTGTGTGTGTGTGTGTGTGTGTGTGTGTGTGTGTGTGTGTGTGTGTGTGTGTGTGTGTGTGTGTGAGTGTGAATGAATGTGTGTGTGTATCTGTCCGTGTGTGTGTGTGTGTGTGTGTGTGTGTGTGTGTGTGTGTGTGTGTGAGTGTGTGAGTCTGAGAGTGAGTGTGCATCACTGTGTCTTCGCCGCCTTGTCAAAATGCAGTAGATCCCCTGGAGGGCCTGCAGGGGGCAGCCTACTTATAGCAGTGCCGCCTCCCTCCACACTCCTTCTATGTGCGCCACCACACTGCCATCACTGCCTACCAGCTACAGCTTCATTAACACACATCATCTTCAACGCACAGGAGGAAGAGAAGAGAGAAAAAACACAACAGAATGAAACCATCACGAGCCCGCAGGGTGCTCCACTGTTTGCAGTGACACTGAGGACGAGTTATGCTAATTGAGAGTTCTTTGCATAATTAGAACGGGGTAAAAAAAAAAACGTTATCATTATTATTAGATGAGAATAGTCAAACAGAGGGTAATTTCCGGTTTCCCAGCAAGGTGCTTCCAGAGAATAAAGAGAGAAAGACCCCCTCGCAGAGCAGGGAATGCATTCACCGACGCTACTTAGCTCGAGTACGCTTTAATGATGATTGCTTTTCCCAACGTGATTTTCCAAAGTGTTTTAATGCACTGTCGTCACATCGTCTTCCTCCGTTTACTGTGGCAAATGCGAGGGCTGCGCTAGAGCTCCCCTGCCTAATGAAGTCTTCCCTCCCTGCCTAATGGTCCCATACACCTCGTTTCCTCTGCCGGGACGTCTCACTACAGATCACGTGTGAAGCCTCCACGGTGTTGAGGAGAGGCGGGAGCTCACCGCGTGTTGACGTGCAGGCCTGCCTGGAGCCTCGCGGTGCCACACAGGACCCTCACAGCACAGCGTCGTGCCCGTCGGTGTCTCTGTGAGCGTCCGCCAGCAGGTCACCAGGGTTCGCCACGGTGGGAGATCCTCCAGACAAAGCTCTGCTCGGGTGCCACTGGGTGTAGGACGCGGCCCCTTCCCACACTGGCGTGGCGATTGTGAACGATGGTTTATGCCACAATAAATGTTCCATGCAGAGGCACGGGGGACTACTGCACAAAACTCATCTCGTTTCAAAATGGAGCGATCAAAATAGGCCAACCAACAGGGAGGGTGGGGTGGAGACGCGGGCCCTGTGGTGTAACGGCAGCGGGCTGCACCTGTACGGATGCTGCCTGGCTGCCCTGCCCTGCCCCAGTTGTTCACCGGCAAACATGGCCGACCGTTCTGCTGCCGCCTGCCTCCCCCGCGCAGAGAGAATCCCCTCGCTTCAAAGGTTCCCCTGCCTGTTTCATCTCCGCGCACCAGCCCACGGCCAAAACCCAGATTAATATTTCAAAACATGTTTCTTGCTCACCCTCCCGACCCCCTCCCCTTTCCCGCCTGCTTCCCTAACCCCTCCCCCAGTCTCTCACACACATACCCCCATTCCCTGTTCACCACTTATTCTCCTCCCTGCTCGGCTCCTCCACCGCCTGCTCTCCGAGATGTGCGATGTTTCCCCACATCTCGTGTTTTGCTGCTCTGCTGCTCCAACATTCCAATTGCCAATGCAGTATTTTTTAGGAATTAATAAGAGATGATCCTGGATAGTCCAGCCAGCCAGTTGAGGAAGCCAAAAGCAGAAGGATGTAGCCAGAAAAAGGATGCCAGGGAGGAAAGGGTGCAGGGTGGGGAGGAGGTACAGTCTGCAGTCGAATTTTAATGAGTACCAAGGGGAATAACCAATATTTATTTTCTCCGGGTATCCTTATGGTGCATCGCACTAAATCACTGTCACACAAACGAGGTACTTCCCATCATGCCTCTGGGTTGGCTGGTAACTGTGTCATCCTGTGGCACCGGTGCCTCGCCGCCACACCTGCTACGCTGTCCTAATTGAACAGATGATCTGCCAATTTGTCATGTTTATCTTCAGAGGCTGGCTGGCGTCAACGTGCCCTGCTCAGCTCAGCCCCCTCAGAACACCGTGCAGATGTTAGCAGCGCCGCTCCTTTTTTTTCTGTGACAGATCTTGTTGTCATTACTGAATAATTCATCCCTGCGTTAATGTCTTTAGATAGCATCTCGCGGCATTCGGCGCTCAGATTTTTTTTGGCTCGCTCTCTCGGCTTCGTCCCTCGTCCTTTCACCAGGGAAAACTTTATTATTCTCCCCTATGACAGTAAAGTGTACGGATAAAAGATAATTGCCTGGCTTGACTAATTCATTGATATGAAAATCGGGTTAAACCATCCGGCGAGGTTTAAAGGTTAGTCGAAGGTTATTACTGTGAGACAGGCGTGGAGGCGAGCAGAAAAGGATCTCGGCGCATTGTTCCCTGGCAGGCCTGACGAGACGATTCTCAAAAGCTCATTTGCAGTGGCTGCTGCAGAGGCCCCTCATGAATAAACTGAAAGGCTCTCCAGAGATCTTAACATGGGGAGAAGTCAATTATTTATAAGCAAATTATGTCTGGCTCCTTCTGTACATAAACACGCTTTGTCGTAAATAAAGATAGAGTCCCTGCTTTTGCCGCCGTTTCTTTTATTGAGAGGATTATTATATGTCATTTTACTCAGCCTCCAATGCCAAGTGGGGCGTGGGGGGATAATAGGAAAGCAAACCATATTGCAGAGGGAGGGGACTTTCTCAAGCATTTTAATGTATTCGATCCATTGCATGCTTACAGGCTTGTTATGGTTCAGATGAGTTTTTTACATGGGATTAATAAATCACCCCCTAGTATTAATGTCTCACTGGCTTACTGCTTCTGATGTCAGTGGTTGGCCCATCACTTCTTACTCCACCCTGTATTACCATGGCAACTGGGGCTACTGTATGTATGCAGGTGCTGTGCTTTAAGCAGGGAGTCATGGTGTGCAGCTCCATCGCACCAGACAGCAGTACTGGGCAACTCTGTTTGTGTGCCAGTGTGTACAAATGTATTGGTGCGTGCGTATGTGCGGCCATGTATGTGTTTGTATTATGTGTTTCTGTGCACAGTCTTGAGCACGTCTGTTTGTGAAGACATGCAGCTGAAAATAGTTCCCATCATTTACATGTTTCTTCAAGCTGCACACATTAGCTTTTGGCATTGGCCATTTTATTGTTTTAAATGTATTTATGAATTATCCATACACAGAAAATGGAACTGTGGAATTCTGGTTGAGTATAATAAATACATAAAATACAACATAAATACAACTATTGTTGTCCTTTGAAGTTAATTCATATTATATAATATATAATATTTTTCTACATTTTGTCCATGATTTTGGTGCAGCACTTAAATTATTTGTAAAACCCTCTTTTTGTTTTTGTAAAACAATATGTTCCCTAATGTTTCACAATTAGCACGCTCAAAAATTGAGCTGCCTTCATCTTTCGATGTCTGATATCCTGGGCTTTTGATAGGCTCCTTGCACACATCAAAGACAAGTAAGATGAGAGGTAGAAATAATCACACTCTAGGGACCTGCCAAGCAAGACCCTCAGCACACACCTCCTCCCCACCCACACCTCCTCTCTTCTTTCTTTCTCCCACTCTCTCTTTATCCCCCTTCCTCCAACCATCTCTCTGCTGGCTTCCCCTCTGTCCGTAGTGGATACCTCCACGTATCCTCAAAGCCACGTGGGATCACCTCCTTCCAAGTTCCTCCTCCCCCTCTTTCTCCTACTATAGTAGTCATCTTATCTCCCTTTCATCAACTGACATTCTCGTTTTTCTCAAATCTGCTCAAAAAAGACTTACCACTCAATTGCTTTCATTGTCACAGTGACATAGCAACGTGATACAATTGTCAAAGGGAAATGTAAAGTGTTATTTAGTCTTTGCCCACAGCTTGTTTTCCTGCTTAGAAAGAAGAGCAATAGCCCATAATATTCCAAGAATGTGTGTCTCATTCTTTAGCCTGACTTTGTTTCACCAGCAGTCCACCCACCTCTCCACCCCAGCCATCCCCATCCCGTTCTCCTCCCGCCCCTGATCTCCTCCGCGGGGTCGACTGGAAGCCGACCTCGCAGCAGGGAGAAGGAAACACACAGTAGCACAGCATCCCGAGGTTTTATGTATGCACTCAACTGTTTATGTGAACATCCGGGCTTCCTCTGCTGGCGAGAGAGAGAGAGAGGGTGAGAGAGAGAGAGAGAGAGAGAGAGAGAGAGAGAGAGAGAGAGAGAGAGAGAGAGAGAGAGAGAGAGAGAGAGGTGGAGGTCATGAAACGTTAGTGGTGGGATTTGCTCGTCGTGCCCTGAAGTCTGTTGACCTGGTCAGGTAACATTGTATTATCAGAGCGCCAAGTGATTCTGAATGGACACTGCTGAGCTGACAGTCTGTCTGCCTGTCTGTCTGTCTGTCTGGGCTCCCGTTTCCCCACTGGCAGTAAGGATGCCTGACACAGCACCCATCTATCTCTCTTAACTTTTTTCCCCCCCGTCCTCTCAAGCTACCTGCCAAGAAATTGGATGCTGTCCTTAAAGCTAAGCACTTCAGGATGAAGTTTTTCTGACGCTCCGACTGCTTGTGTGATTACAGACCGATCGATTGTGCTTGCTGTCCCCAGTCGCCTCGCCCTGCTGCTGCTGCTGCTGCCGCTGGCACAGGAAATGATGCGATCCATGAGGCTGTGACATTGACGGGCCCCAGAGAGGCGACAGTTTCACTTACCAGAGAATTCTCTCCATTAGCAGGGCTGGGGCCGGCCGGCTCTGCTGTCATTGTTATGCTAGCGAAGCCCTGACATTTGTATTGTATAGCTGGCAAATGCCTTCATAATCAGCTCCCTGCCATCGCACCCGCATTTTCATCAACTTTGACGGACAGCTCGCCATGAATTATCGTCAAGAAAATGAAATCTCCTCTGACCCTAAATGCCACGGCTCCTAGCCCTCCCCGGAGGTAGCCTGCTGCTGCGGTGCCAAAGGCTGGGCCCCCAGACACACTCTCCCTCTGTGCAGACGCCCGGAACAGTTGCGTAGGTGTCGCAGGGCTGACCTCCACGGCCTTTCTCGTGGTGCCGGGCTCTTGTGGGACCTGGCCCTGCGTCTTTTGAAGCCCCTCAGTCCTACCGTCCCGGGGACACGCTGGCTCTGACCCTGGCAGGGGGAGACCATCCTAGCCGGTTAGAGCAGACAGCAGGCGTTTACAGCCGAGACAGCGCCAGCCCCTTCCTAGCCCCCCCCCCCCCCCCGCACGGTTTCCTTGTTTGAAACAATATAGGCTGCCTGTTGTTATTGATTTCACAGAATTGGTCTCCTGGCAAGTGGTCCTTTAAGCCCAGCGCTATATTAAGAAGTGGTTCCAACGACCGATGACAGGGCTGGGAGGGCCTTGGACACCTCCCGTGGCCCTTGTATTACCTGTGTGTTAATTGATTGGCCGAAAAAAGAACGGGGGAAGCGGAGCACGAATTCGAGGCTCGGACTCAGGACTAAATACTAAGCTAAACCCAGGCCTTGGCATGGCATAGGACCTTCAAAATATTGTGACTGATTTAATTGTTAGCCCGACTACACAGACAAAGCATGTAATCATGTCAGCCTAATACTCACTAATTCTAATCTCTTCATAACGCTCGGATTTAAAATGTAAGGACAACAACAAGCATGGGAGAGTGAACCTTTTTGCTTTGGAATTCCAGTTGGAGGTTGTGGATGTTTCTCGTGGATGCATCCTAGATTGCTCTGGGGGGGTCAATCCACAGACAGTGTTTTGGTGGTATGAAGTGCAACCTAATCCAATAGGGCCTCCCAAGTCGTCGTCTGTAAAGGTCGGGAGTGAGTCTGCGCTGATGTCAGTAGCCAGAGGCTGTCAGCGGCATGGGTGCAGTATTGCATGGAGAGCTGTTTTATGGAAGCCACCCGTAGTAAATGCCCCATTCATCCTTTCTGTCTGAGCTGGCCTCTATTTCCTATTCTGTCACACGCATGATTAAGACCAGCTTGGAGCGTTTATCACAGGGCCGGAAAGGCGGCGGGAAGGAGGCAGCATGGCAGCCCTTCACCCAGCTTTTTATATTCCTACGATCCCCAGCGTCTCCCTCGGCCCTTCCGGCTCTGTAATGTGTTAACAACAACATTACCCTGGTAGAAAGCCTGGCCTCTTGTCATAACCCACACAATAGAGCAGAGGCCTGTGAGGCCGCCTAGCCAATATCAACTGTCAGTCTATAGAAGTGATGACGGTATTTTGACATGCATCATGCATAATGCATCTAATGCCATTAGCTGTGAGTGGCCATCCGTTGTTTTCAATGAATGTTATTGTGGGGTTTTTTTTTCTGGACAGGAATAATCCCATTAGCCCCCATACCCAATAACAACATGTGTTGCTGCGGTTGCATTTCTGTGGAGAGGTAATTTACTAATGGCATGGCCCTTATTAGAAAGCAATTATCATTAATTACCAGTGGGTGATACAGGAGATGATTTAGTTCTTTAGGTCCCACTGTTTTTCCGTCAGTGACTCTGTGTGCGTGCGTGTGCGTGTGTGTGTGTGTGTGTGTGTGTGTGTGTGTGTGTGTGTGTGTGTGTGTGTGTGTGTGTGTGTGTGTGTGTGTGTGTGTGTGTGTGTGTGTGCGTGCGTGCTCGCGCGTGTGTGTGTGTGTGTGTGTGTGTGTGTGTGTGTTTCAGTGTGAGTTAGCGTGCATGTGTGTGTGCGTGTCCAGGCTGTCGCTCCCTCCGAGTTGATTGCCATCCATCCCCCCACTGGCTGGCTGCCAGGCAACGACGTTGTCATTATCAGTGTGCCAGAGGGCTGGGTAAATGTCATTATTGTAGCCGGCAGATTCCTCCAGGGAATCAGCAGCTACCCGTTTAATTTCTCTAACAGCCCGAGAAATATTTGTTGCATCACCAGCCCGGTTCATGGCACACATCTATTGCCGCTGTGCAATTAACGACATCGATCATTTACATAGTCACAGAGCTAATTTTCATAATGTTCCCTCCATTATCAGAGGAAGAAATTAACCCAGGAATTTATTTACACACCCACTGCAAACGGTAACAGTGTGCTAATTGGCTGTTAGATGATTAATAAGCTTACAGCAGATGCTAATGAATGGTGCACTCAGTGTTTCAGAGGTGCTCCAGCATCAGGCTAGTGTTGTGGCAGCTTAATTAGACAGATAATTATGTACTTGTTGCCTTTGCTTTCAAGCAAATACCATCAAACATTCAAAAGATTAAAGTGGATTGCATTGCTACGAGCCTGTGGTACTGAGACTCTCCAGCTGAAGCCTCTCTTGTCGTAAATGGCTTATTTGTGCCGGGTCTGTGGTTTGCCATTGCAGTGTAAACACAAAAGCCGCCCGATATTGTCAAAAGGTGCTTTCTGCGTGAATCCAGAGGAATTCCTTGGGGTACTTTAGGTGCAACCATAATGTCTAACGCACCCGTTAAAGTGCAAACTATTGCATAATACTAGAAACCTGAAACCCTATATGATGTATTGGGAAGAGGCAGAGTCAGCAGATGGATTTCATAAAAGTGATGACCACGCACAAAGCATGGACATTGCCAATGAACTAAATAGCCCACAGCCTATCATTTCTCCGTTGGTTAATGTGTTTACATCTTCTTCAGGACCCACATCCCCAATGCTCCAGTCCCCTCCACGTCGCTTTTGTGCTGCTCTTATTATTGAAGGATCATATTTTATTTACTTCGCCTGCCCTGCCTGTTGCAATTCAAAAGACGACGTCCTCTTTTTAGCTGTGCTCCAGCACTTAAGAGGGGAAGTGTAAAGCAGAGAACAATGTGTGTTCTGCTTACGACGGGGCAGTCTAAAAGGTCTGTGTCGTCCCAGGAGACAGTTTGACTGACTGTTTGGACAATGTTCTGTTGTGTAACTTGGCTCGTAATGGGGTGATGATGACCCGAGCACGCCCAGGCCCACAGCTGTTCTCAGTTTGGATAGAAACATTCAAATCCTAAAAGCTGCATACCACCGTTTGTAGACTGAAAACTCAATTCAAAAATGTTGGAGCCGATCTCTGCCTTTGTGGAAACGTCTCCACCTGGTTTTCGCGCTCCATCTGTTGTGCTTGGTGCAAAACTGTGCGGTTGGCTGTGGTGAGCCTCAGAGAGTCGTGGCTGGTTATGAACATTTGATGTAAATCCTCCTTTTTATCACTGACACGGCTCGAAGCGGGATTCTCATTGATCTGGCGTTATAATCACAGATTAAAAGAACTCTCCCCAAACAATTCCCTGATTAAAGCCCTGTTTATGCGATTCGCTCGTGACCAGCCCACGTCTACACAGGCCTCAAAGAGAGCCAGCCCCACTAGACTGAACGGAGCAGCGAACACAGACTGGCTTTAATGTGGTTCCCACTGGCTATTGTGAACACCAAGTCTCTGAATTAAGGCTTCAACTCATTAGTTTCCGAAGTTGGCCTGAATCTAAAATGTCGCTTGTGAAGCAAATTCCCAAAGAGATCAGCCATAGATGAGTGCAAAACATTATTTTCCCTCGTATATTCAACAGATTTGTTTCCCGTGGATTTGAACATGTTTTCTTTTTTTGGTTTCTCTTCACTACACATGGTGCACAGAGTATGAGGGCAACAGATGGCCCGGAGAAAGTTGACTCCCTGACAGAACAGACATGACCAGCTAGCCAGGTGGTTCATTGGACACAGATAGCAATGCTGTACATAGTTCCAAATATACACAAGAGTAATTCATGAAATCGAGTTACTTTCCATCTGCTTGGATATTAATCTCATGTGATCAGCTCAATGCTTTGACCTGACAAAAACTATGACCTTTACCCAAACGTTCACTGACAAAAACCTTTTGAATCCCAAACGTGGTTCCGTCAAGCCTTAATACATGATCCCTCCACTCAGCAGAGGCAAATAAAAGACCTTAAATGTAAGCCAATTCCATGTCGATAGACTCTTGGCCTCACGTCAAACCTCCATTTGTTTAAACGATTTGCGAATTTCATCTTAATTACAACAAGGACGAGCCAAGCCTGAGTTCATTCTCATCTTGTTCTGTCTGCCAATTATAGACGTGAGGCTGGTGATGCGGCCCGTTCCTCCACTCATTTCTCGACCAATATTATCTCCCGAGCCAAGAGACTGGTGGAGCATGCCCGGGGTCCCTTCGATGTGCTCAGACGAAGGCCGATGAGATTATTCTGAGCTTGGAGGACGTTCCACCTAATATCAACCATGAGGACGGCATATGCATACCAATCACACTTTTCCAAATTCATTACCTACAACACAGAGTAGCTGTCATATTGGTTAGCTAGTCACGAGTACCAACATTACAGACCAAACAGAGCTAATGCTAATTTGAACAATTCTACATCTAACCTTTCCAGAGCTTGGACCCATGTCATCTATAGAGGACCATCCAAGTGTAATTTGTTTCTACATACATTCACAAAAGGCTATTTTTATGCAAGTTCCACATATAATCAGGATCCAGCATTCAGGTTATAAAATCTAGTATTCAGCAAAACGACCATTTCTGGATGGCAAGGCGAGAGAAGGGCTGCATCGCTCCAGAGTAATTAAATTAGCCCTTAATGGCTAATTGGATCAATTTGGGAGGCAGACACTGTCAAGGATAAGAGTAATCATCTATGCAATAGCAATCTTTTCTGTTCAGACATGTCTTGTTAAAAGACAAGGTAGAATCCAGAAGGTTAATGTAATTACTGTCCAATTCTCTCACTCACTTTGCACAATAAGGCTAATTAATCGGAGATCACTGGACTTTAATGAAGGGTGGCATGCTTAATTCAGGTAATACTGAGTAATAGTGTTTGGGACATCACTGAATATTCCCCAAGGTCTATCTAGAAGAATAATGGTAAGGCCATTGCTTGGGCCCTAAGCATATTGATGGTGAAGCCATTATGCCTCCAACACCGGTTTTACACGACGATCGACTTTGTACCAGATGGATATGTTGCCCTCTCTATAAAGAGAGTCCATTTTGTTCTCTGCCGCATGTTTTTTTTTTCTTGGCATGATATTTGTTCGTTTTTCCCCCCAATGAAGCAGTCACATAGATTCCATCTGAGACTAGCTTTCTGAGCCCGGTGAGGTGTAACGCAATGTAATGAGAGAGAGGGCTTCGCTTATGAACGCCACATTCATATTCATTAGCGGCCGGCATTAACATACGACGCCCGTGACAGATCTGTGATGCATGTTTTATGAGTGCAGTTAATGGCACGCCGACGGCAAGGCAGGCCATAAAGGGCCCTGGCAATCCAGCAAATGAAAGCCCCAGAGTGGTGGGGCGCTTATTGATTCTCCCCCGTGTCCTATTGATCTGGAGGCGTCCTCATCTGGCGCGGCCCTGCTAATCTGCCGTGTATCTGAGAGACACCCGCCGCGCAGCCTCATTGACTGGGCTATCAATAGCCACAAAGCTGGATATCATTAAATCCTCATCACTTTGTCCCCCCCCCCACCCCGCCCTCCCGCCCTCCTGCCCCTGACTGTTATCCACCACAGACAACGGAGTACTCTACATGACCTCCAGAAAACCACCGGCCACCGGGTTGTTTACAGCTCGGGCTCGTGAGGCCCGACTTTTACTGGCTCTTTTATAATCGGGGGAACGGGAAGAGCAGCCAGGCAGCTACACAACCGATATTGACCACAGCCCGGCAGTGTGTGTGCCTCCGGACTTGGTTTTATCCCATCAAATTGATCCATTGAGCACATAGAGAGGCCTAGGTCACCCACAGTAAATGGAAAATCCGCTCAAGCTTTGTCAGCAAACATCGGGGCGGATCAATCTTTCTGTCATCAGGGCAAACGTTGAAAATAGAATTGAACCTGTTGTGTTGACTTGCCGTCCTCAGATAGCATAACAACAGTCTAGTGGTACAAAACAGAACCAGGCCGTTGGTCCATACACCAGATGCTGACATGTTTTTAGTTGGAGTAAATATCTTACTATCTTTCAGCCCTGCGCTGCACGAGTGGGTGACTCCTAGCTAAAGAGCCAGAGCTGATGCGGCTCATCCCCCTTTTATCGCCTCTCTCTCCACAGGAGGGGTGTGGAACGGGCTGTGTCTAAAGATGACAGAGGAGAGAGTCATCAGCGGGGCGGCGCCAAGCAGGGGCCATATTTCAGGCCCTGACAGGGCAGGGAGAGCCGCCCTCCCTCGCTCTTTCCTCCCCTCTTTCCCAGACCGGGCCACTGCTGGGACAAGGACAGGGGCTGACGCGGAGATCGATGGTGCTTAAGGTGCGGGGGTTGGGGGCTGGAGGCTAGGGGCTGGGGGTTGGGGGCGGGTGACAAGGACAGGTGTGGGGGAGGGTGGGGGTAGAAGCGCAGCGTTCCGGTCCATTAGAGATGGGGGAGGGAGAGAGGGAGGGAGGCTGAGGGGGAGGGACAGAGTCTCCCTGCAGAGGGCAGACAGCGTGATAAACAGCCTCAGCTCTGATAATAGTCTGTCTGATCAATAGCCTGTCCGCCCAGGGGGAGGAGCACGCCCCTCCATTGACCCTTAGGTCATCCCTGTGTGTGTGTGTGTGTGTGTGTGTGTGTGTGTGTGTGTGTGTGTGTGTGTGTGTGTGTGTGTGTGTGTGTGTGTGTGAGTGCGTGCAGAGGAAACTGCATCTGGGGGAGCGTCACATTGCCCTCTCGACCTCCCACCCTGACCCTATCATCAGAGTCTAATAGAATGAGCCATGCATGGCCAATTAGTATCTGTATGTCCTTCACTTTAGCGCTGATGGTTTATTCATAATATTACATGGAAGATGTTTATCACATGACCCCCATCCCCCCCCCCTCTCTCTCTCTCCCTTTTTCCCTCCCTCCCTGCATCTCTTCCTTTTAGAGAATCCATTATGTGTAGTCCAGTCTTCTGAAACAAGCGATTGTTTTCTGTAATTCTCTTCAGTTGTGCGTGTAAACAAGGATAAATGCCGTACGTGTTTCAAGTCAAGTGTTCCCCCCGCTACCAATGTTTAAGTTAATTCCCTTAAATTAATTAAACGAGCAGCATAGAACGTGATGAGATTCTGCTCTCCTCTGATATTATGTTTGCTATCTGCTCTTCAGCAGCTGTCTCTGTGTTTCCTAGCGAGGGGGACTGTACCTGGCTGCCTTCTGCTCGCTAGTATCGTAGAGGAATCAGAGGGATTACTGGGTCCCTAGAGGGCCCTGCTGCCAATACGTTACAGGGGGATTACACAGATCATATCAGAGGCTGGAAACAGGAAGGCTGACTGACTGGCAACCTCTGGTCCAGTGGGGGCTCAACAGGACCACTCTGACGGTGTGAACAAGGATCCCCTCCTCTGGCAGGCGAAAAGTTAGAGAGCTGATATGGTGCCGTGGAGAGAGGTAGTGGCGGGAGCTTTCACTCCGTGGGTTTGCGGTGGCGAGTGGAGAGCTGCTAAACCCAATGGTGACATGGGTGGCCCTGTTTACTGTTGTTTGAGAGCGGGGTACGTTTTATTTTTCCAGACAATGTTCATTTTGACGAGCATGCTCATGCAGTTTACATTACATTACATTTTTGAGTCTGACAAGAAAGCTGTGCAAAAGCCTTCAAAGCGTCCCAAGTGCTACGTTGAACACATGTCTCAGGCTTGAAAGAGCAAGCACTTTCTGAGGGTAAAAACGAGGGAGAAGGAATATCACTTCTGCAAGTGTTTGCAGCGCTGAACTGCATCAGGGGGCGGATGTGGGAGAGAAAAAACAATCACACACACACACAAATACACACACACACACACACACACACACACACACACACACGATGGTGTTGTCAGTCACTGACTCACGACCACATGTCTGCCATGGGGGCCTTTCTTCTCAGTGCGGCAGGCGTTATCTCACAGGTACAGTTGTGGCTTCAATGGTGGTGAGACATCCTGACTTGGAAAGCGAGACACCATATCTTGAGCGAAGCCCACAAACCAAAAACCACAGGCAACAGCTTCTGCAGCCCAGCTCACTGTGACTTCAAACACTAACAAGCTGGAATAACATTTTGCTTGGGGTGGCTTCTCTTGACGGCTCCCAGCTGCTGGCAAAGCTGGTGCGAGGGAGACGAGATTTATTACAGGGGTTTTTTTGTATTTGGAGAAAAGCTCACCACATCGTAGAGGAACTGCGGGGTCACGGAATGTGTGATTACAGCTTTAGGCTTTGGAGATGTGTGCCGCATGTACTCCGAGCATGGACCAGTCAATCAGGAAATCAATTTCCATCTCAGTTTGTGTCCTGCTCTCAAAGAAGGCTCTATGTGGTGTAATCAAATGGACTTCAGAGGTCTTTCTTAAATGGCAAGGAAATTAGCTCTACTGAGAGAGAGAGAGAGAGAGAGAGAGAGAGAGAGAGAGAGAGAGAGAGAAAAGATGAGTTACAAGCTACTTCGGCGACAACCTGCAAGGTCGGGATTGAATGTTCATGCATGCAACACCTTGAGAATCACCCTGCCCACACAGTATCCGCTCCCCGGGTTTGTTATGGTATGTTACGAATTGTGTGGAGGTGGAAAGAGGAGGTGACAATGATAAGCTAGTGATATGGCCCACGACCGCCCACCGTTCGGAGGTAGAGTCTGGCAAAGTACAGATGGTAAAACAGATGCCGTGTAGATGTCTGGTAACTTCAAAAGCTGTTCTACAACAAGTTCACTGTTGGCATGCTTCTACATATGTGGAACATGACTCACCCGTCTAAAGATTTTATTAGGCCACACTGCTATCTTGAGGAAATCAGATGGCATTGTGCTGCTCTGCCCTTACTTTAAATAGGCCACCAGTCAAATCAACTACGTAAAACATACTCCGTAAACATAACCTCAATGCGTCATAGCTATCATCAATCACCCTTGGAAACACTAGCAATACGTTGTTTAAACTAGGGTTAATGCAAAGAAAAAGGCCTCAGTAACTAGAGGTCTGTTTGAAGTGTATCCATGCTTCAAATGAGTTGAAAGTCAAAGAAATCCAATGCTTTCTCCATGATTTCGTTATAACTAGTTGCAGTAGTGATTTATTTTATGAAGCCAAAGCTTTAGTTAGTATTTGATTTCTATTTACCACACTGCACAAAACAACACAAAATTACATTGCAAATAAGTTTTTCCTTAATGTCAATCATTAAACACAACCTAATGTCTATTATAGAAATACATTTTTTTGGTTTAGTATTAGTATTAGTATTAATAAAAAGGGGGACAACAGTATTAATGACTATACTACTGTAGGTTGAGCTCATGCAATCAGATACACATGCAAATACTAGGTCCGAGGAAAACATTCAAATAAAGTGGTTACCACACCCATAGGGTTACACACCCGTTGGATCAACAATGTAATATGCAAAGCAAAAAAGAAAAGGTATGTAATACTACTGTACATTTCAGCCTCTACTCTTCTAGACTTGGCTAGAGCTGGCATTTAAATCCCTACAGTGAGTTACCCACTTAAAGCTTATCACAAACGGTCTCCGCCCTTCGTTTAACAAGTCTCAACAACAGACATGTTACAAGATTGGGGGGTAGGCCGCACACAAACATGCTGCCTTCACACCTGTGACTCAGACGGGTGTGCAATGTAGCTAACATCACAGCCCAGGCAGGAAGTGCTGTGGAAAGAATGTGCGGAGACTTTCAGTTACAGTCAGGGCGTGTGAGCTGTCACCAGAGCTGTGGAAAGGTCAGTAGAGTGTGTGTGCACGTGGGTGAGTGTGTTTGTGTGTGTTTGTGTGTGTGCGTGCATCTGACGACAACATCCGCTCCATTCCAATGCACATACTCCAGCACAACAGATCTATCACAGATGCATCACCTCACAACTTGCCCTGAGCAGGAAATTGATGAAATACTAGAACCCCATCTTGTTGGTGCTCCAGTCCTTATTAGAATCAATCCATTCCTACTTCTCGCACCTTGCTCTGGGTGCAATGCAGTGCGGTATTGGATCAGATTTGGATGTTCTTGTATTTGATGGACATGGGAGACACACATCAAACAGATCCGGGGTTCAGGCACTAGTTCTGCAGCATTCCCGTAGACACTGTCAGACATTCTGTAGTCACTCGTGTCAGATGAAATCAGGTTGACCATCGCCTAATTGATAACATTCCCAATCAATTGTTTCTGTATTACTTTGTTGTCGATAGATATTGACTTATTAATGGGTTATTACAGTAAAGCAATGCAGGCAGGGTCCATTGATTTGATCCTCCGCCTGTCTGTACACGCCTGTGAGGAGAAGCACATGAGGCCAGATGAGGCCACCCACTTTGATTTGGATGTGGGGCAGAAGGTTGTCTGAGAGTACGGAAGCCTCCAACCAGATACATCTTTGCTTTCGTCGACCACATGAGAGGGGCGGTACATCTGCGAAACATTTCAGGCTACATTTAGACACGACACAACCGACAATTTAAACATCACAGAGCTGTGAAGAGCTGTAAATTAGGGATTGGAGTCCCATCTGATGGAAAGTCCTGTGGCCAGGGAGAGCGGATAAGGGGTTTTATTTATTTTCCGTGCCGGCAGTCACAAGATGAACACCTGCCCTTCCCCAGCAGCGTTGCAGCCCAGTCACGGCTGAATCTCTGTGTCACCGTGCCCCAGGCAGGCCGGTAGCCATCAGAGCAGGGACACTCAAGGACATGCGTGTTTCCAGAGAGCCGCTCCCGGGCCGGCCTTTGTTGCCCCTAATAGGGCCGTGCTCCGTTTCACCTGTGCCAGGCGGTGTGTCGCAGTGTGCCCTGTATGACTCACCGGCTTACGTCTGTCCACCGGACAGGCTAAACGAAGGAAAGAAATTCGTTATGGTGGGGGAGGGGCTGATGTTTACGCCGTGTGTTTTCGTCCCTTCTCTTTCCATTACTTTGATTTATAACTGGAGGCCACGGCGCCCTGCTCTAAAAATAACAAAGGAGCTCGAGCCTCACTGGCCGTGCGGTGATGGTATTGATTTTGCTCAGTGTTTGTTCTGCTCAGGGCGTATTTTATCGAGAACAGTAAAATAACAAAGGAGATGGGCTGGAAGTGCTCCATGTATACCAATCAGAATTTATAAATTGCTCCATTACCCTTATTTCCCTTGGTTACTCTGGGAACGTTAACAATTACTCTCTCATGGGCTCGGCTCATAAAACTAATAATCTACTGATTTAGTGCCTGGTGGCATGAAGCACCCAGTCTAGCCTGCGCTAATCCATTCATCTTGCCACCTATTAGTTTTTATTTTGGAGGGACAAATTGCTTTTCTAGAGAAAATAGGTCAATAGGTGTCCTCCATTAGAAATTGCTAACAATGTGGCAGTATTTTTTTTCTTCTGTGTGTGTGTGTGTTTGTTTCTGGGTATCTGTCTCCAAGCCGAGTGCTATGGCAGGCTCATTATCATTCTATTTGCATACAACAAGGTTTGCACAATTATGAACATCTTTCCTGTGCCGGCATGACAAAATTGTAAATAGGCTAGGTAAAATGCATTACTTGATTTGTATGCTCGGTTTGTGTGAATGTGTGCGTGTGAGATTATGCGTGCACATTTGCAATGTGTGTGTATCCGAAACAGCGTCAATATTGCCTTATTGCTTTCCCGGGGTGTGTGATCATGGAGATGGATGGCGGGGTGTGAAAGGGGGAGAGGCCTTCTCTAGCATGGTGACTCCATAGCACTGTCCCATTAGCACTTCCCTGGGGAGAAAGAGACCTGGATGCTGGGAAGACAGCTTCAGATTAGCTCATAAATCACTGCCCTGGGGACCCGCCGCAGCACAGTGACATCATCACTCCGAGACCTGGGCTTTCAGTGCTATCTGGCTGACGTTGCACTCCGCCTACGGTCCCTTTCTGCTGATAGGAGCTGGCAGGCTGGCTTTTGTAAAAGCAACGGCATGCCTATCACACATCATCAGATATTAACTGTGTGAAAAATTCCATTCTCACGCCAGAGGTGCTATAATCATACTTAACACCATCCTAACACTTTGGGGAGCTATTCATTTGAACGTCTTTCTAGCCCTTTCTTCTTACCATCTGTGAGTAAAACATGTTAGAATTAAAACAGTTATAAGCTTACAACAGAAAGCTAAAATACTTTTTCAAGGCACTCCATGACAGATTCTATTTTAAATTATTGACTTTCCTTTAGCTGATGTTTTATCTTACCGTTCTTCCAGTTTGAATATTTCAGAAGTCCTTGGCACTGGGACTTGGTGGCTCGCTGCTGTCAGCGGTGAAATAGAAGTTTGTCAGGCCCAGTGTGATATGTTTGGTCTGTAATAAGGGCCTGTCGAACACTCCCATACACACACACATACACACACACACACACACACACACACACACACACACAGACAGACAGACAGACAGACACACACACATACACACACATACACAGAGGTCTGTGGTCACACAGCTGGCCAAGTCTGTCCAACCAGCCCGACCACTCACCACTTCCCCTCTCTGGGTGGGATGATAGAGTGAATACAAAAAGAGCGCCAGAGAGAGGGAGAGAGAGAGAGAGACAGAGAGAGAGAGAGAGAGAGAGAGAGAGAGAGAGAGAGAGAGAGAGAGAGAGAGAGAGAGAGAGGATGGCTGACCTTTCATTGGCCGGCAGTCAGACTTGGCCTGCCTGTGTCTCTCTCTGTCTAGGAGGGAGATGAAGAGAAGGAGACGTGCAGAACGACTGGCGGAGAAACAGGGGGAATGTGTTTACATATTCTGAAGTAACCTCTCCTCACTCACAGTGCAGCTCCCTGTGGTCCAGTGGGCAACATAGACGCCCCCGTCAGCAACCTGCCACGACCTCAGACACCAGCCACTCTCACTGTGGTCGCCACACACACTCACGCACGCACGCACGCACGCGCACACACACACACACACACACACACACACACACACACACACACACACACACACACACACACACATACAGTACAGTCAGAGGAGTGGCTCGCTGCTTGTCCCGTGCTGTTAGCCTCACTAAACACTGTCCTCATTTGACAACAAAAGCATCTGCTGCCGGGGTGAGCACATTGGTCTAAAATCAAAGTGGACACTGTTAATTAAGCATGCGTCAAGGACTCCCTTTGAACGGGTGAAAGGGAGCGCCTCCTACGGCACACCCGTGTCCTGGACCTGGATGTGGTGTCACGTGATGGAGTTATTGGCGTCCCCAGGGCGCCAGGCTTCTACTCCGCCCCATCCGCCGGCGATGATGTAGTCTCCAAAACGTCCCCTTACACAGGATCTACCGAGGAGATAAGAGTCTCCCCGGCTGGCTTATCTGCTGCTATCAGAGGACAGAGAGAGGGGGACAGGAAGACAGAGAGCGCGATAGAGCGAGAGAGAAATAGAGAGAGAGGGAGAACAGAGAGAGAGGGAGAACAGAGGAAGACCGAGAGAGAGATAGAGAGAGAGAGAGAGAGAGAGGCCAAGTCGAGCAGCAGATTTGTGTAATGACATCAGAGGGAGACGGAGGGCCCGGCGACAATGGCCCGGCGGCGCCCGCGGTCCCTGAGCCTAATTGGTGGCTGTAGCAGCTTAACTACCGAGCACATTTCCACACTCTCCCTCGGTCACTGCAGTAGGGACGAGGCGGCGCAATAAGACTGTCCTTATAAATCTCCCTCGCTTTCCTAAGGGGCTGTCTAGGGGAGCTTTCGGTAGGGTTCTGGTCTACACGGAAGGCTTACGCTGCACTCCTAATTATGTCCCTATCTGAATGTGGCCAAGCGCATGCTTAGTCCCTCACTCTCAATTAGGAGGACAAGTTTGCAGCGTCGGCGCGGGCCTTTTCATTGTCAACAGTCCTGGGGACGTCTGTGGAGCGTGAGGGTGGGTAACGAGGACGCAATGGGGGGAAACGAAGGGCCTATTCTGAAAGGATCTTTGGCCCGGCTTTGCCTGAGGTGGCGTTATAATGACGTGCAGTCTGTGTGAGTTATCCGGGCTGAGACGTAGCACGCCACCACAGCGCCTCTGGCCCCCGCTCACCCCACCACATTCAGAAATACAGCTCTAGGCCTCGCCATCGTCTGGCACCAGAGGGCCCGCAGTGCGAGAGGCTTGCCGACCTCAGCGCCCGAGGTTAGAGCAGGGGGGAAACATCACACAAGAGCCACAATTACAGCCCTCAAACATGAAAAGTCCTCTTTTATTTTTGACAGACTTCCCACTTTTAATGGCCGGGTCTAGGCACTGCGTAAACAAACAGGGAGGCTTGGTCGGGCCGGGCAGCCAGCGGCAGTGGCTTTGGTGGTGGACTGGATTACAGGCTACGGTGGGACTGTGGTCTCCAAGGCACATACATTGAGCTGCACTCAGCCCTGGTGACAAGGAATTGAGCCTTCTCTCTCCCTCTCTCTTTCTCTCCCGCTCTCTAACTGCTCGATAGTGACTGGCTGTTATGCCTCCAGATGTGTGAGCTGTGGCCTCTGACGTGAGCCAATCCACATCGACTGAGTAGCAACTTGAGGTGTGACTTTTTTTTCATGGTAGCTCCTGGCAGCTACTCAAAATCTACAAATGTGATTGGGTAAATACATTTGTTTTATTCCTTTGAACGAAGGAAGCAACCTTATACATACCAGGCATTAAATACATTTGTTTTATTCCTTTGAATGAAGGAAGAAACCTTATACATACCAGGCATTATATATACACTGAGGCCACCCTACAATATATTGCACTACAGTACTTGGCACTCATGATGAATGTGAGATTTATTTGCTGCGTGTGTGTGTGTGTGTGAGTGTGTGTGTGTGTGTGTGTGTGTGTGTGTGTGTGTGTGTGTGTGTGTGTGTGTGTGTGTGTGTGTGTGTGTGCGCGCGCGCGCGCGAGTGCGTGCGCGTGTGCATGTGCGTGTGTGTGTGTGTGTGCCCGCACCCGCTCCTCCACCCAGCTGCAGCAGCCCCTCCCTCCCAAGCCTTGCTAATGAGAGGAGGTTTAATTAGTGGCAGCCGATCCTTCCACTAACTGTACTCAGCTTCATTAAGCGCTGTCAACAGGCCAACACTGCACATAAACACAGCTCATTACCACACTCTCCTACCCTCTCCGCCCTCCCCTATCGCTCACCCTGTCGCTGTATCTTTGTTTCTCTCTGTTTCTCTCTCCCCATAATGAGGAACCTCCAGAAAGGACGAGAGGGAAGGGTTGAGGTGATTTATCTGCCCCCTCCAAGGCTGTGGCGCGGGGAGTGTTTCCAAGGTCCACGTTGACAGTCATTCTATTGTTGGAGTGCTTCACAGGACCAGCACATGGAAATGGTGGCTGTGCTATCAATGTGATATCGCCTATGAAATGAGGTTTAATCGCAAGACAAGAAATGTAACCCGCGTTGGGCTTTTGGTCGATGGGGAAACCACGTAAGATCTATCTGGTGTATTGATGCACTCCCTGACCCACATACATCTAGAGCGTATCCCAATTAAGTTTACAGCCCTGAATCAAAACGTATATTGATTGGCCCTGGTACAATCTTTAAACAAGATCAATTTTCCTTAATAAGGATCCGCGATAGTGGGGTCTAGGTTTATGTTTTCGAAATGGTAGATCACTGGCAGGCCGTGATTAACCCAGTGCCAGTAAATCCAATCTTGCTCCACCCACAAGTGATTTGTAGACCTGCAGAGGGTAAGCGCTCATGACATAATTTTCTTTTCAAGAGAGAGAGAGCTATATACATCACATGTTAATGTGATCATTTGGCCCCACAATTATTCATCCTGCATCTGTAACTCTATTTGGCTGGCAGTGTTGCAGTTTTTCAACACCGTTGGGAGGGCAATAGAGTGATAAGTCCAAGCCTGGTTAGATTCCTGACAGGCACGTCTTGTCAATCTGTGGTTTTGAAACCTCCCCTAATCTGAGCGCGCACGCCAGTGGATTTTGCTGGGGTGGACGTTATCAAAAGCCTTTCATGTTGCCTGGCTGAAGGGGTGAAGAGAGGGGGAGAGAGAAAGATAGAGAGAGAGAGAGAGAGAGAGAGAGAGAGAGAGAGAGAGAGAGAGAGAGAGAGAGAGAGAGAGAGAGAGAGAGAGACAGAGACAGAGAGAGAGAGAGAGAGAGAGAGAGAGAGAGAGAGAGAGAGAGAGAGAGAGAGAGAGAGAGAGAGAGAGTGGTTGTAGCAGGTACACTATAGTCTTAGTTTACCCTTTCTCTTACCAATCTGGTGCACAGATGGTCAACAATTATTTCTCTGTGTGCTCATCGCCGCTGGCGAGGCACCAGCTTTCAGAGATTGGTGTAATCCTTTATTATTTATGATTGTCTGGGATTTTTGGATCAAGATTAAACAGAATCTGTTGAATCACACAGTGAGGGAGAGAGGCGGTGAAGTGGAATGAAGAGCAAACAAAAGGGCTAGAAATGGAGAAGTCAGGGCAGCCATAATGAAGATGTGCTGCTCAGTGTTCTGAGAATCGCTCCTGAATTCAGCACACTTTAATCCCATTAACACGGCCTAAATATACCATTTGTTTTAAGCTTGCCAGTGGTAATGTTTATGCTAATAGCGCGCCCGCTCCAGGCGGTTTTAGGAGACTTTTGGAGGGCACTGGCTAATAATTAGATTTAAAAAGGAAGTCAATTTTCTCCTCTCATTTGGAATAAAAATAAGAGGCTTAGCCTCACATAGGAGTCGAGATAATTTGTTGATTCGGTCTCGCTTTCACACTCTTAAGAATTGTCTCACATTCGTTCTTTAACCCTTGCTGTCCTTGATCAGAGGGCAATACAGAAGCATACGTACATTATATTTATCAATAGACAATATAGACACAAGATATCAACAATGCCATTTTTACAGAGGATATGCAAGGTGCTTTTATATGTAGTCAGGGAACTATGGAAGTATGGTTGTTGATGGGTACAAACTTTGGTGGTCCAGGGCTGACCAGTGTAAAACTCTTAATCCCAGCAGCCTTGTCTGTTCCTGTCCCCTGAGCAGGGGTTTCAGTTGAAATAGCTCTCTGAGTTACTGTCAGAAACCAGGCTCACTCTGCGGTTCCTTATAACTTTCTCTACTGTCTTTTATTCTCAACCCGTTCTCCCCCTCTAAAATCCCTCGAACTGTATCTCTCTTTTTCAACTTCATACTGGAATCGGTACCCCTACAGAGCAACCGGCATCTCTGCTGGTGAAGGCAATCTTTTCCAAAGAGCACATGTCAGTCAGCAGGTAAGGGAGCTACTTGTGTGAAGTCAATTTGGAATGGTGGAGTCGAGCTAAGCCTCAATTAGTGTGTGTCCAGGAATATGAAATGCTCCTCAGTCAGGCCACAGTGAAATGTCAGTATGGGAGGACAGAGAGCTGGGGGATTACAGCAGAGACAGCCAGCGTGGCTTTGGGAGAGACAAGATCGAAAGATAGCACAACATGTCAATTGTGTGTTTGAAAAGGAAGGCTTCTCATTCCAATAGGTTTAAAATAGGTCAACCTTAGCTGTAGTCTTTGTCTGCCTCTCAGAACTGTCGTGATCCTGGTGCATTTATTGGACAATTTCTTCATCCAATATTCTGACCCTCATTGAGGGCAATTCATGCCAGTTTTAGTCATAGGCTGTTCCCTTGACGACGTACTTGACGACAGCCACGTGAAGTCATTCACATCATGTGGAAGTAATCATGAACCATAACTGAATTAAGTCCCAAAGCACTTTAATCACATCAACCATTTAACAAACTGGATTAGACTGACTTTGATGTGGAACTCAAGTTCCTCTCAATCAATTAACAACACTAAATCTATGAATTGGTTGGATATTTTCATGCTATTTTGGCACGGCTTTGCAGAAGGCCTCCAATTGAACAGTGACAGTTATCCTGATCCATTATGTTTTAACATGCTATAGTATATGTAGCACAAAACTCTGGCCCAAGCTGTTCTCTATCTAATTTGTTGCCAACAAATAGTTGATGCATGAGTGATGTGGCTCTGGAATTGCCGAGACAAGTGTCTCTTAAGCGATGGCACTTAAGCGTGGCACTTTGCCCCCTGATTATACAGCGTCAAGGGTGTGAGTGAGAAACTAAGAGCAGGAAGGGGTCACACTGCGCTGCCATTGGCCTCTCCGGAAGTAGGTCACTGAAATGAGGGGCACTAGCAGCCCTCCAACTTACCCTCCAGCTTGGCCTTGAGTGGTGGACACTGAACAATCACGCAGCCTGAGATAGTAGCTCTGTTTATAAGCAAAGTGGAGAGGAGGAAGTGTTACTGTATCAGCTATGAAAACCCTGCTACTTCAGCACTGGGACTCGTCACAGACATACTACTGAGCAGGAGCTCTAGCCACTCGGTTATAGAAGCTGCTGTGTTCCCATTTCACTGTTTGACCACCAGGCCATGGACTACAAGCACGCACAAGCAGAGCACGGGCCCTTGCTCTAAATGAGACAAAGTGATTCATGCGATTGATTCCAAGATAAGAGTCCCATGGTCTCTTGTTATGTGCGTGTGTGTACACCGCCAATAAAGGCTCATGGGACTGTTTTATATTTACAGTAAGGCAGCTTTGTCATGTGGGCTGGCCTGAAGTTACTAATCATGTGTCATTGATTTAACCAGCCGGTGTCCTTACCATGATGAGATCACAGATGTGCCATACATCTGGCCCTGGTTTTCTACATTGTAAGTCAATTCAGCTACACAGTTAAATCATGTGTACAAACCTACACGGTATTATTACATATCTTTGTTATAACACCAACAGTGACATTGTCCTCTTTTAAGTGTAAATATGTGTTTTGTCTTAAAACATTGCAACAATTATTTCTTATCTTTTTAATTAATCTATTTCAAATGAAACTGTTTCATAAATTCAGGACCTAAACAAACACAACCAATGAGCATAGATAATTTTTTGTACATCTTTTTCACTTTACAGGTCCACCATACACAAACATTAGCCACCCAAAAATCTTTAGGTGCTAAATGTTGCGTTAGCATTAAACTTTGCTCCTGCAAGTCAATGGCTTGTAATCTGTATTTATTGATATAATTCATTTTTCTAAATCGAGGCCAGTCAAATGTCTGGAAGAGATAATGTGTCTACAGGGATTGTATTGATTTGTTTGGTAGTTTTACAACTTGTAGCTTAGGCTACATTAACACTATGTACTTTAAAGTTTGATTGGAATGAATTAAACAGGCTTTTTATGGCACTACTTTGCATTTACTTTGAGACAATCTTTAAGTGGATAGCTGTGAATGAAGGAAAATATGAAAGTCAGAGCAATTCACTCTGTGTTCTCCCTGCTAAATCTAACTTGGAATTACACTCCTGCCCAAGGCTTAATTTTATTGTTTTGTGACGCTGTTCATGTCTGCATTTGTCCCTTTTGATAAGGCCTCTCATCCTGTTTGCATTGATTGCAAGCTGATGAGTCACCCTGATACAGTGCAGACAATTCATCCCTGCGCTATACACTGGGCCCTTTGTAGAATGGAATGTCTGCGTGTGTGTGTGTTTGCTGGCGTGAGAGAGTCCAAGTGTTAAGTGTCTACGCACAAAAAAAAGTATTTCAATAACGTTCGGTGTAAACCATGGCAAATCCAGCTTTTACTGAAATGGCTCTCTCATTTTCTGCTCAATGAACAAGAAACGAAGCCTAAATGGCAAAGCAAAACACCCAAGTAATTTATTAGCTGGAACTTGCAAGTCACGTTGATGAGCCGATATGCAGCCGTCTTTAAATAGTATAGTACAACCTCATAACAAAAAAGGTCTGCATAGCATCAAACTATTCATTGTTCTTCGTTCTGAAAAGAAAACATGTACTAAAAACTATAATTAAAATAATTTTAGAGAAACGTCTGTAGTATTTCATCTTTGCATGTTAGAATTGTAGTATCAAGAAAAGTATCAAGCTGTTACCAACAATAATATTTGCTGTTCAGCAGCCACATGTCTGTGTTATGTAGGAGGAAGTGAGTGGCTGTTTGGTTCAAAGTGGCAGGAGTGAGCGGGATAATCCCTGTTCTGTAAAGAATTAAAAGCACCTCTGCAAACAGGCCAGTGTGCCTGAGGGTGGGAGTTTCACTGCGCCCAGGCTTTCTATGTAAATAAACAGTGTGGAGGTCTTGGTGGGCGGAGGCCCCCTCTCCTTGGGTTGGGCCCAGCCTTTTGTTGCCGTTAATCCAAGCACCCTATATTGAAAAGCATGAGGGGGTGCCTGACTGAGATTAGCCTGCCAACTCTTGTGTGTGCTTGAATTTCTCACAGGCTGCCTCTATACCTTGGAAATAACACAGTTGTCCCACATCCTCATGGTGGCTGACACAAATGGCACAAAGATTGTTCGGCCCTCTCACATCATAACATGGTTATAACTGATATCTGAGATAGCCAAAAAGAATAGAAAAGCCATGCATATTATTATTGCTGTACTGGTTAAAATGTTTTTAGTTGTTATCAAATCCAAAATGCTAATCAATTATTCATCGTGTTAACCGTCACCTATACCACTCATTCATAGGAAGCAGATCGAGCAGAAGAGATTTATAGAAAAAGCTAATTCTCAGACCGGGAATTAGATCACATTTCATTTTTGTAGATCTTTGTTGAATATTATCTTTGTGCAAATGTATATGTATGCAACATATATATATCAAGCAAACAACGCAAATAATATGAGTATTATTGTTTTTTTTGTTTTGTAAATTCAAAAAAATTTGCATTGCAAGTACATTGAAATACGTACATTATGGATTATTATTTAGTCATCAAAATCTTTTCAACCATGTAAAGAAAAACTACAGGTTGCGCAAACGTACAACTGTTTGCATGCTTCCCTTTTTCTTTGTTTAATGCAGGCTCTCATTACCACGTGGTAGAAACAGATTGTTTGAACTGGAGAGAAAAGCCATTCGAAGCTAATTAAGCAGCCATTCCAGGCACTATTCACAGGCAGAGGACCGAGGAGCACAGGCATTTGTCAGCGCTTGACCCCGCGTGGTATTGATTGACAGCACAGCTTCTTGAATGACAAGCTCGGCATAACCTGACCAATTGCAGGCATGAATGAAAGTGTACCGCACAGCAATTGGATGAAAAGCCTTAAAGCCACAGACGAGTCCCACGTGGGGCAGTGCCATAGCAAAGCGAACCTGCAAACCATGTAAGGCTGGGGGCGCTGTCTCCACTCTCGTGCACAGACTTAGCTGATGCATAAGGATCAGTCAGACAAGGGCATAATCATCTTTCATACGGCTCCTCATTATCTATACTCAGAAGTGCCCATACTCAATACTCAATATACATTTGGTAAAAAGGCGCTCAAACTTGACCAAACGTCTATGTTTGGTGGTTTAGTCGAAGTTTCGTCACCCTCATCTATATAGGCTAAAATCGAGAGAAATAATGGGATAAATAATGGAATGCACTCAATGCCTATTTTTGGTTTAAAAAGTATGTTAAAACCTCAAAATTGGATGTCGAGTTGTACATAAAAAATTGGACGATATTTAGTAAGTCCATGGAATGATGTCATGTATCATTGAACCCCACGTGGGGAAATCGTTCTCTGATAGGCAGATGGAGCCGTATTCGTTCGGGGTAATCCGATTGGACAGATAGGCGCTTTCACGGCAGTTCAGCCCTACTGCCTGTGTGTGGCACGGGGTAGCTGGACAACAGGGAAATGTGAGACTGTGGAGTACCATGTTACCCTTTTAAAGAATTTCAAACCTCTTCAAATCGGAGCAAAGATTTGGAAACATATTTTTGGATTATCCAACCACGAAACGTACATTCCTTGGATCTTAGAAGAACAGAAGAAAGTAGTTCTACCTATTCCAACCACCACAATATCCGAACTACCGTAGTGCCTATTGGCTCTCTAGCTATCAAGCTAGCTTCGTGCGCTCGGGAGAGGATGCTTGACAAGGTCTGCGTTGATAAAAAGTATCGTCCTCAATACTGCAATTGGTAAGATTTTGCTAATGATGTGTGATTAGTCTTTCAAAACGACGACGTTTGAGTTCATACACGAGTATTGGTACGTATCTAAGTATTTGTTTATATCATACATTTGCGGAATGTCTGAGATCTCCGTCCGCGAAACGCGCGAGGTAGACACGCACGCAGCTCAGTCTTGTAGCCCACGTATAAGTGGTGGAGAACCCACAATTGCAGGTTTGAGCTCGGACGCCTTGCGAACAAGGAAAATATAAATTGTACCAAACATCAGAAAGTATCATTCAATGTAAGATTAAGAAGTTGCTCTTCAGAAACATTAGGATACATTTTGTGTTATTGTTGTGCGGTTTTTAAAATTCGGTGAACAGTAGTTATTTTGTAAATGTGTGCATGCATACTTTAGTTTTATTCTAACGTATATGCAAAATGATCTTGAAAGGTATGATGTGTATATATAATGGTATGGGGTGCTGCGAATTCCACAATGTGATCATCAGTAAAGCCCACAGTTTAATCCTGTGTTCCATTTGCCCATTCCGGTGGTTAATTGCAAGTAGTGTGTGACAATTTTTTTTTATTGACCTTCTTGATAAACAATCATATTTTTGTATCTCAATTTTCTCAGATCAAAGCGAGTCTTCTAAGGATATCAGAGGATTTTGACGATTTTCCTCACCGACCACTGTGCTTATTGTGTCTGCCTGTTGTTGTGAAAGTGGCGTGCCAGGCCAAATATCCAGCAATTGGATCGAAGCTCCAGTTTAGTGGATAGATAAAACAAAGGATACACTTAAAGATGTATCCACAAGGCCGACATCCGGTAAGATTTCGCCTTTCAAGTTGGCACTATTTTGACTGCATTTGCATCTTTAAAATCAGAGAGAGTGAGAATACCAAATAAATAAATGCTGTGTTGAATCAATCCCGCCATGTCGATGAGGTGTATAGTCGGAATAATCATTAACCCACATCTAGACTACAACAGTTAATTTTTACGTTTTGTTGTTGGTTGCATTGTAATTGTCTGATTTACAACAATGCCCTACAAACAGAATGCCTGGTGTGGGTGCTTGTTTGCTTAAGATTACATTTTGGTTAAAATTATGTAAAAAAAATTATTATATCTAGTTAATAATGATAATAACTTTAGATGTCTGCAGTCTTGATGTTAACCTAGAAGAAGTCTATTACACATACAGAATAATTTCTCACTCCGTTAATAACGTGATTTCTTACTTTAGGCACCACACCAGCCTGGCCAGCCCGGCTTTAAATTCACTGTAGCAGAGTCGTGCGACCGGATTAAAGATGAATTTCAGTTTCTGCAGGCCCAGTACCACAGGTAAAAATGTCAAACGACCCGTATATCTACCCGATCGTTTTCATAAAAGACAGTATTGATAAAGTATCTTGATCCAGGTAACCATGCCAATGTGTCACTCTGAATGTGAACTCTTGTGGGAAGCACAAAGATAGCAATTTCCCCCTGCGGCACACTGTTCTCAAGTGTTTAAGACGGAGTGATTTGTTGATAGGCCCAAGATGCCTGCAAATTGACACCTTGTCTTCTATTTTAGTCTTAAGGTGGAGTACGACAAGCTGGCCAATGAGAAGACGGAGATGCAGCGCCACTATGTCATGGTAAGATTAGATTACAATAGAGGGCAATTATGCCTCCAAATAGTGTGTCTTGTTGAGGGATCTGGTTGGGGCGGGGTGGCCTGGGGTGCCGCGCACCTGTGTGGCTGTTTGGGCGGGAGGGAGAGGAGAGAGGTACGGGCCTGAGAAAGGCCCTGGGGCCTGGCTGGTTTGGTGACGGAGCAGCAGTATAGGCTGCGGCTCTATGATGGAGAGAGGTCGTGATCCATCGGGGGTCAATGACTGCTGCGTTGCCCTCTCTGTGTGCTGATCTGATTATTCTCCTAGGAGACACGGCGCTCAGACATATGCATGGCCATAAATTAGGTGTGGGCCGAGGGAGGAGGGCCCCGGCGGGTCTGTGGGAAAGTGCAGGGCTGCAAACAAAATGGAGGGCGTTAAAGAGGTTGTTGTTTATTCAGACTGCACGTCCCTAAATTCTACTGACTGTAAAATGATGTACACAGGCAGCCTCCTATTTTGCCGTCACCCTCTCATCAGAGGTGTGTTTTGTCAACATCCAGTTTGTTCAGACATGACACTATCGGGAGGCTTCTTTCATGGAAGTGTATTGTTATCCTAGGTAAACACACAGGGGATGACTTGAACCAATACACAGGGACTCAAGTTAAACATTCTTTTTTTGCAGGAAAAAACATGTTAGGCTGACATGGGAGGAGGTTAAGTAAACATGTAGGGAAGTCTCCCACAGCCAGCGCACACTGTGGGCTCTCCTCCGGGTGTCAGGTTACGCCAGGGGCCGGCCACTGCAGCCTCTGATCTACCGGAGAGAAAGGCTCGCTTGTTTGAGAGTAATTTTCGAAGAAGCTAATGGACTGAATAATGCATTGGCCTCATCAAATAGACGCTGACTTGGAAAGCCATTTCTGACCACCACTTGCGGTGTTGGCGGATTACATTTCAGCCTGACAGACTGACCCAGCCTGATCTATCTCCTGAGTGTTGAGCAATGGCTTTAAGCTGAGCAAACAGACCTGGGCTGTGATCTGAGGGTTTAAGGTGTTGATCAATACATCTAAGCCCCAGCTTCTTCCCGGTAGCCACACCACAGACACACAGTAGATATGAGCTGCCTGACGTGCTCTGATGGGTGTGTTTGTGTGGGGGTTCATGCCGCGGTGTTGTGTCTGAAAGAAATGGCCTACGCTGAACTACACATCCGCCCCCTTTTTATCGTTCGAGTAAAAAGACATTGCCGCTGTATTACGCTTCAATAATATACATAATAACATACAATAAATATAGATATGTGATCCTAATTCATTTGATTTAATTTCTGATGAATAACTATGTAAAAGCTCTGTTTCGCTCTCTCTACCCCCCACAGTTCTGTTGTTGTCAGAAGGCATTAGCGTAACTTGATACAAGATATATGATATGATCTGTGCTACTTCCTGTGGTATTCGATGCTGAACTAAGGTCTTCTTTTTTCCATTTCAGTATTATGAGATGTCGTACGGGCTGAACATAGAGATGCACAAACAGGTATGTTCCCTTCTGCTCCATTCTGTTGCTCAGTTTCCGGGGTCCGGTGGGCGGGGGAAATGGAACCATAACAAGAGCTACTTAGAGGTTGTCAACTGAACTGTGAATCAATGACAGTTGGCTGTAAACACACAGTGGTTATTCCACAGATATAGGCACACGCACACGCACACACACATTCACGCACATGCATGACTAGCCTTTGGAGTTTACCAATGGCTTAACAGCCTTGTCAAACTCATTGGATAAGATTAGAGGCAGACTTTGGCAAGTGAGGCATTCGACTCGATGATTAAAGGGGAGAGCAATTGCTGATGTGTTAGTGACTTCACGTTCGACGAGTGTTAATAAGTAGAGGGGTTAAAAGTCCTTTGATAACCTCTCTACCTACCTACCTCTCACAGTCGAAAGATCTGACTGCTAAGCCATTCTGGGTTATATGGCTCCTAGATAGCATGGGCATTCTTGGAGGAGATAAAGATGGGCTTTCTGAACAGCTCATCTCCGAAACTTCCCAGGCCGCCGTCACAGAGAGCCGAGCGGCGGTGGGCCAGCCTGCTGTGACGGTCCCCGCCGCCCCGCTGGTAGCCTGGCCAGGTTAATGACAACGGCGGGGACAGGGCGGATTGGAGTGGTGGGGCGATCCATCAGTGTCTGGCACAGTGTGTCACCCAGCCACATGTCTGTCAGGGCCTGGGGCTCCTCTGATAGCTTCTGTCAGCCACTTATCTCCAAGCAGGGGGAGGGGCGGGAGACTGGATGGAGATGGGGGGGATGGGAGAGAGACTGGGAGGACGGGGGGTAGGGGGGTAGGGGGTAGGACAAGCGGGCGGGCAGGCGGCTCTGGCCCAGTGTAAACAGGTTAATCGACTGATCCATTTTAGCGGCTGACTTTTATCAGAAACCTCAACAGAGCTGATGGAAGAGCTTGAATAATTCATGGGGGGGGGGGGGGGGGGGGGGGCTCCTAACCTGCAAAGCCCCCCTGCGCATTTGTGAGCAAACAGTGTGGGCCTCTGCCCCCACACATCCCCGCCCTCCCCCAGCCTTGGGGCCCAGGCAGTGGAGGGAGGAGGAGGAGGAGGAGGAGATGGGGAGTGGTTAACAGACAGGGTCGGCAGGGATTATTGGATGCACGGAGCCATATTATTTTCCTGCCAGGGGATTTATTTTGTAGTGAGGAAATCCATTCCGCCTAACTGTGCCTTTTTCATTACCGCGCGGAGGGCCTAATGCGGATTTCGGGATGCGCAGCAGCATAGCTCCGCCGGGCTGATGTGGCGGCAGCGCTCCTCTGATCCTCCCCGTCAGCCACGGCAGGATGAGGAAACACAGAGCTAATTTCCAACCGCCTAATGCTCAATAAGCTCTTGCCATGTCTGGGGCTTATTGCCTGAGCTGCTTTCACAGGTAGGCTGGGGAAAGCCTGTTTTTGGTTCTTTCCCCGCGGGGTGTTACCTGTTTCAATGCTCATGTAGATCCCGCAAGAAAAGACAGTGTGTGTGTGTTTGGAAAGATGGTGGAGCTTGCACCGTGATGAGTGATTTATACTTTTGTGGCTCCTGGGGAAATGATTTGCTTAGGAACTAACTTGTCTGCCATACCCAAGGCCAAGACATACTTGGGTCAGCTTGTGGAGTAAGTCTGCACCCGTTTCACACCATCAAAAACAAAAAGGAATGTGACACGGAACCATGATTGGTAGGGGAGACACAGCGCCCTCCCCCTCTTTTGGCCCAGCACTCTCCACCTTCATATCCCCCATCAATCATCTGGCCGAGGCTGAGCGCAGCAGGGCAATCACTCTGGTCGGGAGGTCTCCGCGGCTCCTCTTAAAGCCACAGTGCTGTCATTTATGTGGTGGTGGCATTAAATATATGACGCCGCCGGTGCATTATTATGTGGAAAAGGTCAGCGGTGGTTGTTTGCTGTGCTTTCATTAGGGGAGGGTAAGGTTTGGCATTTGGAGTCTGCAGTCGGGCACGCCGACTTCCACTCTAGCACGCCGACTTCCACTCTGGCACGCCGACTTCCACTCTAGCACGCCGACTTCCGAGACTTCCCCCGTGTACGGGGGGGTGACAGCGGGGTTAAGTCACTGTAATGATCCATGCATCCTTTTAGAGCCAGCACCCCATTGCCTTAGTCTGAGCGGATCAATGCAGGTCAATGAAGACGCGGATGCCCAATTTGGCCGGCGGAATGGCTCTGCACGTTAGCGAAAACTCCAGAGCGCCGTATTTAAATGCAGCGGCGGCGTAGGTTAGCCCGCGGGTTAGCTCAGAGTCTCCGCTGAAGTGTGCGACTCATCACTTGTCACCAGGAGAGACGGACAGAATGCCCTCCACCCGGACAAATTGGGGGCCCTCTCAGCATGAGTGGGTCAAGTATTGTTTGTGGACCAGACCTTGTGACTCAGAGCTGCGGTTGTTTTCCCTGTATATTTAATGCTCATCAGTGTCGTTCGCCCCCCCCCCCCCCCCCATCGCTGATAGACAAAAGACAAATAGCTCTCGACACGCCGCTGACAGGCTGGCCTGAGAGTGCTCTTAAAGTGCTGCTCGACAGGTCCGAGTACCTGTAATTGTGTAGCAGAGCGCAAAGCCGGCCTCTGGAGAGACGGGGCTGTCATCTGCTTAAAAGTGACAATAGCCCCTCTCTCTCTCATCCAGCCAGCGCAGATTTAAATGCATGCAGGCCACTGTACCTGTTCTGACACCGGTGGCCAGCTGAGATTGTGGGGATATTTCCATGTCTTTGCATGCGGTGTTATGAAACAATAAAACCGGCGGCTAGACAAGTCCATGTTGGGATAGGCGACCCCCTGACCTCATGTAGCCAGCTGTCGCCATGACACTAAGCCCGGGAGGAATGTACTCTTATGTGCGTTCGAGGCTTTTCCATTAAATCCCGTCCAATGTTCGACTGCTATTGACGTGGCTTATCTCAGCAAACAAGGATTATTCAAGCAGGCCAGCTTTTCACTCGTATATGAGCGCCGCCTTGAGCTCCCACCAAAGCAGTCCATAACATTAAGGGCCCCTAAATCCCATAGCCATCCCTTTAATCTCTTTAGGAGGTGTAGGTCCCGCACACGGTCCTTTTGTCATAGCAGGCTGGCCCACCCGATGTACAGTAGCAGTACATGTGCATTATTTTATTTACACAGGGGAAACCGACTGAGAATATGCCAGTATTTCCCTGTTTAGTATGGAGGGGTAGCTGGTGAGTGTCTGCTACACATGCTGTTGTAGGCTAGCCTATATCAGCTCTAGATTACTGTGTCTGTGGGAGTCAATCTGCCCACACCGTCACTGAGGAGTGGTTGCGCTATGGCAGCACGGGGTCAGCAGGAGCTAGTTGTCCTGGACGTTACCCCCCTCCCCCTCCTCCTGCTCTCCCTTGACTCGGCTCAGAAGTAATATCTCTGGCTGCCAAAAGGCGCCTGGCATTTTCTGCTGGCTCTAATAAATAAGCAGGCCCCGGTCCACAAAGTACATTGTGTAGCCCGATGCCGCTCCTGATGAAAAATAGGCCAACATCCATGTGATGTGTTTGTGTTCCGCCATGGCCTTTCCTTGAACCGCTGATCATAAATTCCGCCGGTGATGTAGTATTGGCAGTGGGTTTCTTTTTCCCTCTCTCTGTTTTTGCTTCCTTCTTTGAACGTGAGAGAGCCCGTCGTCTTTGGTGTGGGAAGGGCTCAGGGAGGAGCCGGGTCCACCATGTTTTTCTCAGGCTGTGTGGATGTCTGATTCCACCCCTCCTCCTTCCTGGCAGCCCATCCCTCCCCCCTTTCCTCCCTCCTCACCCCCTGCCACGGCTCCTGCTACCCGGCGTTCATTTGCCGTGTTCATCTGATCGACAGGCTGAAAATTCAATTTAATGACCTGCCTGCGAGCACGTAATATGATTTTAAACCCCGTTACGGTCAAGTCGGGGTTCCATTTGCATAATGATCCCAGTCAGATAGGGCTGCAGCTGCCGTCGCCACCTCCGCCGCTGTTGCCATGGCAGTGGGGAGAGAAGGGTACGAGAATGAAGGCAGGACCCCATGGGCTGGTGTGGACGGCTGGGGAGCTGGGGGCCCTGTACTGACTAATAAACCCCGATCTCCTCCTCGTACGAGCCAAGCTGAAGGACAGCGCACGCTACACATTTACAGTGGCGCGGTCGGCCTCTAGTGTTATTGATCACTGGCCTGAGGCGATTGCGGGCCTGTAGGCCACCGTGGCTCTCCATTCGGCAGCGTGCTCAACCATTACCGGCACGTGTAATCACCATGGAGTGTCATTAGGGTTGACCATTATGCAAACACACAGGGGAAGTGTGGGTAGTCTAGGTGATTTCCTGGACGCAGTGGCCACAGCCTAACGCTGAGGTTAACAGCTGCAGAGTACAGCTGAGCTGAGGGGAAGTAGAGCGGGGTGAGCGACGGTGCTCTTAGTGTACACACACACACACACACACACACACAAACACACACATGCACCAAGCAGAGTTCTGCCTGTTCATATCTGTTTAGCTAGAGTGCACTCTCATCACAGCTGTGCTCCATCCCCCTGGGCCCTCCTAATGTTTTAAATATTTCAAATGTCAATATCATGCTGTTTAGAGGATGTCGAGTCAAGTACTTCTGATTGCCGCGGTAATTGACTTAATCGGGGGGTTTGCTGCGTGAAGTTACACTCGTCGCCTCGTACTTTACCCAGCTAAGTCTGTGCTCCTCTTTTGTTTTTTCTCCAGACGGAGATTGCCAAGCGGCTCAACGCCATTCTCGCTCAAATTATGCCTTTCCTGTCACAAGAGGTGAGTTCTGAGTTGCCCTGCCATTCAGTGGCCCACTTTCCATGCGAAACGCTTGTCCAAAGTTTTAAAGGTACTTGACCCCCGTTCAGAACGGACTAGGTTAGATGTTTTAGGATAATTGTGTGCGACTCTTGTCCGCCACTTTTGAAGTCAGTAGGGCCATTAGTCATGTGTGAAGTTGGTGTGTGTCCTATTCAGCATGTCTCTCTCTCTCTCTCTCTCTCTCCCCCCCCACCACACAGCACCAGCAGCAGGTGGCTCAGGCAGTGGAGCGGGCTAAGCAGGTCACTATGACCGAGCTCAATGCCATCATCGGGGTACGTGGACTTCCCAATCTGCCTCTCACCGTGTGTACCTCTTTTATTACTCCTTACTCTGGCCTTGGCACGGGGCAAACCTGCACGTGTGGACACCTTTAGACCCTCTAGCCATTCCCTAGACAATTCCTGCCACTACCTGTACCTTTTCTGCCTATGAAAAAGGGATCATATTGCTGTTCTTAACCTATTTATGGCTAGCTATGATTTAAAAAAATAAATAAAAAATAGAAACTTACATAGGAGCACCTGTGCCTCTAACACGTCAAAATAGGCTGGCCCCACATAAGTGCAGTTTTGCCTCTGTCATTGATTATTTTGTCTAATCATTTTATTACATTGTTTTCTCCTGCAATGAACAATGAAACTAGGCGATAGTGTTTATGTGCGAAAGCTCCTTGTTGTTCCAACTCTTGGTCTCAACAGTGTCTTTACTGTCTCGTTGTTGTGCTTACAAATGTTAGCCGGGGACCTCTTAAGAACCGCCCCCCCACCCCACCACCACCACCACCACCACCACCACCCCGCCACACACACACAGAGGCCGGCGCTCATGTTGCTTTAATTGGCTAAGGTCTTTAAAAGGAGGCTCATCCGACACTGCTGATCTGGGTAGCTGTGGGAATTCTAACCAGATGCTGAGGAGAACATAGCCAGCTAGGCTAAGCTATGCTAGGCTAGGCTAGGCTAGGCAAGCTAAGGCTCTCTGGAGGAGGCCTGAAACAACACCACCACCACAGCAGTTAGCCATCAACGTTTCTCTCCCGTCTACAAAGCAGCCCCAGCACTCAGCCAGCATCTGCTGCTCATTGATCAGCCTCACCAGCCCCTGTGCTGTCATGTTCTATCCTCTGAGCATGGAGTCAGGGCTAGTCCATTATCCTCTTTGAGAGGCCAGCCTCATGGAGTCTTCCACGAGCACAGGACAAAAGGATGAATTGATAGTTGGCCGGGGATGGAATTCAATAATTGGCCTTTCTGTGACCTTTCATTCCAGGGTAATTGCTTTCAAGAATTTCTCCTAGCGGGTCTCTAGGTGACGGGGAGCTAATTGTTTTTATTGCCTCAAGCCAACGCGTTATTACCTTTGCCAGTGTCGGATTACTGTTATTTCTCCCCCAAAAATCTGTTTGGTTTTAAGCGTCTGTGCAAAATAGATGCATGTGCGTGGAGGACAAGTTGTCTATTACCAGAATTATACTGTGAATAATATATGACTTGTGCGTCCTATGTTGTTACCGTGTGTTGTTGTTAGATAGCCTGTTGTTCTTTGTCCCTGAGCGGATGGGAGTACGTGTCTAAGAGTTGCGTGGGCCATGTAACCTTTCAGTGATTCACACCCATGGTCCAATTTGGCAGTTTCTCCTGTTCTGGAACATTCAGGACTCCTGTTCCAGTCACGGTGGCACTCTGGCTGCGGGAACTTTTGGCTTACGAACACGGCGGCATGCCTAATTCATGTAGGAGTGGTTCTGTAAACACGCTAACGGCCTCATGCATATTGTAGAGCAAGGTGGGGGCAGAGAGCGTGCCATGCACAGAAGCAGGCAGGCAGTGTGCGGCTCACAGGAGCCAGGATGCATGGCTTATTGATAAGGCTGCTGAGGCCCGGTAATAAAATGCATCTAGGGCGGTCGTTAGTGGTGCTGAGGAGGAACGTGAAGACGAGAACGAGGCTTTTGTAGACCAGAGAAGCTCCCTCCAAAATGGAGGCGGAGGGGATCGGCACGACAAAGCTGAACCTGCCTCCTGCCTTCTGCCCCGCAGGACTTTCGCGGAAAACAAACCTGACATCAACCCGGTGTTTGCCTTAACCGCCTGTGTTTGTTAGAGATAATTAGTCAAGAGCGACAAGCGGCCTCCCTCGCCTAGTGGCATTCATGTGGCATTCATTAAGTTCTCGCCCCGTCTTCCCGCGTACAGTCACGTACCGTCATGGCGGGGCCCTGTTCCCCGCTGGCCAACGCCTGTGTCTCGCCACCCGTCTCCCATGCCGCTGATTGCTCTGGGAGCGTTCCCTAATTAGTGTCAGTCATGCGTGTTGTGTGTGTGTGTGGGGCTCGACCGTCGAGCTCGTCAGTCACCCAGCGGTGGCCACAGGTCTGATCAGCCTCTCTCTTTCTCTCCTCGCTCAATCTCTCCTCCTCTTCCTCCTCTCCTGTCCTCCCTCTATCTCCAGCAGCAGCAAGCTGTCTACCCGGCTCTCATGGTCAGTGGACTGTAGTCAACGTGTGTGTGTGTGTGTGTGTGTGTGTGTGTGTGTGTGTGTGTGTGTGTGTGTGTGTGTGAGTATGCACATCGCTGGCGCTAATGGACTTTGTGTGTGTGTGTGTGTGTGTGTGTGTGTGTGTGCGTGCGTGTGTATTATTGTGTGTGTAGAAGAGCTTGAAGGGCCTGTGCATGATGCATGATAAATCCTGCTAGTTGACCAGCTAGAGAACTATTAGAACTTCTCAGTGGAGACTAAAATTTGCCATGTATATATATTTAAAAAAATAGGCAAAACACGTTTAAACGAGCACGGCAGGAAAGTTCTCTTTTAAAAGAACGTTGAGCACGATGAGTAGCACTTTTATCAAAGAATATTAAATTAGAGGCGAGCAGGGCGTTCCTCCCTCTTTATTTATGATTGTCTTCATTTGTGCCCTCGGTAATGAGGGCTGGTGCTGATCAGCCATGCATATTAGTCCTCCGTGCCTCATTAAACACAATGAGCTGGGCTGCCTCTCCCCTGCCAACCAACTGGCTGCCTAATTTCCCTCATGGACATCCTCGTATCATCACCCCACGCACGCACACACAGACACACACACACACACACACACACTCTCACATGTCTGCACTCTGCACATTTTATAATTGGATTGACAGCCACGAAGAGTGGAGGGCAAGGTTGTAAGGTCACGTCCCTGTAGAAGGAGTGCTCCAGCCACTCTCCTATCAATCCATCTATCGCTCTCTCTCTATCTGTATCTCTATCTCTCTGTCTCTGTCTGTCTGTGTCTCTCTCTGGGCTCTACCTGCTGTGCACCTCATGTGGACAGCTAGAGGTTGGCTCCGCCAATTATACTGCCCTTCCAGATAGTACCATTTTATAGCTATATTGTGGACGTCTGGTGGCCTCTTCTCCAACCCGCGGAGCCCTCCAGTCATCGGCCGAAGCCATAAATATAAATTTCAGGATGAATGGCTTTTTGATCATTCCGGGTGCAGGCGTGGCTCACACACACGAGAGACACCCTCCCACCTGAGCCATTAAAAAACGACTAGTATTCCGGAAATGACCAAATGGTTGCTGTGGCTTGTAAAAGTAATGAGGGGCGTTCCATAATGGCAGCTAAATTATTCAGCTGGCGCGCGGAGAGACCGTAATAAATTGCGGATGTCTTTATTGGTGGCAGGGCTAAGGATTATTTAACCTTGCTTTAAACTGCTTACTTCCATCGCGAGTGGCTTTTAACTCCCATCCATTTCCCTTTCCTGCCTTTCAAATATTGATGTGGAGGATTGGAGGCTTGTCTGAGTGCCAGGATGAGGGCCAGAACAGCCTGCCAGACACACACACACACACACGCACGCGCTCCGGCCGGCCGACAGCTGCTGACACTTGCCTCGGTTCCTTCAAAGTTTGGCTTTGAAGATCCCTTGTGTGCTGTGAGTCCAGCACACTGAAAGCTGAGGGTAATAAATCTGGTCAGTGTTTACCGAGCAGGTGGTCGTTTAGCCTCCAAGACTGTCCGTTTCCCTCAGAGCAGGAGAGACAACTCCCATGGCTTAGGAGTGTTGGGGGTGGTTTTGCTGTGGAATGGGTCTAGCTTACACAGCAAAGACAGATAACTGAAACGCTCACTGGTCTCTGGATTTATCTGCATGGCCCAGGTTTAAACTAACCTACTCTGATGGATGTTCGCTTTGTTCCGTGTTTAAGATAATCTCGACGATCTTGTGGTTTCTGCTTGTCTGTGTCATGAGCCCAGTGCTGGATGCATCTAACATGTTGTTTGTCTCTTCGAACCTCTGTTGTCCACAGTCAGGATTACAAATCGGGTAGATTTGGTTGGCCCACTATTCGTGTCACAGCAGCGTGAACAAAATTATAATCATTAAAAAACTATTTGCGATCAATTCTTTGAGAAAATACGTTAGGGCAACTTGTGCAATGCATTTAAAAAATAAGTCCCTCAAATCTACAGAAGCTGACAGCTGAGTAGATTTAAATGGAAACAGTAGCCTAGATAAAAAAAAATGCATTTATAAGAATTATTAAACAAATGCTGTAATTAGAATTGCTTGTAAAATACAGTTGCCCACCAGACACTGTAGCAGGTGAAACAATAAAATATTCGCCGTCCTGTCCGCAGTGCAGATTGGGAGGGCTTAAGCCACCTGGTGCTGGTTTGGAAATAGCACTAGCTGGGATCGCTCTATAATCCTGTCCACAAATAAATGTGTGAACGTGCTAATATCTGGCCGCCCCGCGCTGCCCAAACGGAGGGCTTTAACTGATCAGCTGGTTATTAGTGTGTGGCGTGGCTTGGCTCCAGCCCTCCCAACCCACTTTGCCCTCTCTCTCTCTCCCTCTGTCCGTCTCCAGCAGCAGCAGCTACAGGCGCAGCACCTCTCCCATGCCGCCCACGGCCCGCTGCCCCCCCAGCTGCCCCCTCACCCATCGGGCCTGCAGCCGCCGGGCATCCCTCCCGTGCCAGGCGCCGGGGCGGGCCTACTGGCTCTGGGCGCCCTGGGCAGCCAGGCTCACCTCCCCGTGAAGGACGAGAAGAACCACCACGACTTGGAGCACCGAGGTGAGGACCGGGAGGGAGTGGGATGGCCGTCAGTGGGCGGGGAGGGATAGGCTACGTTTTAGATTTCAGCCACATGATTTACTGCAAGTAAAATTTTGTATTATCAAACTGCTATATAGATCTTTCTCCTGGCGGATTTGAGAAAAGAGGAACTGAGTAGATTGTGTGTGGCACTTTGAACCTTGAGTGGTTAGATACAGCACTAGGTGGTAGTCTAGCGGATGTTGTGAGCAGAATCCAATTCTGTCAGGGCCCGGAGGTTAAGAAGGCCCATCCTGTCTGCTCACATTCTCTGTGGCTAATGAGCCGAAACATTCTCAGCCCATGACTGACTAGCTATTTAACAGCTCCGGTACGCACGCACACGTGCACGTACACACACACGTGCACACAGAAACAGATAAGAGGGTCTTTGGCCTTCCTGTAAAATATCTTCCACCAGCTGTGTCTGTGGTGTTATGCTAACCAACTTGTTTTTCTCTCTTTTCACGACCCACTGCTGTCGTCATCATCTACCACCTCCTCCTCCTCCTCCTCTTATGGTGTCTTCAAAAGAGAGTACGGTGAGTGGCCAATCCCTCCCTGGCTTTTGTTCAGCACAACACCCTTTGTTTGATAATCATCCGATACATTTCCATTTCTAATGCCAATGCAAATGTCAAGTGACAATTCCCGCTAACAACATGCTAAAGCTTTGTCGGCGCGGCGACCGTAATCTGCTTTCAGTAAAAATGATTAATGGGAAGGTGGGTTGTAATATAAACTCTGTGCGATTTTCATTTTTTTAATCCGGTGAAGGGAAATGACTGGTATCGCGCCGGAGAGATTAGCGGCGCTGTAATTTCATCACAATTAAAGCCAGGCTTGGACTTTGCTTCTTAAAGGATTTGTTTTGATGCCCTTTGTTTACCAGCCCACTCTTCCTCCCCCGCCTATGGTCATCAGTATGTATGAGCGCCACATGCCCAATTGTTTTTCTCCCTTCCCACCGAGCCGCTAAAGTGTTTTATTTGAACAGCGGCGGATCTCCGACTGTTAGGGATGGGCCCCAGAGAGATAGTGTTTCTGTCGGGCTTGGGTCAGATTGAATGGGCCCAGTCATGTCTGAAGAAACAGTACTCCTGAAGCGATTAGCCCAGCCTGGCCCTGTTCGGCCGCCGCTGCTCTCGTTGCCGGTTATCTGATAGGCGGCTGGTGACTTTGGTTAATGAGTCCCGCTAAGCGTCTCTTTAAAGGTCAGCCATTCTGCCCAGCGTGGCCCTCTGCCCAGGCCGCTCTGCCGCCCGTCCCCTTTGTTCCCTCGCCCGGGGCCGGACCGTTGAGTTTGTCCCCGGTGAGGACGAGACAACAGGGGCAAAATGGGGGAAGGCTGCGCGGTCGACAAGCCCAGCACCAAAAGCCAGTGAAGGCACGCTGGCCAGCGGCCCGGCTGGCTGGCTGGCTGACGTGGTGTTGGCGTTTGGGAGAGGGAGCTGTCCCAGGCTGTGTGGGCAGAGCCAGGCCCAGGCAGAGAGGAGCACCAGCCAGCCGGTCCCACGCTGCTGCTGTTCTTTATATTTATCACTTAGTGCCGCTCAAAGTCCCGGCCGCTAGAACGCAGAGTGGAGCTGACACGGTGCCCGGGTGCGACGAAGCAATCAGTGCCCACATCTCCCCTCCCCCTCCCCTTCTCTATTCTATCTCTTTCCTCTCTTTCTTAACCTCCCTCTCTCTGGCCTGGCCTGGCTGCCCCCAGAGAAAGGGCCTCTGTTGTGACCATGTCCCTCAGAGGCCGTTTGTTGTCCGGTTAGGGGGGCTGGAGGGTGGGGGTAGGAGAGGGGGGCCGTGCCCAGAAAACAAGCCCCCTTTCAGGGCCAGATAAGGGCCCCATTCTGCTCCCTGGTCCAGGGACGGCCTTGTGTGTGAGCCGGCGACCTTGGCTGGTGTCAGGGTACTGTCGGTCTCCGGCTGCCCTGGGAAGACTTTCTGTATGGGTGTGTGACACGTCTCTGGGGTCTGGACGGGCTCATTGGCGGGTAGCTGTGCACACACAATAGGCTTTAGAGTCTCACTGCGTTTGGCTGTCACGCCAATCAAGACGTTCTGACACCTTCCACGGTCTGTCCCTGCGCTTGCAGAACAACTCCATATCGCCGTCAGACAGCCTGCGCACGACCAGCGAGAAGCACCGCAGCTCCTCTGACTACAGCCTGGACTCCAAGAAGCGCAAAGTGGAGGAGAAGGACAGCCTGAGCAGATATGTAAGAAAGCAGAGCAGTGCTCTCCACCCCAGGCCCCAGGCCGAGCTAGAGCGCCCCATTGGTGGAGACCCGTTGCCCCGCCCTGACTCCTTCTTCTCAAATGTCTCCTTACAGGACAGTGACGGAGAGAAGAGCGATGACTTGGTTGTGGACGTGTCCAATGAGGTAAGGGGAAACGGAAACATGCCATCCCAAGTCTTGGCATGAATACTGTCGACAACTCTTAGCACTTGTGAAGTTCTTCCAAGTGTGACGTTTTTTGTTTGTTTTTTTCCGCAGGATCCGGCCACACCCCGGGCCAGCCCCGCCCACTCACCCCCCGAGAACGGCATCGACAAGCCGCGCCCCCCTAAGAAGGACACGCCCAACAGCCCGGCGTCGGTGGCGTCCTCGGGCAGCACCCCGTCCTCCAAGGCCAAGGAGATGAGTCATGTAAGACACTGAGTGGGGCTCCATGAGGAGGAGGAGGAGGAGGAGGAGGAAGATGACAGGGTGTTAGACAGGAAATATAGAGGGTGGCATGTGCAACTAACATTGAAGTCTCTGATGGATTACGAGTGGCTGTGTTGCCTTTCTTTGCCTTTTAAGTAAATGACTATATGTCAGGGATAATGTGGCCCTGAATCTGAATCAGACAGGTTTTCTGTGCCAATAGCTCAATGTATTTAACTCTTGCAGGATAACCCCCCCTCTGCCACTGTAAAAGATTAAAGGCAAAGGGATAAAAATGTCTGTTTTAACGGTAATAGGTTTTTCGAATAAATATCAGTTTAGTAACATGCGGGGACAATGGGGGGTTGTCAGAATTGGATTGGATTAAGTTGACTTGGCTCTCCTATTGTCTGTGTGTGTGTGTGTGTGTGTGTGTGTGTGTGTGTGTGTGTGTGTGTGTGTGTGTGTGTGTGTGTGTGTGTGTGTGTGTGTGTGTGTGTGTGTGTGTGTGTGTGTGTGTGTGTGTGTGTGTGTGTGTGTGTGTGTGTGTGTGTGTGTGTGAGAGAGAGCTAAGCCTGGGTTTGTGGAAATGTTGAGTGTTTTCTCTCTTTACTCTTCCTCAGAATGACAAATCCTCCACGCCTGGCCTCAAGTCCAACACCCCCACGCCGCGCAACGACGCCCCCACCCCTGGCACCAGCACCACCCCTGGGCTCCGGCCCATCCTGGGCAAGCCCCCAGGCATGGAGGCCCTCGGTGAGTGGTCTCTTTCTCTCTCTCTCTCTCTCTCTCTCTCTCTCTCTCTCTCTCTCTCTCTCTCTCTCTCTCTCTCTCTCTCCCTCTCTCCATGGAAACCGAGAGGCGCTTTAATCCTCTGCTCTGGTTTCCCCCCGTCTCCCTCCGTGTGATTGACATGTGCGTCTCTCTGTTGTGTCTCCGTAGCAGCCCCAGCCCTGCGGACCCCTCTGTCCATGGCCGGGCCCTACCCGCCCTTCGCCATGATGGGCCACCACGATATGAACGGTGGCCTGACCAGTCCTGGCGTCTACGCCGGCCTGCACATCTCCCCCCAGATGAGCGCCGCCGCGGCAGCAGCCTACGGACGGCCCATGGTGAGGACCCCCCACCCACCCACCCTGACACGGGACCTGGGTTTGAACCTCTATTCTAAGGTGCGGCGTACACGTTTTTACATTTCTCCCTCTTGTCACTTCCAGGGGTTTGATCCACACACCCACATGAGAGCTCCTGGTCTGCCAGCCAGCCTCACCTCCATCTCTGGGGGGAAACCGTAAGTCTGTCTCTCTCTCTATGTTTCTATCTCTCTGTCTCTCTGTATGTCTCTCTCTATGTCTCCATCGCTATCTCTATCTTTATGTCTGTCTAACGAAAGGCAAATCATTGCCATAGAGATAGATAGTCACTAATATGCAACGTCCCCGTTACGTTCCAGGGCCTATTCCTTCCACGTGAGCGCCGATGGCCAGATGCAGCCGGTGCCCTTCCCTCCGGACGCGCTGATCGGCCCGGGGATCCCGCGCCACGCCCGGCAGATCAACACGCTGAGCCACGGCGAGGTGGTGTGCGCCGTCACCATCAGCAACCCCACGCGCCATGTCTACACCGGGGGCAAGGGCTGCGTCAAGATCTGGGACATCAGCCAGCCGGGCAGCAAGAGCCCCGTGTCCCAGCTGGACTGTCTGGTGAGACCAATCTCCTCTGAGCCTCACGGAGAGACAGGAAGCATTATGCGGAGGTCTCCTTTCAGGAACACAATTGAACACTGAAGAACAATTGAACAATAATGGTTTTCTCTTCTTCTGGACGCAACTTCATATATTGGTGTTTGGGAGTTAAGTTTGTAGGTGTTTGGGAGTTTCCCCAAGGATGTGAACATGGCCAGCTTTTGTTCTCCACTTGAAATAAAATCATGTGCTTTCTGCGCACAGTAAACCTACTTTTTAGTGAAACTCTACTGTAAGCACATGTCCAGATGGTTAGTTCCAGAACATTTAACATAGTGGCCCCTTCCCGGCTGACTCTTTCCCCTTTTAGCATATCTGTTGTTCACCTCCAGCCTGTATTGATTTCCTCTCTCTCTCACTGCCCTCTGCTGCCCTCCAGAACAGGGATAACTACATCCGCTCCTGTAAGCTGCTGCCCGACGGGCGCACATTGATCGTGGGCGGCGAGGCCAGCACGCTGACCATCTGGGACCTGGCCTCCCAGACGCCCCGCATCAAGGCGGAGCTCACCTCCTCGGCCCCCGCCTGTTACGCCCTGGCCATCAGCCCCGACGCCAAGGTCTGCTTCTCCTGCTGCTCCGACGGCAACATCGCAGTGTGGGACCTCCACAACCAGACCCTCGTCAGGTGAGCCCACCCCCGTTTGACCAGACGGAATGCACGGCCACCTTTCCTGACTGATCACGCAAGTCCGTCCAAGTCTAGGCTGGTCCACAACCAAACATGCTACTCACGCAGAATACATTTGCAATATTATTTCATGTAACAAACATCCCCATGGTGTCCTGAGGCAATAAGATGTGAAGGTATCAAAATGTGTTTGTAATCGGTGAGCAGCTGCTAACTCTGATTGCCCCCTGCAGAGGAACATGATAAAACTTAGTGGAGGAAAACATTTCTGTGTTAATGTTTGGTTTTGGTTTTTAAAAGGTACTTTCTTCAGTGTTTGACGACTTCTTCTGTGGCATTTCAGGCAGTTCCAGGGCCACACAGACGGCGCCAGCTGCATCGACATCTCCCACGACGGCACCAAGCTGTGGACCGGTGGCCTGGACAACACGGTGCGGTCCTGGGACCTGAGGGAGGGCCGTCAGCTCCAGCAGCACGACTTCACCTCCCAGGTACACCACACACACACAAACACACACAATTCACCACATTTTAACCGCGAGAAAATAGCAGTGTAGTTTGATTTGAGACTGTGGCTTTGTTAACCATTGGCTGCTCTTCTCTTGCCCACCTCTACTCCAGATCTTCTCTCTGGGCTACTGCCCGACCGGCGAGTGGCTGGCCGTGGGCATGGAGAGCAGCAACGTGGAGGTGCTCCACCACACCAAGCCCGACAAGTACCAGCTCCACCTGCACGAGAGCTGCGTCCTGTCCCTCAAGTTTGCCTACTGCGGTAAGAGCGCGCCCGTGCCGCCCTCACTGCCCACGCACAGAATTCACACGGAGCTCCGACGCCAATTTACAGCTAGGCGAGACCTTGGACCTTTCTCGCTGGTTTAAGACGTAATACCGCGGTGCCCTTTTCAGAGTCGAGAGTGCCTTTTCTGTGTGCCGCTGAAGGTCATCACGGGGAACGGCCGCTGTGGACTTCTTATTGCCATTATCCTCCCATTTTTCAGCATGGCCTCACTCTGTACCCTCTCTCTTTCTCTCTGTTCTCCCTCTCTCCGTCACCCCGCAGGTAAATGGTTTGTGAGCACTGGGAAGGACAATCTGTTGAACGCGTGGAGGACTCCGTATGGCGCCAGCATATTCCAGGTAAGCTGATCGATACCGTCTTGTCTTCAGACTGGGTCCAACACGTGCTCGATTTTCGGCACGTGCGGAAGGGCACAGCGACCGCTGTCTGACAGCGTTCCCCTATCAGTGAAAGCCGAACCGGAAATATTGACCAGGCTGAGAAATCTAACTGCAGGGGCATCAAGGCCCGCATGAGATGGCATTAAGATCATATCTAGTGTAGCTATATTTATGTTGTCTGCCTTAGATACAGAAATGGTTCACAGGCTAAAGCTTTCTGATATGTTTTGTATCTAAACAGTCCAAGGAATCGTCGTCCGTCCTGAGTTGTGACATCTCCGCAGACGACAAGTACATCGTCACCGGCTCGGGCGACAAGAAGGCGACCGTGTATGAAGTGATCTACTAAATAAGGGACGCTGCAGTGGATTGGACTTTACCCAGCTTACCTCCCTCCCTCCCTCCTCACTCACAGACAGCATGGATGTTGCCTGCAGCCCCCGGGGTGGATGGGCAGCAGCTGGGCCGGACCGGGCCAGACCAAACCGGACTGGACTTGGTCCTCCGGTGGATCTGGACTCGTTTGGCTCGTCCCTCTATAACTCCAACAACTAACACTTGTACAGTGAGCGCAGTTCCCCCTCCCCCCAGGCACTAGAAGAAGAAAATATTGTCTTGCTCTTTTTTTTCCCTCTCTGTTGGATGGATTATTCTTTAATTTTTCTTTTTTTTTTTGGGTTACGTGGCGAGAAGGTTCGTGACGACTAGAAGCAGCGCTTCGCTCTGGAGCTACTCCCCAGAGGTCCTGTGAAAAGTGTACATAATGGAGTAATAAAAGGCCTTTTATAGATTTATATTTTGGTGTCCAGTTACGCTTGTGATGGTTCTTTCTCGTTCTCTCCTTGATTTTTCTGTTTCCCTCGGGGGATGGAAATTAGATTAGGACTTTGTAAAAGGATATTCTATTCCTGTTTTCCCCCTCTGCTCCTGCTTTTTTTCATGTTCGTTGTCCATGCTGACCTTTTTAGGAAATCTAATTAGTTGTTTTTTTTCTGAAAGTGACTTTGACTTCTCATCATGGCCTATGCTAGAACACAGACCAGAGACTGTTGTGCAGTGGAGTTTAGCCATGAAGAATTTCTTGGAATGTTAGTTTTTTTTTTAACCAGGGAGTTAGAGACATGTTGCAAAGATAAGGAGAGAGGATTGTGGTTCGTCACCTCCCTGTAACCCTTGACCCCAGCTCAATTAAATGTGCTCCCATAAAATGTGGACTAACCCAAGGGCAGTGGCTGCCCGGGTGAGAGTGGGAGTTAAGAAGCCCATTTGGAGAATAAGTTTGGGATGTCAACAGGTCTGTGGACTTGGAGAACGTTGTTTCTTTACTCTGTGCTAAACAAAGCCCCTCTAGTCACCAATCTGTTCACGAATTAATGATGTCCCTTCTGTTTTGACTTTCTGTTCTATTCAAGGCGCTCACCATGGGTCATGAAAGTGGCAAACGAGCAAAGGTGTTGCTCTGTTTGACATGTTGAGTATGCTCTGTGTTTTTTCCTTTTTCCTCATTATATCCCACTGTTCCCTCTTCCTCTCTTCTAGACGGGCTGGAATGGTCTCTATTGAAACTCACTTTAGACCACGTAGCAAACTCTTTGTCATCGTCACTGAGGATGTGTACAGTTGTTGATATTTCAATAAACTGTTTTTGATATAAAACCATATTTGACTGTCTTTCTGTTGTAGTGTTAGCATTGCTTGCCTGTCCATACTAACAATGAAACCCTTTCCCATTCCAACAGTCAGTCCTCTTTTGACATGCAATGTTCTCGCTGTGACAGCAACAGAGCAGGAAGTGTGTGTGTGTGTGTGTGTGTGTGTGTGTGTGTGTGTGTGTGAACAAGCTGGTGCTCTGTCTGTGTGCTTGAGTGCTCTTGTAATGGGTCAATTGCGGAGGACACGCCCTGTGCTGTGTGCCCACGGAGCTGAACGGTTCCGCTTGGCGACGCTCCCCTAAAAACAGGAAGCCTCTCTTCTCTTACTCTGCAGGGGCCTCTGTGCCCTGCCTGGGCGGGCTTGGTTCTGACTTGCCTCTCCAGATACAGGTTTACTGACTGGCCCTCGCTGACTGTAAAGGGAAGTGCATCGGTGATTGGCTGTAGATGTGTCCTGTTATGAGCTGATGAATGTCCCTGGAGAGGAGAGGACATGGGAGGAAGATATGACTAGGGAGAAGAGGGCTGTTTCTGGGCCACCGAGGGACCACAAGCACTGGGGCAAACTCAGGGAAGCATTGCAGTTGCATTAATATTTGAGGTTTGAACTTTCCATTTTTTTCCTCAGCATACTGCATCTTAAGATAACCATCAACCACTGTCATCCTCAAAAATGTTAACAAGCTGACTTGTACGTGGCAAAATTTGTAGGCATGTTTTCTTGTTACACTTTAATTGTAGGGATTCATCTTATCCAGTGGCACTTATGTAGTATGGCCCAAACACTGTTCTTCAACTCTCCTGAGTGGTCTTTTGGCAGTTGAGTACTTTTAGCTTGGTCGAGATGAATGGCCCCGTTCCCCCACTCCACACTCGGTGCTCTTAGCACCCTCTCTCTCTCTCTGAGCTCTGAGCCCCTCGCACGGCCGCCTCTTCAGCCATGTTGTTGTTAGGATTATAAAAAGCCGGGCCGGATGGATGCTGCATGGAGCCGGCTGCCATGCCTGGCTCTCACGGCTTTATTTGTTATAGTCTTTCATTTTCCCACATCCCTGAAGTGTTTGCACTTCCTGAGTGCATTTGTGCCGCAGCCTCTCCTGTGAGTGAACCTTTTCTTCTGCACTTAATCAAATGGAGGAATATATGGAGATGAAAGGTTGGTGCTCGGAGGGCCTATTGCCGTACACCGGGGTGGTCATTGTATCGCCCTTTTCACTGATCAGCCTCTTCGTTGAGGGCTTTCAGCGGGCTCTTATGTGAAGGCCGTGCTTTATTTGGGGTACAGCCTACAGTGCATTCTAAGGCACTAAAGTGGTTCCAAGTGTTTTACAGCACTGGACATAAAAAAAAAAACCTAGCCTAGCCGTTGCTTTAATTCGGCTAAGACTGTGCTCAAGCCTGCGCTCACAGACACTAGTGAATTGCAAAGCCGTAATGATGCCAGAGAGAGTGTGTGCCCATGTGAATGGGGATTTGGGGCTTTCTGTGCCAGACATTAATGTCAGTCTACCAGAACTCTGGCGGGTTCTTCTGGCTGCTACTCTGCGTCCCTAACCTTCCCGCCAATCATCAACAGGAGAATCAGGACTTTTTCAATAGCAAGGGGACTGGCACAGAGCTGCAAAAGCGAATAATAATCCCCTAATCACCTGAGCATTGCCAGGGCCAGGCTCTCTTTTTTCTTCATCTGCCATGGATGTGAAAGCCCCCAGTGCCTAGTGATTACAGCGTTTGATCTGGGTAATAATGTCTTTACTGTTGCCCTGCCTAGGGCCTGGAGGCAGTGCAGCGCTAATCCACAGTGCATTCTAGTGGAATCGCATTACACAAAGACCACCGGGGTTCTACACCAGAGAAGGAGTGAGGAGGAGGGGAGGGGGCGGGGGGCAGAGGGAGGAGAATAGGAGGGAAGACTGTTGCCATGGCAACGAACTGGTCTCTCTAGACTTGCTCTAGCGTTTCTCCCTCCCTGCTTCTCCTGGGAAAGATAAGCTGAGGACAGGCTCTATGTTTACCTTCCACAGGCCCTCCAATCCCTGAGCAGCCTGAGCCTCTGATAAGGCCGCTGGGTGGTGTGCAGCCGCCAGCCGACCACCGACAGCAGATAAGCACCCCAGCAGAGGCTGAGGCGAGCAGTCGTCACCTCCGACCAGGATAACCCGACCTGGGAGCCCAGCTGGATTCATTTGGATTAGCCCGGATTGTTGCTGCCACCGCCTCGGCTGCTCCTGCTGCTGTGACCAGACTACTGATGTTCCCTAAGACCTTTTTACATGGGAGCTTGATGTTCTAGTGGGAGAGCCTAAGAGCTAAGTCACAGGAAAGGGCCCACGTAATGGGCAGGTTTCCATTTTAGATACTGGGGTCAATGGAGTGTCTTTACCGACCGGGTTAGTCCGCTTCCTACTACAAACAACACGTGAGGACTGAAGGCGACAAAATGACGTTTCCCCAGAGGCTGCTGCTCTGCACTAGGCAGGGGATCACACGCTTGGCCTATCAGGTTGTTGTTCCATAACACTTATGTCAAGTCTGCCCATTTGGTAAAGGCATTTTCTCCTGGATAGTTCTGTAAAGTCAGGTCCCAGTCAGGAGTCAGGGCCTTTTTTGGTGTTCATTTCAAGTATCCATGTATATTCACTAACTCAATATCAACAGTAATAAGATCTGCGTGATACTTGTACTTAATGAAACAACCGGCTCCCTTTTTGATGCTAAGATCAAGTCAAGGACAAGCACTCTTTATTATCAGCAGTATGCTAACATGTTAATTTTATTTTCACATACACACACATTCTTTTCATTTAGGCGCAGCTTGTGTTGTAGAAGCTGCATGATTAATTTCAGAAGGAAATAGGGGATATTAGGCTAGTGTTTAAGTTACTCCAGGCTCCTTTAGCCAAATCCTCTGCCCTTTTTATTTGTAACTATTGGTGCAAAAAAAGGATGAATTATTCAATAAAATAAGACACTACAAAATGCATCTAGGCCAGAGGAAAGCATGAGATTTTTATGACCTAGAATTGTAGTTTATAGGCAATGCATTAGAAATCTAGAAATACTGTTCCCATCCCTGAACACTTCCACTGCTCACAACGAAATAGAAACGACAAACCATTTCTGCTCTCATATCACTTCTTTTTTTATGCCAGTCTAGTGGCCAATAGTTGTCAGTGGAGTGTTGGTGTGAGAGTGGGCTGGAAAAGGATGTACTTTGATCAGAAGATTGCCCCGTGCTTCTCTTGGTTTTTTGGGGGGGAAGCTCTTGAAAAGGCGAGTAGATAGGGTGGGCTTGCGATCTTGATCCTGAAGAGCTCCACCTTGTACAAACACTTTGTTGTCTGAACAAGGTGCTATCCTCCCCCACTCATCCCCAGAATGCTCTTGATGAATTATTTGCGAATATTGTCAGAGCACTTCTGGGGTGTGGACCTCAGTGTGTATTTGCCCTCACTGATTATTTATGTAGGTTATATAATCTGTTTTCCAAATAGTTTGCCCAAAACCTCTTTAATCACTGTGTAAATTCTAACCAAAACATGATTTGCTGTCCCCCATTTCCTGTTTTTAAGAGTTGTATTTTCTGGGATAGCCAGAGAGCTGTATTTCTATGTCCTGTTTGCTTCATTGAAGCATCTGTCATTCCCAGTGCTCCCACTGTGCCTGACAAAAGCAGAGCCATGTTATATTGAAAAGACAGAGGGGCAATCTTTCAAATGGATCTCTTTTCGAAAATACATTATGACATAATCATGTTTTCTCCCTAAAAGCCCAGGGGAGCAGAGGCTGTCAGATTTCAGTCCTCTCGGCTGCCCGGCCTGAACAAAAACAGCAGTTGTGTGTTAATAGAACCCAGAGGCACTCTGAAACCTTAGCCATTCTGCTTTTCCGCTGGCAGCCAGCAGATTAAAGTCGGGGAAACATTACAGGAGGCTGGATAATTGCCCCTGTGTCTCCAGCAGACAAAAGGCAACGCTCAGGCAATTCCCTCAGTAAATCGTCAAGAGAGGCTTAAGGATCCTTCAAGGCTGCAGCAAATTGTACAGTCCTGTCTAACAAACTACCAATCTCTGGATATTATGAGGCTCCCATACATCCTCAGCCATAATGACAGCCTGCACCGCCAGAACAGACTGCAGGCACAAGATGGCTTTTTTTCCCAACACGCCACCAATAGAAAAATTGCTGCCTTGGTTCTAAGTAGTTTTTTTTTTGTTGCACACTTTCTTTTTGTTTTTTTTACCCCTTTGTTCCCATTTGTATTTTGATTTATTCTGCTATCGTTTTTATTTCGGTTTTCATTTGGAGCCGAGTGCTGTTGGCTGCTGCCACCACCAGATGATTGCAACCTTTCCTCCTGAGGACCACTTGATCCTCTAGCTGGGGAGAAAAAAAATCTGAAAGCAGTTAATGAGTTGCCATCCATGCCTAGTGTTAAGGGTGTCTCCAAATTAACAGAGGCTTTTGTCCGGGCTCTCCTTCTTTTTCTCGCTCCTGCTTGTTCTCATCCACCCCCCACCACTCTCTGCTTTCCAATTTTCTCTCTCTCTACCTGCCTGCTTCATGCTCCAGTGGCTGGGTGGCAGGAGCGCTGCTGTCTGGCTGTTTGGCTCCGAGCAGCACTCATTGTCAGTGTGCTTCATGTTTAGAATTAGCCATTTAATGAGAACAAAGGGAATTAATTGGCGGTTTAAGCCTAATGAGACGGCTGTGAAATTAACGGGCCTCATCAATAGAAACAAATAAAATCCTTCAGCGGCTTGTTGAGGGGCATTACTTTGACAAAGCTTTTGACACAATGATGAATACCAGGTCAGCAGAGACCATCTGTGCTTTTTTAAACCCCTGCAGGAGGAGGATGGAATGTGGCCTGGCATAGAGAGATGGTGATAAAAGAGAGAGAGAAAGAGACATGAACGAGGGAGGGAGGGACGGGAGAAAGAGAGGGAGAAATAAGAGGGGGGAAAAAATAAGCTAAGAAAAGCCCAAATTCAGCCGCTTTATTCATCGCCCTTCAGCATGATACTGCTGCCTAACCATGGTTACAAAGGGAATAAAAAAACACTGGCATTAGCATGTGAAAGGCACTGGGACTCTGACTATGCGTCCAGAAAGCCAAAGAGCTCTGATTTCAAGGGATATTTAACCTCCATTCAGACGGCAACAAAGGCCTGGCTGTCGCGCTGAGAGCAGTGGCGCAGACTGATTGGAGCTGGGGAGGGGGTAGCAGGCAGGATCACAGACCTCATTTGTTCCCCCTCTTTACTTTAGCCTGTCTCTATTCCCACTGAAGAGCAGCATTTCCTCTCTAAAACCCCCCTCCTCCTAGTTGTAAATGTATGACCCCTGAAATAAATTGGATGGGAAGGAGGCAGAGTCAGAGAGGAGTAATATGTCTCCATGATGCTCAGTGACCTTTATTTACTAAGCAGCCAGCAATATCATTATTCATGTTGTGTCCCTGCTGCTGTTCCTCTCCCTTCTAACTAATGGGACAGTGTTGAGGCTGTGGACGTGATGCTGGTTATCTGCATCTCGGGGCCCGGCCCAGACCCTCAGCCCCAGCCCGGACCTACCGGCCACCCAGCCTGGTCCCATCACGGCCCAGTCTGTTTGTGGATCATGGAGAAACTGTTTGCTTTCCAGCATTGTCCAAATAAACAGGCCATGTCTTTTGGGGAGGGAAGCCTAGTGGAGCGATGTCTGTCTGCGTGTTGTTTAGCTCTCTGGGTGTAGATAAGGAATTGTTTGATGGGCTAGAGTGGAACGAGAGGGATTTAGGTCAGCTAATCTGATTTTACCACAAGATGGTCTGTCCGTTGCAGGGAGCAGTAATTACAGGGAGGGATTAGAAGCCCCCTGGAGCTCTCAGCCGGCCAAGGAAGGACAGAGGGGTGGAGGCCCCGATCCAAGCGTGGGATCGGCTCACCCAGGGTCGGCTAGCCATGTTTCATCAACAACAACAGCTTGAGCAACTCATGGTGCCGATTATAGACGGCTGAGATGGCTTTTGAGACAAAGGGAGCAATAAGGCTAAAGTAGCATTAGCCATACCTTGTTTACAAGCATTTACATCTGTGGTTTCGTCAAATTATCCGCAGTGTTTCCCCTTACAGTAGCCAAATGTCACGCCGCTGTGGTGGGCTGACATCAGACACATGTCGGGCTGGCAATCTGACACACACCAGCTGATGTCATCTCTGGGTGCTGGGTGGGGCCATCGGATCGGTTTCCTCTTGGAGATCATTAGCAGAGTGCCCATGCACTCAGTCACTGGTAACAGACCCTTCCTCCCTCTGGCTTTGGCTTGCCATTCACCACATCCACAATCACATTCATCAGTCTGACTGTCACTATTAATGCCTGAGTGTTGATCAATCTCCGTTTTGGCTAACAGAAAGCTCCACTTATTTCTTTTTCCCCTCGACAATTGGCAAGAGGAGACTGTGGTGCTATGCGCAGATCCTTTCTTTGCTATCTATCTGTGTGCCTTAAAATGCACAATGGAATAATTGCTTTGCCAGAGCCATCCTTTTCTCATTCAAGGGAAGGGCTTGCACGCTTGGCTGCTGGTTCCAAAGTGTGCTCGGCTAATCCACTCATTGCTTTGTGCATTCAGGTCTGTGAACCGTGCTTGCGCCTGCATGGTTGCCCGTGCATAAATTACTGCCATGGAACATAAAGTGCTGGGAGAATTTTCCTTAACGATCACCAACGCTTTAAACGCTGCCGCTTGAACAGTCAATACAGCTCAGCCCATTCAATTATTCAGCGGCCCGTCCTTCATTAACAAAATCCTGACCTTGACATGGCTGCCCTATTTCTCTCCCCTGGCAGACTTGGCTCGCCAAAGGACTGTTTGCCCTGATATTGGCTGAGAAATCCATGCATATTGATAAGTTGTTTGCAGTGTAATTGAAAATGTCAGTTATGAGGCCCATACAGATAAAGGTCAATGGCGAGAGTAAGAGCTGACAGGCGGCTCCAGAAAAGGAATATAAGAGAGAGGAGGGCCGGTTCAGATAAATAATGTCTTTATGGAGTGCTCCAGCAGCACCAGCACAGATACGCTTACTCGGGTGCACGGTGAATGGTAATTGCCTAGGGAGAGCAGCGTATAAGATCTTTATTCCTAACCCGGGGGCAATCACATACACGGCCATCCATTGTAATATGCTTTTATGGATTGGTAGCTGCTGGTCACTCGATTGAAATTCAGAAATCTGTTTCCAAAGGTCAAATGGTTCATCATTCATATCACATGCCGTGGGTAAACAGCCACGGCCTGGAGCTATTCAATAAGGCCTATGAATATGCCTGTCATATTGGTGGTCTGGGGGAGCTCCTGGGGCTTTGGCAGCAGGTGTGCCATGGATCTACTGGGGTCCCTCGGCTGTGCTGACGTGTCAATCAAGACCCCGTGGTTCTTCCTCCCCTAGACCACTGGCCACTCAGCAGCTGACAGTCCTAATCTTCTCCACAGGGGGGGATGGTGAGGTTAAAGTGCTCACCACAATTTCTACATAAACAAAGATTTGAGGTGCAGTCCTCCAGGAGGCTCCTGCCTGGTCTGGCAAACCCCACCACCTTCTTACCGCCAGCCCCCTCCGCCCTGCAGGCTGAGTGGTGATTGCCTGCTGCTTCTTTAATCGATTGCTAATGGGTTCAATTCCACCGTCGAGGAGCTGCTTGGAATCCGGCCCTGAGAGCTGAATGAAGCGGAAATACCATTTGCGGCTTTATGAGCCGTTATACTGCAGTAAGAGACCCCTATTCGGCATGCTTCATAGCGCCGCCGAGGGTTAGTGCACCACTACTTGATGGTTTTTCTCATTCAAGGCTCTGCCGCTCCCTCCTCAATGCTTTCCATTTCCACCGTGCCCCAAAGCTTTGACATAATATATTAAATCTACAACCAAATACCTTTGCTATGCTGCATTTCTCACAGGGTTTGATAGTGACAAGTAATTGCTGCTGTGTATGCATACAGGCATGTCTGAGTGATGGCAACAGCAAATTAAGTTCTAATTTTGTTCAATCGTGTAGGTTGACAGTGTTTCATCCATAGATTGGGTGATTCTAAGTTATAGGTCATGTTATGAGTCTTCTGTTTGAGGTATCTAGACTTAGTTATTCTCCATATTACTTGCACATAACCTACATTATTTGAAACAAATACAATGTGCTTCAGGATCTATATTGCAGTAACTAGACCTATTTGGCATGAATTTTGAAGGGAGGTAAGGCTGGGCTCTGCTTTCTAATTCCCTTGGTTCTCAGACCTGCCCAAAATTTCTGCAGTCCTGAGTTTGCTCTGGCTGAAATGCAGAGCTAAGCAGCCAACACTGTTCTACATTTCAGAGGCAGTCCCAGCAGACATGCACTCTTTGAAGCATTTTCTGGGCCAGGGGATACAAGTCTTGTTTGTTCAGTACTTCTGGAAAGAGAGTGAGAGAAAGAGATAGAGAGAGAGAGAGAGAGAGAGAGAGAGAGAGAGAGAGAGAGAAAGAAAAATGTAAGCTATGTTTTTTTTCCTTCAGCACAGCAGAGTGTAACATTCTTTGACGTCTCAACAGACAGACTTGTATTACAGCACTTGCTGCCAGATGCCTTGATAGAATCACCCATGTCAAACAGGAAGCAAAATAAATGCTTCATTGAACTAGAGCTTAGCTTCATGCCGTCGGGAGGGAGGCATGGAGGCAGGCGGTGTCTGTGGGTGTCAGCTCCCTGAGAGCAGGGCTACTCTCGACCGTCAGTGTAAGCACTTTCTTGGATGGGATGTGAATAATTAGTGGTGCCTGCCCCAGATCCCTCGCCTCAATGGGAATCTAATCATCAATGAGACAGGAGAAAGGAGGGCACAATCAGGCCAACTGACATGTTAGCGAGCCAACCCTTTTCCGGTATGATTTTTCAGTATGCAGGCTCCAAGCAGATGTTTGTATTTGTTCTTTCGTGCTCATCTTGCCTGCGCCAAGTAGAGTATGACAGGATTTACATTCGGGCTCCTAATCTGTGTAAGCGAACCTGTTTCGGGATGTAATTCACATGGTATGTCTTTTGATTCGGATTAGTGCAGGCCAATCCTCTTACCCGTGGCTCAGTAGAACTTATCACTGACAAGGCCGTCTCGTGGAACACTGCAAATCCTCATATCCACCCTACCCAGACTCCCAACTCTTAATTCTAATCTGTCCAAATCGGAGCTGAGACTTTAACTTACAAATACCCCTTGAAAGCTAGAGCTCAACCATAAGTTCATGTTAGGGATTTGACATAAATTGAGGTTAGGGATTTATAGTACAGTCTATAGTATGTCTAAAAGGGGTGGCCTGAGATTGATAAATAGTGAGTGGTGCGGGGTGTCCTGGTGCCTATCAATCAATTATTATCGGTTAAATTGTGAATCCTTGAGAACCATACACATTTTCCTTACTGAATATTTCTATTTGAATAGGAAGTGATATTGAACCAAAAGTATTTTTATTATTATCTGTTATCCCTTGTGATATTATGATCAATTTTGCATTGCTTGACCGAAACCCATCAGTATTTGATGGCTAGATATTTTACATTTTTATGTTCCCTAATGCTGTTGAAGTAGATCTCTAATTAAGCCGATGCGCAGGAAAACTTTCTCAAATATTTCAGACATGATGTTGTGCTTTGACATGGAAATACACATCATATTTAAATCCCTGAGTCATGCTCCTGATCCTTTAAGGTTCTTTATAATTCAATAAACAGGATCTCAAACCGAGCAGGCATGCTCCACTTTTCTGTCTCTGACGGCAGGCCACAAACAGGCTCTTATTAAACGTTGTAAGATTATGCCTTAATCTCACCAAACACATGTTGTGTGGAATAAAAGCAATTTTATTTCTGAAACAGGAGTCCGCACAGCTCACTCCATAATCTCCTCCTGGCTTCCCTCGGAAGATGAAAAGTCCCCATGGCAAGCCAAAGCTGGTGTGAGTGTTCATAGGAGGCCACCAGACAAAGGTGCAACATGGGAGTCTCAGCTATAAGGCTCGCACACTAAACCACCTGTGTCTAGCCCAGCCTGCACTGCTTGTCCGAGGAATCAAATTTGCTTCCCAATCTGACCGGATTTGAGGCAGCTTTCTGCGCTCTTGGTGAGACAGTGGTGTGAAGATAACGATAAGCCCAATGCCATAAATCCCAGTCTCAGCTGTCTTATCTAGGGCTGCTGGGCAGGATGGCATGCTTTAATGGAGGCGGCTCACTGTCTGCGCTTTAGCCCCCAATCGCATTAAGATTCCCCTTTACCTCGCATGGGCTGCTTTGTTGTCTCTTTTTGATTGAATTTCTCTGAATTAAAGTTTGATCTGGGATGAACTGATGCAAGTCAGCCCACACTTTAATACTCTTGGACATTCTGAGTGAGACTATTCCTAAGAAGCAATACTTCTTATATCAATGAAATATTTGACAGAAGATAAAATAGCAATATCACACTAAAGCACATAATGTGAAGTTGTATTAAAAAATGCATGTTTCATTCCCCGAGCTGCAACATAAAATACTAAATAGTGAGAGCACTTTTGTCAACCTAATGTAGCACAAGGCCCACGTAGGAGTCTCCCATCCAGCTCTACGTGCTCCATGGACTGGAGGTTGGGTTGGATTGACCTTGTTGCATAGTGATAACCCCTGTTTGGCAGCACCTCGGCAGCTGTTGTTGTTCCACTGTTATCTCTGCGTGCACGCCCACACACACACGTGCACAAACCGAACCAAACACAACACACACTCGTACACACTCGTACCCCCAGTGACTCCCAGGCTGTTTACTCAGGTGCCTGCCTGCTCACTCACTGCAGTGATGAACTCCAGCGCCGACTTTAACACTCCACTGCCTCTCATGCAAATGCCAAAACAAATCTTGTCATAATTAGCCGTAATCCTGCTCATTACCGTCTGCTTAATTATCCTATTAATAGCACTTCCTGGGAGAGCTTGTTTGCTGCGCAGGCAAATGTTTGTTCCTAAATGAGTAGACAAGAAGACAGCTCCATTGTTCAAACAGCAGCCTTGACAAAGCATAACAGGCAGGATTAGCAGCAGTGGCAGCCAGAGCAGGGCACACACACTCATCTCAGCTTGGTGCTGACAGACAAACAAACAGACAGACAGACAGACAGACAGACAGAGGAGAGAAGACTGCCTCGGCCACCTTTTCCAATGACTACTCCATTATCTGTCTGCCGTCAAGTAAACCTCATTCAAATGCAATTGCATTGAGTCAGTGTGGAGGTGAATGAAGATACGACATTCCATAATGGTAATGTTAGAGTGCTATGCTGGTGATGTCTAGAAGTAGTGTTGATGTTGTAATAAGACGTTGGTTTATTCCTGCTCTGACTCTGATCCCCGTGAATGGAGATGACTCCTCAGTGTTCTCCATAATAGGATCAGGTTAGATTCCACCAACCTTGAAGCCAACAGTATTACCAGTGTGCTCTGCAGACAAACTCCTGACTAACCTCATTACATTCCAGGTAACAAGACACTAATGTGGCCTTACAAGGCTTGCCCAGTGGCATTCAAAGGGGGAGTTGTGTGCCTGTGCCCCCACACAGAGCAGCCTGTAAGGAGATAGGCTGGTGATTGGGAAGACAGTGGTATTAGAGCACTGGATCTGACCTAGAGCCAGCCAAGCCCCAGCGTTTCCAAACAAGGCTCCAGAGGGAAGCCGTATAAAGTAAATAAAGCAAGTGCTCCCGGATAGGCGAAACACAGACGGCCCCACACACAGTAAGCTATGCAGAGTGCCAGAGCAGACCTAACACCTCACGCTCCAGCAGTCACATACATTATAAATGACCCCCTTTCCCCCTTGCCCCCCCTCCATAGTTGACACACCCTGCCATAGTTGGAGTGAGCAGAGCCGGCTCTGTGGAGTCTCCAGCTCTGTCAGCCCATTGATGTACAACAGTCTGGCTTTTGTTCCTTGTACACAAACACTTTCACATTAATATTTGACTTGAAATGTACTCCACGCCTGTGATTTAAGGCCCCTTTTCCTGTTAACAACGGGGTTTTCTGTTTTCTGTTCCACTGATTTAGGAGCACAACTTGTCTCCAGGAAGATTGGATTGTAAGATTAGATTTAAATATATTTTAAGATAAACAATTATTGGAAAACAAAGGCAAGTGCAGACCACAACATTTGGTGCTTGAGGCGTGAATAGATTTGTGCCCTCCTGGATAGTATTCTTTTTTGCCTCAACAATGCACTTTTGAATGAATAGTTGTCCATTTTATCTGTTTAAGCCCATGGTTCTTATATTGCCTATGCACTATCTTGCACTATATTGGAACATATTAATTTCCCTGCACTTTGGTGTGTTTCTCTGAGGTTGCCCTTGTAGCTATTAGATGAGATGTTTAATGTGATGTGCATATTTGTATGAGTGAACATTTGTAATTTGTGCATGCACTCCATGAACATATGCATATTATCATATACGTTGCCTGATTACCTTTGCCTGCTTTCCGATCCAAGAGTGTAGGAGAGGGCGCACGTCGAAGTGATGTTGCTTGTTTGTTCTCGTTGTCGTAGAGGAGGCAAGGAACAATGGATTCTCCTTGCAAGAGTGAAACATGACAGACATAACGAAAGCCTTTCATGAGAAGTTGATGAATAATTCATGGCTCTCTTTTGCTCTGCTTTCTTGTGTCTCATACAGATGGGATTACAGAAAGCTAGATATTGGAAACATATGAAAGATTAATTTGTGATCTGGGACACTGCTTGCTCACAAAAGGACTAAGTAATAATGTCTCAGTGAGTGGCAAGGATCTAGGGAGAGCTGGGATGTGCTGAGCGGTCCAGCCACACAGTGTTGGCAGAGACCAAAAAACTCAGATTTGTCTTGCTAATGCCGACTTAAATACTGAAAATGTAACTTTTTTGGGATAATCACTGCAGTATGAAATACGATTTTTGTAAGTGATCACTACAATGTCCCTCGTTAACCTGTCCGTTTTTACAGGCTGTTTTATGAGAATAGAATGGCAATCCTAATTTGTGATTTCACTGTGACGGGCCCTATTCTATGTGTGTCTCTGGCGCACACTGAGCAGAACATAACTGCTTTTCATAGCTGTGGAAACATAGCTGAGACTGATATCACTGGGCGAGCTCCAAAGCTCCCACAATGCATCGGGAGCATGGAAGCAGGAAGCGGTTGTCTTGCTGCCCCCAGCTGGCACGGCCTCCCGTGTGGCACTGCTGCTTGTTGTTTTTGATGAGCTGTGCATATACAACAACTGAACATCTGGAGCTGCCATGTGGCGCCTCCATTTGGCCGTCCCTGAACCTCACCGAGCCAGATGCACCCAAACAACTGTGAGCTAAACAGCACGAATCATTTAGAGGAGAGTGAGTGAGAGAGAAAAGCCCACACAGCTCACACCAGGGACCTGTCAGCCCCTTTGATTGGAAATCTGAATCTGTGGAGAGGAAAAAAAACTAAATAAAGCTTTCCAGTGGCTGTATTTGTCAAATTGGCCGTGTTTCACCAAGGTGGAGATACCCGCATGATCACCCCCCCCCCCCCCCCCCCCCACACACACACACTTTCTGATTAGAAGAAACATAACGTTCAATTGTCATAATCAGTCAATTATTAAGCAATTCCGCAGTAAGAAAGGCTTAATGGGGTGCTACAGAAATGTGTTTTATGCTGTCTAAGGTGGGATACACACCTGTTCTCAGCCTGAATTAGATCAAACTTGAATACATTCCAGATTACATCTTTAATCAGATCTTTCATGCTTGGGTGTACTTTTAAGAGTAAATCTGAGAAACATTAAATAACAAACTAATATGCCTTATTTCAATGATGACCAACTAAACGGTATGTTTATTCATCATCTATATCATCATTCTTGTATCCTTGACTGGCTTCTGATAGGGTGTAGTTAAAACCACTTGATTTGTGTGAGCAACATTTTGTCCTGCAGACTGGTGGGTTTTTGAGGCTGAGCGACGTCAAAACGCAATAGTCAATCATTTAACTTAGCCAATTGCTGAACATGCTTTCCAAACATGTCTTTGTACATCTCATTGGCTAAGAGAAAATTAAGTCGACAATAACTTTAAATTTCTCGAATGATTTGACTATATTTGGCTGCCTTCGGCTTATTAGAATATTTGATTATTTTCCCATATTCATCTTTAGCACAATGTCAAGGTTTTTTGAGTCTCTCTCTCTTAATCGTAACATTAGCCTGTTATCTGTCAAACCAACAACACCCTGAGCTGTGGTGACCCATCCTAGATGAAACAAGAACTCTCATTGGCTCTTGAGTTATGTATGACACACCCCCAAGAAAAAAAGCGCAAACTTGGGTTCCTCCACGGATTTTAATGTAGCTTACACTGTACTGATAGCTAACGGTGGCTATGTCAGGGTCGAGTATTCCCAACATGTTCAGGGAGCTTGCTAACATGAGCACGGACCACCAGACCCATCTCCAGAACCCATTTCCTACGCTGCTCTGTGCAACCTCCCATCCGGTCCCGATTCGTTGGTGTCGATCAAAAAAAAAAAAGATTCATCGCAGAAAAGTTTAGGGTACAACTACAAGCCTGTGTACGTACAGATTCTTGCCGTAAAAACAACAAAACCCATACCACAAAGAGCTAAAATGCCACCAATCTTAGATCAGATTTAAATGCCCACAAGGGATTGAGTGTAACACAAAACCAACCTAGGATATTTTTCTCCTGGGTCAACTTCATATCCTTTTTCTGATAGATTTCTAGATGAAATTTGAGGTTTTTCTCTTTACCTTTCAAACAATGAATTAAGTTAAGTTAAAATTAAAGTTAAATTAAATTAAGTTGTGTATACACATGCATATACAAGTATTTAGTAATTTTTTATAAAATGTGTTTGTCATTGTTAGCTAGTACTGTATATTGTTTGCTTGAGCTTTTAGTATTTTTAATCATTTAGATTGGTTGCTTTGCTTGCTAACGTAAAATGGTGCAGTTTCGTCCCTGACCGCAACCAATGTTCTGGAGTGCATAACTGTAGTGCGTTTTATTTATTTCCAAAATGTGAGGCTTGCAACTGCCTGCCTACTATTGACTAACTAGCTAACGAACCAAATAAACTAACTAACTAGCTAACTAACGAACTTACTAAATGTCATGTCGTTTTACTTGGAAGACTTCACTCAAACTAAAGCGAATGACGTTAACATGTAGCCGAATACTCGGCCCTGACATAGCTACCGTTAGCTACCGTAGTTGTAAGCGACATTAAAATCCGTGGAGGAATCCAATTTGCAAATTTTGTCTTGGGGGTGTGTCATACAGAACTCAAGAGCCAATGAGAGTTTTGTTTCATCTAGGATGGGTCATCTATTGCAGTGTAACGAAAAATAAAAGGAGTTGTTAAATGGAAAGGGAATGAGACGTCGAAAAGCAATGCGCTTTTAAATGTGTGTTAATGTTGTTTGTTAAATTGATTTTAAGTTGGATTTATTAATGCATACGTTTGAAAAGCATATATATGTTTTGATTTGTTAATGAAATATTAAATTAATCTATTTAAAAAACAATTAATAAAACACTTTGTTAATAGTTTTATTAATACATTAATCAAAAAATAGTAAATAAACTTTTTGTAAATTCGATTATGAATTTACCCATTTAAACACGACTTTATAAACTGCTTTTTAAATGTGTCTTTTAAAATTCGAACTAATAATAAGGGAAGGAACCACTATATTACTTTTTCACTTGACACTCTGTGTCCTCCATACTCCTGCAGGGTCTTAGCGCAAGTGTTGCTAATATTATGCAGAATGTTTTGAACTCATGTGCAACTGACCTTTACAAACTATTACGTTAGTAAATATTTATATTTTTATAATGATGCCTGGAAAAAGCTCAAAGCTGCTGTGTTGTGCCTTTTTTATTTATTTTTTGCCTGTAAATGCTGAGTACTTCTGAGTTTGTCATTATGATATGCCTTTAACTGCACATAAAACATTTCTTTTGGTGAATTGTTATGAATTTAGACCTGTGATTTAAATCAGTAATGTGTGACATATTGTGGGGAACTATACAGGGATGAGTATTTGAGGCAAAATACATGTTAAGAGTAAGCCTTACTGGACATACAGTATTGGTCTTGATTTCATAGTTGGAAACTTGTTACCAGAACTCAAGCCACTTAAGGGAATGTGACTGAAATATAGTAAGCTTTACTTATTATTCAGTCAAAATGGCCTGAGTTCTGGTTACTTACAGTTAGTAAGGGACACTCATTTAGGTGATTCATACTTCAACTTTACATAATTCAGAAACAGTTACTTAAGTCAATTAGGGCAATGAGTTTGCACAATTTCCTTCAGTAAAATTATTTGTTTTTACAGTTTGAGGACTGGTACTAGTGATGACGAACAGGACACCTTATCTGAACAGACAAACACACGAAGAGCCTGCCATCGTGCAATGCCCAGGGTGGAGTGAAGAGGAATGTGTCATCGGGACTCTGACAGCATGCTGTACACTCAGCACGACTGCCATTCTCTGTCTAATGAGATGGGCTCTCCATGCTAATTAACTCATCCATAACTCGCAGCACTCAATTAATCATCATAGGCAGCTAATTGAAAACAGATCATGCCGACATGTTTAGCCCCCTCTCAATGTCTTGGCAATGGTTCTGTGGGTTGTCAATGACGTAAATTTTATTCTCTGGTTTATTGAAAACAACAAACAAGTATGTTTACTTTGAATCACTTATCTTATTGTTTTTTTTTTTCTTTCAATAAAAACATGAACATATTATAGCAAACATCCACTATGTGAATTCACTCCTACATTTAATAAATCCATTCTGCTTGTTTAGAAAACTTTCCATTATCCCCGAGCTTAATGCACAACAAATAGCTGTGCCCATCAATTGGATGAGAACCAGCGGCTGGCCGAGTCTGCTGTTGACTCAAGTTAATCTGTTTGGCAGCTCAGTGACATCCATTTATAATCCAATTACAAATTATGGAGGGCCATGGAACCTCTGCATCCACTGGAGCACAGTTCCATGTGAACATCTTTCTTTTCGGTAAAGCCAATTTTACTTTTCTTCAATTTTTGTCCCACAATACTGTGCCCCCATCACCACGCAGACATACTCCAGCTCAACTATCTAGTGGCATGACAACCAGCACAATGAAGAAGCCAGCAGGGGTGCTTTGCCACCGAGCATAACGGGGAATCATGCAGTGCCTTCACATTCAAGGCACACTGCTTTGTTTTCTCAGGGACAGTCTCTACTGTAACTGGAATGTCTGGATTTGGCACAAAGACTAATCTTGGGTCTGCACCACTAAATGAGACTGGTTGGAAAACCAGAGGAAAGGTTGAGAGAACGGATGTAACAACTGGAGGATGGTCATAGTGCAAACAAAATTATATCCGAAAATAAGTAAATATTAGATCAATTAAACTTGGATCAAGCAAATTAATTTGCCAATGGGGTAAGATAATTTCATTTAACCAGGTTTCTTGAAACAAGTAACTGTAAAGCAATTCCTTGAAAATGTATCAGGAGGAGCGTGCTTAAAATAAGCTTCAATATATAGAATAAGTATTATTTAAATGGAAATGTATATTTTACAATAATACATTGGTACTTAATACAACAAAAAATGGGTTTGAAACAGAATGAACTGACCTCGAAATCACTTTGAAATAATATTATATCAATATTTACAAGACCTCAAAAAACTGGGGGCACAACCAGGGAGTATCTACAATTTCTGAAATGTGTGTGCAGCAGACACCTAAACCCAAATTACAAGCAACTATAACATGCATTGTTGTTAGGTTAATTTTAGATTTGTATCTACCGTAACATACACAATGTACTTCAGAATAATTTTTAACATTAATTGAGAACATTTCAAACATTAATTGAGAACGTTTGCTTACATTTCTAAACTCACTTGGAAAAAATTAGTACCAGAACTGTGACAGAGTCAATATGCTGTACAATCTAGGTTAAATAAAGTCTGGGTATTGCATGAAAGTCCTGCCACTCTTAATATGTTCTTCTTATAGGGGGAAGTGGTGTCTCTGCCATTCATTTCATCATTCAGTACTGTACTCATTTAGTACTTCTGTCTACAGAATTGAGTAAAGTGTAACAATGCCCTACTTCAGGTGAAATGCGTAGAACCTCTAGTACAGGAGATTGTTTTGCAGCCTCTCACAAAAGCTGTCCCAATGGCCACCGTGCATTGGCTTTGTTATCCAGGATTGGAATTTGCTGCAGAAATGTGCAGGGATCTTCTGAGGGGTTAAAAAAAAAAACACAAATTTAACAGACACAGTCTGTTTAAGTGTTAGACTTACAAGGAATATCAACCACTAATTGTATATGATGTTGCAAGGTAAGGTAAGAACAAAAACACACTCTTGAGTAAAACATTTAGTCAGTGGGATGCTTATCTGCAGCTACAATAAATGCATTCCTTACCTTTAGGATATGAAGAAATCTTCGCTCCCCTTCCTTTGGTGGAGACTACTGATGGGAAAAGGGATGGCAGGGCTGTGAACAAGTAGACTGAATGTTGCTGTTTTCGGGGAGAAAGAATCAGTATAATACTGTATGCAATGATTCAGTTATTGAGAAAATAACTCCACATACCAATGATAAAGGTCTTAACTTACTTGCATCTGTATCACATCGTGTCCTTATTTCTTTGCTGCAACTCAATTTTTTCCAAAATTGGTGTTGGTGTTGTCAACGGTGGACTTCTTCAGAGATTTAACCTGAGATTGATTTGAAGTTGGAGATCTTGACGTTCAACCCCTAAATTGGTTTGAAGTACCGGATCACTACTGGAATTAGCTTCCCAGTCTCGTGGATTGAGGCATTGACAGCAACAGAAACAAGGTCGACACCCAGTACAGTTTACGCTTCTCCTGGATTTTTTATATTAAGCTTATTTTTAGACTGTAAAAATTGTCAATACTGCCTTCTGAAAATGGACGTGCCCCCTGGGTTAGCTATTAATGCGTGGGACAGAACAGGATAAACGTCTATGCAAGTGCAAAAAAACAATATAATAATAATAATAATAGTATTATTATTTTAATTGTAGTGAAAACTGAGACAGTTGGGTAGTGAATGTTGAAAACCGGTACATTTTAGTGCTTCACGGATACAGAATTTCTGAATCTGGACACCCAGCTTGAAACCTATGGAGGACCAAAGCTGCCAAAATTAAAAATAAATACATAAATAAATAAATGACTCAAAAATAAATAAAATGCCATGGATTGTATTTTCCTTTGTTTTACAGCCCCTATTATTTACTTTCCTATTTACATTTCTTTATTGCTTTTTACATTTGCTTTTACATTTGCTTTGCATTTCCCCTCCTATCCTACTTCCAATTTACTTTTTTACTTCGGTATAACTTTTCTTCAGAAGTTGGTTTTTACATTTAGGCATTTCCTTTTACATTTCTGTATGCATTTCTTCTTCATTATGCAAATGAGTAGGCGGTGCTTTCATTTTCAGTCTTAGCAATCAAACTAGGAAAAGGCACTATGGCTACTGGCTAGACAGGTAAAACAACGAGTGCACGCTTTTATTTTATATTTATTCATTTATCTTTATTCATAAACGTTTACTAAACCTAACAAAAATTCGGAAGATAAGACTGTTTCAGTACTTAGTTTAATAAAGTACTGATATCGATCAACCAATAGGCGAAAAGTTGACCCTGTGACACATTTTGTGACAGCCCCTTCATTTGCATAATGAAGGAGAAATGCATACAGAAATGTAAAAGAAAATGCCAAAAGGAAATGTAAAACCCAACTTCTGAAGAAATGTTTAAAGAAAGTTATACCGAAGTAAAAAAAGTAAATTGGAAGTACATAGCCTAGGAGGGGAAATGCAAAGAAAATGTAAAAGGAAATGTAAAAAGCAATAAAGAAATGTAAATAGGAAAGTAAATAATAGGGGCGAGAATACAAAGGAAAATACAATCCATGGCATTTTATTTATTTTTGAGTCATTTATTTATTTATGTATTTATTTTTCATTTTGGCAGCTTTGGTCCTCCATAGAAACCTGTACAAACCTGGAAATCTGATCACCATAAACCAACGTAATGTCAGCTAGTAACAAAGCTAGCTAGCAATAACGTTAGCTAACTCTCTGTCGGGAAGCTAGATAGCAAGCTCACATTAGCAAAGTCCCTGTCTAGTATCTACAAATCTGGGAACTGGATTTATGAAAGCTTAACTCGACAAATCAAACATATATTTATAAAATGTTGTGGTAACATACTACTTACTTTGACCAGAACAATGACGTAAACGTCCTGAATGACCTCACAACTAAGTTCTCACATCTTTAATGGCTTTTCCCACTCACTTACTGCGCATGTCTTGAAAGTATCACAAGTAAAATCAACCTTGAAGGGGTCATTAATGTATTTATTTTTAAATGGTACTGTTTATTTAAAGTGAACATGACTGCTGAGTTTTATTTAATAGACTTTGAGTATGCATAAAGTTAGATGAAATCAGAGGCTGTTTTCATATTTAAACAAGTATTATCTTGGAGATGCATTGCACACCATAGATGAAAAGTTAAACTGGCATCATATGTATTGATATAAATGCAAGGAAATGGAGAGACTGCCATTTACCTCTCGAATGTAAATTATTTTGAATAAATTAAATGAATAAACTAATTCAATAAATTCAGAATCCTAAAAACAAGACACAATGTCATGAAATATATACTGTTCGAGCATGCACAGCAATAGAGATAGAACACATAGTGTTCTATCTCTGTGATACACAGCCTTATAGAAAAAAACATGCTGTACTAAATGACGCTAGTTTCAATGAAAATGTACTTATAACTAGTTGAAATAACACAGCTAGACAATTTAAGATACATTTCCCAACATCGACAATTTTTATATAATTTCTTATTATATTTGATATATTGGCCTGATACAAGATAGTTGTTCTTGCTTGGATAAAAAAAAATTTGCAGTGCAGGACTAAGCTTGCAAAGACTGTAAAGGAAGCCTTTTATATATTTTATATTTTTTTACCTCACTTCCTGTATTCCTCATATTATGAGTCCCCATTGGTATCCAAAATAATACATAGTATGATTAGATTTTATTGTATTTTATACAACCTTTTGGTATAGCATCAGCTCAAAAAAAATATGATTTGTCTTTTTGTGTTGGACACAGATGAACAGCATTAATGCCTGTGAATGTCTATGAGATTGTAGTTTATTGCATTGATGGCAGCTTTCAATTTCTCCCCTTACCCCTGTTCCCTTTGGTTTAAAAACTAAGCTGCGTAAAAAAGGATTAAAGATTACTGCTTTGAATGAGTCATCACTTTAAACTACACACAGAGTGTACAGTTCAAAAGGGATTATAAATATTAAAGAGGGCGTTTTTTCTCCTTTTGAAATGATTGGGTTTTCCTCTAGTGCATTGCACAAAAACACTGCATACACACACTCAAAGGATTAGATATAACACAAATCTTCAAGGTCTCCGCTATGAAGCACTGTACTTCAAATGCCTCCAAGTAATTTCCGTTCAATAATATGTATTATTGCAGGAACAAACAGGTTGTCACAGAGACTGATGGATCCCACACGCAACTGAATCCTTCTAAGCCCTTTCTTTGCTTTCTTTTCAAAAGGCCTCCAGACAACTTGTAGCACATCATCATAATATCTAAGGATCTGTGTGCATAACCAGTCAAAAAAGCGTAACCCAGCTTTGTTTACGAGAAATGTATTGTTCTTGTTTTCTAACGGAGATGACCTGAGGCATTACGTGAACAGGGCAGAATCTTTAGCAGTCAAGCCGCAGGCTCATCTCTGTGTAATTAAGGTGTTCTGTCTGCTGAGTAATGCTATAATAGAGACACAGTGCCTTCCTGGAATAGAAACCTCATGGCTCACATCTGTTTAGAAGCAAATTACTTGGCCGGTCGATGCCCAGTATGCACACGGACGGATCAATAGCCTTCACTCGGAGGGAACAATCTTCACTTATAATGACAATCTATTGACTTTTTAATAACCGCTCATGTTTCAGCAGTGCTAATCACTTTGCTTACCCTTGTCTGTGTGTGCGTGTGTGTGTTGTGTGTATTCCAGGATACATTAAGTGTATTAATGTTTCTGCCTGTGGGCCCCTTTTTACAGCCGTAAAGTGACGATAAAACAACAAATGTCAAGGCTCTTATCTTCCTATCAAACACTCCGGTCATTCCCTGATCGCCAAACTAACCGTGACTGTTCTATTTACAACTGTAACACAAGCTTGTTGTGGTAATAAAGACCTAGATGCCAGGGCATTGTGACCAGGTCATGTGACCTCTAACACCGTCTGCTCAGCCAGCTGGCACTGATGTGGTCGCTTTAGAGGTACACCACTCAGCCCGATCTGGCTGACTTCACCCAATGAATAAATGATAAGCTGTGTGATGTCTAGCTACAGACCTGCACCAGCCTGCCTGGAAGCGCAGGGACACTGACACGCTAACCTGCACTTCTGTGTGTTATCGCGGTGCAATCGGTGGCACCAAACTAATTCTGACAAAGACATAGGGTTAGAACAGTGAGAAAAATAGTGGAAAAAAACCACAGAGAGACAAAAGGTATGAGTAAGTGTTGAGAGGGACCAGACAGCATAACCAAAGCAATAATAAAAAGGCTGCCATCCCCCAATGGGCTTTGGCAGATGATCTTTGCGGACAAAGATATGAAATCTGTATGACAGACAGATCTCATATGTCTTACTCCATGTGGAGTAGGAAGGCAAATATCAAGCGGACTAATATATTTCCCCAGTCTGTAGAGAGCGTCAGCTTCCTCGACGCATTCAGCACGAGGAGAGCACAGGAGAAAGAGAGAGGCCCAGAGTTAAGTGTCTTATTAAGAGGAAATGGCTGCTGCGGCATACCAGGCCCGAGCTGTCACATGGCTGTGGCGGCCATCATTAGAATAAGCACAAGGAGCTCTTGTCGTTGATGGAATCACATTTTAATCCCCGCCACATTATTATGGCGGTGAGGAAGGTCAGCACTCAGCCACATTTAAGCAGGACTAAACCCCCTCGAGAGCTTATGATAATGTTTCCCCCCTTCAATGCCAAATGTTGGTCATATTTTAGATTCAAGCTCTTCATAGAATACCAGTGCCGGCTAATGAAGAGCCTAATGTAATGCAGCTGTGCAGGGCCGCCATGGTAACCATGAATAATTCAGCCTACTTGTTCTTTGGTTGCCTGGTCTCCAGAGGGTTCTGCCTATATTGTCCATTATGACAGGCCATTATCCTGACTTCAGCCCGCTGGCTCTCAGATGGCGCGCAGAGCCCATTTGTTACCCCTCTTGCCCCCGGTAACCTTCAACCAGCCAGAGAGAATGATTGAGACGATACTGTTATACAAACAGGGGAGCAAAATGTACACGAGGCAAGAAAACGAAGAGACCCTTTGCACGCCGGGGGAATTCAAGGGGGCCTTCCATTTCATTACAAGTGCATATTACACGCACCTCCGTGGCCATCCGTCACTGTGTGAATACAAATGATGACAACAGACCACTCTAGAGTAGTATTTCAAGCTCCTAAAAAAGAATTAGCCTTATGATTGTGTTTGGGCTGGAATGCAGTCATCGAGATTTTAGACGGCCAGTTGAGGAGGCGCGATGCATTTGATCTAGTTATTAGGACCAGGCAGGATGTCAGCGCAGCCATTCCAAATCAATGCCTGTGGCGGGTTTTAAATCAATGAACGTGTTGCATCTCACTGGCTCATCAGGGAGTAACCCCCAGAGAGCCTGGAAAGCAGCGATAGATGGATGCTGAGTGAGAAAGAGAGAAGAGGGACACCTCTCAGCCACTGACCTCCGTAATTACTCTGTACTGCTGTCTGAGTCCAAATGGGATCTGATTGAGATAATTGCCTATTGAAAAATATCATTGAGTTCTCCTCAAATCAGGACCTTGGGTGGTGTCTATCTAGGCAGCATTGGGGCTGCTGAACCCATGTCAACCTCTGGCCTCCCTCCTTCCCTGCCCGCCTGCCTGCCTGCCTCCATGCCTGACTCCCTGCCTGCCTGCTCAGAGTGCTCCGCTCAGGCCTGCTGTTTAACAGCGCAGTGAATTGAGCCTGATGTTTGTGTTGTGAGGATCCTGGCCTCGGTCATTGTCCCAGGGGCAGGCCAGAGTAATCAGGGCTGTGATAGCCGCATCTCTGGGGGGTGAGCCAAGGAGAGAGGGAAGCTGGGCCTGGGGGCTGTTCCAGGGGGCAGATATATTTATCTAGGTAATGAGAACCCAAACACTGTGGTGACTCTGCAGGGAGGGCAGGGGCCCCGGGCCCCGAGCTAGCGGGGCCATGGCAGCCGGGTCCCCAAGCTGCTCATTAAACTTCCATCAGCGTGTGGTCACTGTGCTCCTGCCAGCCCCCCAAAGTGCCCGTTATTAATTCATGAAAGCACAGCGCACATGTGATTGAGTCTAGCAAGCACTGGAGCAGTGAGGCACGAGAGAAAGGGGAAACACTGTGTGAGTGTGTGTGCGTGTCTGAACACCCAGTCCTCCGCTCCCACGCTTTGACTCTGGCAGTGTGCCCCTGCAAAAAACCTGAGACAGAGACACAGATACAGTATGTTGTGAAACATTAATAGCCATGGCTGCAGTTTGCCTACAGCGCAAGAGAAAGGCCAACTCAAGCTAAGGAGATGTGTGTATGTGTGTGTGAACATTCACCAATGCATGTGTTGTCTGTGTGTGAATGTGCAATTGACTGTGTTGCAGAGTGTTTGTGGTTAACCTGGCTATAATGGTAACATCTTCTGACACTAGGTCATGTTAAATATTGTGCTGTTTTGGATGGAATGCTCACAAGCTGCGTTGCTACTGCAGCTGCATTTATCTCCACTCCACAGACATGCTCTCTAAAGCTTGTGTTGGGCGGACTACGCTTAAAAAAGAGACAGCAAATTGGCCTGGATATGGACTGTCGAAATTGAATTTAAAACATTAGCTCCAGGATAACAAGGGGTGGCTCGGGAAAATCGAGGAAATGCATTCGGTCGTTAGGGCATGGAGGGATGGGGCTAATGGCCTATAGGGTGGAGGGTGGAGGTCGATGAGAGCAGCTTTTTTAAGATGAATGAGTTATATCAGAGAGAGAGAGATAGAGAAAGAGCGAGCAAAAAAAAAAGAAACTACATGGTTTCAAACTCAGCCTCATTGTAGACTGTGACATGTATTATGTCTCCCGAGGCCCAGAATCCAGAGCTCATTTTCACAGAGTTGAGAGGAAATCCGAGTCCACTGTCACAGTCAGAGCGGCAGGCTTGAGCTCCCCGTCTCATGGCCAATTAAAACTCCTCTCCCTTCCAATCCTTCTGCGTTTCCCGGCTGCAAATCTCCCCATGCGTGGCGTGTTGTAGCGCTCACTCAATGTCCAATTAACATTTTGTTCGTTTCCTCCCTTGGCAGTAAGAAATCTGATCTTGTGTCATTGTAATTTGGATTGCAGTATGTACGTTTTAAACTGCAATACTGTAAGATGTTTGGCTAATATAAAAATGATATATTATGTGATTATTAGGTATCACATTCTCTTAATGGATTACTAGTTGTAATTTCAAGTGTTGAGTCTTAAACACTCTTCACTTTGATTAACAATAAATTATTGAATTGAACGGTAACACAGTTTGACTCATGGCAATTCGTTTGGTTATTTCATAAGCTCCCTGTATCGGACTACGCAGGAACATTCCAATAAGTGTAATCATAGAGTGTAATAGTGTAGGGAGGATAGTCTCTGGTCCTCTTTTAGGATGATATAAAGGCCTTTACATTTCTATCTTGTATAATGCAGTTCATACTTCTTGAACACATACAACACCAATCCATCTCTTCCATGTTGAAAACCTGTTCTTGGAATGTGCACACCATTCTTGTCTTCTTGATGTTCTACTTCAAGGGATCAGGGAAGCCAAGCCAGGAATTTCTTTATTAATTACCTGTTGGTCTTATATTTGGCATAGTGAAGAGGAACCACTAAAATAGGCCCAGTATAGCTTGGGGTAAAACCTGACTACAACTGGGCATGTGCAAGATACAGACAATGAAAGGAAAAACATAAAGTGACTTAGGAAGGTGTTGGGCAACCACGTACCACCAGAACAGCTTCAATACGCCTTGGCATTGATTATACAAGTCTCTGATAATCTGCTAGAGGGATGGAACACCATTCTTCCAAAAGATATTCCCTCACGTGTTTTGATGGTGGTGGTGGTGGAGAGCGTCTAACATGTTGGTCCAAAATCTCCCATAGGTGTACAATTGGGTTGAAATCTGGTGACTGCAGAGGCCGTATCACGAGTCACATAATATTCATGTTCAACAAACCAAACGGTCTTGCCCTGTGCACGGTGGCACTGTCATCCAGGAAGAGACCATTTCCAGCATATTTTTCCTTTAATTTGTCACAAGTCTGTAGGCGACAGCAGTCATTATAAAACAGGAGTTTACATTGGAGTTACTTTCATTTGCTGGGATGTGCACAGTATGTGGCTGGTAAAAATGTGTATTTTAAAATTGCATGTTAAAAAATGCATATCCAAGGGTCTGTTTTGACGGAAGTGTGGCCTGTGTGTGACATACCTCTTTGAGATGTTTCCACTCTCTATGCCCTAGTGTGCACTTCTGTGTGGAAATTAGCTGACCTTTTAAGAGCATCGTCATGCATGAGAAGCCAGTCAGGCAGTCATAGTCTGGGCCAGACCGCCTAGTATAAGTTCACTTCCTGCCTGCGGTGATGTTTGGCCTAGTCAGGCTGTGGTTACAGCACATAAACAAATGTCTGCTCCCTAGGCCTCGTGACTGGTGAGTAGGCTAATGGAGACTAGCATTCACGCTCCATTGTTGTTAGTAGTCAGTACTACTGAGTTAGCTAGCGACATTCTTGACTACCAAGGGGGAAATCACAGACATCTTGAAGTAAGCTGTCCTCCTCCTCCTCCTCCTCCTCCTCCTCCTCCTCCTCCTGTCTGGAGCTCCTGACCCCCTCCCTCCTCCTTCTCTCCCTCCAGCCCCCCTATGGAACTCTTTCTCCCCTAACCTTCAGAGTGAAAAACATATTAGCTGACATTTACCACGGCTGGGGACTGAGCGTGCCGTCCCCGTCACCAGTGGAGCAGAGATTTATCTCAGCCAAATGTGTGCCACCTGTCTGATGGACTTGTGCCACCAGGGCCAGAGGCCTGGAGGAACCATTAGTGAACCGCCTCTGCGCTCCCTGGAGGAGCCACGGAGCACGTGTCGGCTCCCACCAGGCCACTTGTTGGAACCAACACACTTCAAAGAACAGAGATATAGAGTAAATAATACGAAAGTCATTTAATTGACTATTAACACCTTGCGAACAGAGCGTACACATCGTGATATTTTAAACAATGTATTTGTGATTTTTTATATCGCATTAAGGTAATCGTGTAAAACAATTTAAGTTGCAATTTAAGTCCCTATATGGATGCTGATTTTGATATTTATATGGCCACAGTTTGTTTGTGTTGGCCCCCGGGATGAGAGATCTGTCTGTATGCCTGGACCATGTGGATAGAGGGAGGGTTAGGCTGTGAGGGGCGCTGTGGCTGGGGTGGAGGAGGCCCCACAGGGAGACAGATGGCAGTGGCCACAGCAGTAGCAGTGTGCCCATGCTGCCTCGGCACATTCACTGCGGAGCCAGACCTCACCACCTCACCCTTCCAGCACCCCCATCGATTAATCAAGCCAGCCCAGGTTATTTTAGGGCCCCTAATTAATCACGTAGGACAACCGAGGTGATAGATTAAGGTTAAGGAAAGGTTTGGAGGATTGGAGGTGTACCGTAGTCCTATGGGGCTGGTTTTCAAGTAGCGTGATTCAGTAGAACACCCAGTGGTCACTTCTGTGTTTTGATGTGGCACTCTACATACCCTGCTGTTTTTCTAACATCTACTCTACATTATACTGTTAGGTCGCAGTAGGATTACAGGTAAATGTATATCACGTAGATAGTCCTATAATAACCCAATGACTAGATGAGTGTCAGTCTGCACTCGCTCTCACCTCTCTGGCTGAGCTAGGTGGTAATGATAGGTGGTAATTGGGGGTGAGGGCTTTAAGAATTCATTATAGACAAATCATTACAAATCCCCCTTAGATGAGCTTTTTCCTAATCAGAGGTGGCATATGAGTGTTAATTCATTCCAACGTGGGCGTGAGGGAGACGGAGAATCGAGGCCGGGGGTCTCCAGAGCTCTTCCCCATTAATCTAACCGCCACGGCTGTGAGAGAACCCCGCTTGCATCAACACTTGATGCCTCCGCCATCTCAACCACATAAGAGGGCTGTGGGGGTAAGGGGGATTTGATCGGCGGGAGTTACATCCAGCCCCAGCGAATAGATCACATTAAATCTGCGCGGGGAGCCACCAAAATGAGATTTCAATCCCGCAGCCTACTGTGGCAGCGAGCAGCTAATGCCAAAAGATGAGATAACCAGATTGCAATCACTCATGTTTATTGAAAATGTGTTGCAAGTCTCGACTGCGATTTATCACCTGTCAATCACAGCTCCCTTAGAATAGATGTCTAACAGAGTAATTAAAGCCCACCTCGTTAGAGACACTATTTCAATCCAATCACGACACTCTCAGGAGATAGGACCAATCAACAGCTGACATTCACTTTATACTGTAATAATATGAAAGAGACACTCTATGTCCTCATTGGTATGTAATGAGTGTGCGCTTGTGTGTGTGTGTGTGTGTGTGTGTGTGTGTGTGTGTGTGTGTGTGTCTGTGTGTGTGTGTGTGTGTGTGTGCCCCATCTGGTGGACTGTGCCATGGCACGAAGGATCTGACCACTCCAAGCTGACCTCCTCGTCTTGATCCTGCCAGCTGCTCCTCACTCTGACAGACACACAGCCCCCTCTCTGGAAGGAGCCTGTTAGGCCTTCTCGCTGTCAATCACAGTCAGACAGGGTCAGCCCCCTTGTGGCTGCGTTTCCCAACACACAGCCACTCCTCGGTGCAAGAAAGGGAAGGGGGTGAGCCCAGCCTTGGCTAGCTCGCTGCCATGTTGATGTAGAATCATTACGGCTTGTCAGCATGGCTGCTTGACATCCAGAACACCCCAGTTTCTATAAAGAGGCATGGTTAAGTTCACACTAATTAATGGAGTGAACTTTGCGGAGCAACCTATAGTGTTCCAAGCAATGTGGCTTCTTGGGTTTCCGTCCTGGATGAAGTGGAAGGAGTTATTTAGAGATGGGAACACAACCCAACGCCTGACTCTGCTGAGTGCTACAGACAGGAGCTAGGGAGCATGGCCGTAGACAGTTGCATGTCGAGACAACGCTCATACGCCAACTAATCATGATGGAAGGCAGTGCTTAAACCTGTGTCTGTTGTCTGCGATGATCTGAACCTGCCGTGCCAAGGAGGAATGCTGGACAGGCACGGGATGAGGCTCGTATACTTGGGGAGATGCTGTGACATTCGACAATGGCGGTCTAATCTAAGCTAACACACTCCAACAATGTGGCACCTGATTGCTGGCTTACGGTGGAGCCTGTGGTTGGACAACCCTGCTACTCCCGGCTCTGTGCCCGCCAGCCAGCCAGCCAGCAGCCGGCGGGGGCATTAGAGCGGGATCCTATCCAGGTAGGGGCCGGACACACACGCATGGAGAGGTGCTGAAATGTGGACCCTCATCAGACTGCCGACCCTTCTCCTTGTCCTAGCGGGGCCTTGTTGCCACCCCCCACCCCGCAATCCACAACGGCTCCACGCCTATGACAGAAGAGCAGCCGAAGCAGCTGAGCTTAGGGCTGCCTGTCAGCGGGACGATCGTGTGCCCTCTGTGTCTGCCCCCCCACCCAATCCCCCACCCCGCCCCACCCCGTCCATCCACGACAGCCAGCATCAGCTGATTATCGCCACTTTGGCAGTAAAAGGAGCCTGCTCTGGCACTGACAGCCTGATGCCCTCTGTGACACCGTGGTATTGGGTAACCGACACCTCGGCCCCTGACGGTGGCGGGCGAGTGTCATGCTTTAGCTCCAAGTGCATGGCCTGTCATGGACAGACTGGCACATTAGCTCAGCGCAGAGCCATGTCATCAATCCACATCCGTTACTGCATACATGATGTATTATGGGTTAATTCTTGTTAATTGTGAAGCGTTTTTGTTCCTTTGATAGGCCAAAAATAATGGAGCTACAAAAGGGTGATGGCTGATTTTATCTGTAGACATACTGTATTTTTGGTTTAATAGGTTACTTGACATGTCTTGGCGTTATTAAAAACAGTCCTGTGCTATGTTAGAATAATTCATATTGGGGAGTGTGGAAATGAGGGTATATGAGCGTGGCAGTCATAAAAGTTATTTTAATCGACCACGGTCAGCGTCGCCTGGCGTTTGTGTATTTTGAGAATCTCTGAGAGGTTTACACCCCCTGTGCTTCAAAGGGCTAGACAGGTTACTGGTATCTGGTATCAGTCTGAATTAAAGCTATGTCAACACTTTCAGTCAGCCAGGCTAGGATTACAAAGACAGACCTCCTTTATCTGTCCTAAAACACACACACACACACACACACACACACACACACACACACACACACACACACACACACACACACACACACACACACACACACACACACACACACACACACACACACACACACAAACATATATACACATTACTGCTGTCACTACCGTACATGCTTTCCTCACTTGCTACATGCAAATATCAATATCTTTTTGAGTTGCACTTTGTTGACTATTTTTATTAATACGTTGTGGAGTGACATTTCCAAAAGTAAAAAGGGGATGGGGCCCAACCCCAACACTGGTAATGGTATTTACAGTATGATTGTTATTTTTTGTGGCCAATTGATGACAAAACTATTTTCACTTAGGATCAGTCAAGTGCATTCAGATTTTTACACCTGATTCACTAGCATCTGCTTGGATAGTACAGTGTGTAGCCAGCTCTTCTTGCTGTGTTAGCTTCTTCTTCAGACCAGGGCCTTTAGTGACACGCATCCACCGTCATACTGTTTAGACTCACGTTAACTTCAACTGACGTTAACTTCAACTGACTGCTGTGATGTAAAGTGTCCTGCTTGGTCCACATGGACAGGACACAACCGCAGCCTGCCTAGTGGGCTTCAGTTTAATACGCGTCTGTTGATTTGGTCCTCGTTTGCGTTGTTTTCGCTTTTGAATCAGACTCCCGCTCGTTAGGCTGCCAAACTCAGTCTATTGAGCTCCAGAGATGGTGGCTTGAAGGTGACATCTGCCTGGGACAGTGAGAGCGCGTCGCGAGCGGCTCTAAAAGGCTCGGCACGGCCGTGACAGCTCACGGAGGAAGCAGCTGAGCAGACAAGCTTTGCCGTGTTGCATTCCTGCTAGCGCCCCTGTCACTACCACAGAGGTCTTAATTATTCACCATGAGCATCTCCTCTCTCCCAGGGCCTGGGCTCAGAAGGCCTGTCAGAGAAAGAGGCATTGCATTTATATTGCTCTCCTACACACGGTTGGAAAATACAAAAGGATTATACACACAATTAGTTATAAAACTGTAGTTTAAGGTGACTTTTAGTTTGATGTTTGGTTTGTGGATGCACTCTAGGGTCAACTTTGAGTCCTTTAAGCTGTTCCCTCTGAGTCCAACGACTGCTTTTCATGCAAGATACAATATTTGTTAAATTTGAGCTGGCAACAACATCATTAACAACCTCTAATTTCAAATGCTTTGTTCCCATTTTGTATTCATTAGGCCGTGTTCTCTCTTCTCTGACTAGTTACCTACTCCCCTGAGCTTTTCTGTCTAGACAGTGTTTTTAAAGTACATGTTTTTGAGTAAAAACACACCTTCTAATCATAACGTATTTTTTTCAGATACTGTCAGTGGACTAAGAGCACAGGGGGGGCTTGAGTTACAGTGCATTAAACAGGTGATATTTCCACATGGTGTGAATGAGCCTTGATGGCTTGTAAACGATGCTGGTCACTTTAGTGGCGTGCTGGCATGCAGGGGGCATCTTTATCACCACACAAGGCCTAATGGCAACTTATAAATGGGGCTAATGTTACTCCGCTTTGGTTTCAATAGTGCTCAAGGTCAGATGTTTGGACTTCTATCTCAGGGAAGTGTATGAACACTATGCTAACAACTCTGTGCCCAACCACAGAAGGCACACTAACAGACTGACACACGGAACTAATTGATTAATGGCCAATGGGAACTGTTTTACAAACCATGTTGAGTTTTAACAATTTAAAGCTACCATTTATGTAATAATAATTTATTTAATTTACAGCTTTTATTTGCATAGGTACTGCAAAGAAGAGAAGCCTTCTTGGAATTATTTTTAACATAGGCAACATCATCTAATAATCAATCTACTTCTGCTTGTGCAATAAAGCCACCTGTGCTAAGCTAACATATTCATATATGCACCCCTTTAAGTCTTCACAAATGTCTTTTAGTATTCAAGCCAACATGCCTTCTTAGAATAGTAATAGATCAACAAGTGTGTCTTAATGAAAGAATCAAGACGTAACAGATGTTTTTGAATATTTGCCTTCTTCAGTGTTCAGCTTACTATTTAAAATATCTGTGTCCTCTTTTTTGAAGAAATACATAAGAATCTATACGGATATAAAGTAACACTTGAAGTCCCATTGCCATTCTGTGAGCGTGGAACCTTTTGGTTTCAATGGGATTCCCTGTAAAAACTATGAGGGCACAGCATTAGCATGCAACAAGCCGACGTGGAGGCAGAAGACAAGGCCATCTGTTTCCATTTTGCTTTTCTTTCATGCATTGATTCCACTAGGATTCCACTACGTTGTCTATTAGAGAGCACGTCTTGAATAAAATAATTGAATTTCACCCCACAGACTATTGGATAGCTAAGTTCTCAAAGATGTGCCAGAAACAATTCCTCATGTTGTTTTTACACTGCTGTAACCAGCTCCTGGACCTGACATTGACTGATACTGTGAGGTTGGCTGTATCTAGGCACTATTGTGTGTGCGCGTGTGTGTGGGCGTGTTTGTGTGTTTCTTCTGAAAGGCACTGGTGCTGGATAGATTACCTAATACAGTCCAAGTGCGTGATTAGACCCCAGGGTGCTGGCTAAGTCACTGTGAGTTCTGCTCTTGGCCCTCTTAATTATTCATCAAGGAATTGCCAAGGATGTAACCTCAATTACGGCAGGCTGAGGGACCAGGCCACGTGTTGTTAACACGGCACTGTGATCAGGACGCCCGCCTGCCTGCCAAGGGGAAGGAGTTCACCACAGCGAGGCACTCCCACCTTCACTGCTGATTGGCTCGCACTGAGCCAGGCATCACTGGGAACAGTCTGGTCATGTGACCAGAAGGAGGGCTGCCGTTATTTGAATTTCACTGCAGCCACAATAGGGATGGGAGTATGGTGTCATTTTTAGGATAAGTGTGATGTGGTATTAGCCAGTGTGGAGGACTGAAGGAACAGGGAGACAGGACAGCTGAGGAGTTAAATGAGTCTGTGGTACGACCCCTCCCTGCCCCTGGAGCCACCTGTAGTGAGTGGACAGACAATGCACCTACATGCCCTCCATGGACCTACAGAAGACCACCCCGCAGGGGAGCCGGGATCTGGCAATCCAACAACACAGCGACAGACAGACAGACACACAGACAGATGGACACTGGAAGGGGGGCTGTTCTGGGATCAAATCCATGTACCCAGTCATCTTATTTAATTGGGAAATCCCATGTAAAATGGAAAAATAATCATTACCATTTATAATCCATTTATGTCACATGGAATAGAATTAGAAAGATTCATGGAATCTTGGAGGTTTTTCCATGCACAGGTCAGTCATATAAGGTCACTTCAGACACAGAATTTATAGATATTATGGTATATAACAAATCTAATTACGTAGTATTATATGGCTTGTATGAAAACAACAATAAGAGGCCACCTCTTGATTAAAGGAAAGTGGCCATGTTCCCAATGGGGTTCTGTAAACCTTTGGACCACATCACATTACGGCTTTTGCCACAGCTCACCACAACGTTGAAAAATACAATTACCAGCCAACATTTAAATGAAAAATAACACTAATTGGGCATAATAAAATGTTTATTTTAGTGGCACTCCTCTCTACAAAATACTACAAAACTGATACCATTCTGTCTGGTGGTTGGTGGCTTCTCGTACACATCTACCTGAAACTGATTGATCAGAGCTCCCTTTACCTGCTCGGTTTGACTTGATCTTGCCTGGTCGTCCCCTGTGCTGCTGTCGCTCTGACAACCATGCCATGCATATCCAGGTGGTGATAATGAGAGCGGCTGTCATGGCGATCTATGACTAACAGCAGTTTCACGCTGTGTTAAGTCAGGGTCGTTGCTGTGCTGGCGCCTGCTCCCTCAGGTCCTATTCTACCCACTGGCAGACATACACACACACACACACACACACACACACACTTCCCACTTCCTCTGGCTGAGAACACTAAGATTAGGATGCACTCTAATAGGGGTTGTAATGAGCTGAACTTCCCTCGCACACACACAAGCATAAACATTCCCAGAAACACACACACACACGTCTTTTTTCTCTGTCATACCCCCCACATCAACACTAACACAGAGAAGCCCCAGTGGCCCTGAAGGACCTTGTCGAGTTCGTTTATCCGTACCCCACCTGCTCGTTCTTCCGCAGAGCCCTGCGTGGTTGAATATCATATCACCACGTCTGGCTAGCAGAGTGAAGAAAGGGAGACAAACTGTGGCGGAGGAGCTGAAACTCTGCACACTGGATTTGTATTACACCCAGGAGAGCCCAGCAGATGTCCCAGTGCTGCTGTAGCTCCAGGCACTTCTTCCTGCTCGAGCCCTGCAGACAGGAAGCAGCTCCAGATGGAACTTCCTGGGGACCATAAATATTGTGCGAATTGCACTCACTTTAATGGCGCGCGGCTATTTTTTCCCCATGCGTCCAAATAACCTTGACTGAGGATTTACAAGTGTGTGTGTAAATCTTGGCGAGTGATTCACGGACGCGGAGAGCATTTCATTGAATCACGTACACAATGGCAGGACTCTTGTGAATGGCGGTTTCTCTATTTCGCTTTAGTGGCTATTCTTTGCTACATAGTTGTATTAAAAATAGATGTGTTAATGGTCCTGGTACTTGAAGATGATTCATCTAGCCAAACAATAACAGCGAATGCTATAATAATAATAATAATAATACTGTACATTTTTTGTAAACTTCCAAACTAGATTTTGCCATGATTACAAGCAACTTTTGACTCTGCCGCTCCCATATGTGCCTTGACTACAGCTTTTTGTCTGCTACAGTAGCTAATTCGGTCTGCTCTGAAAGGGGTTTTATTCTGATATTGTAGGTGATAACTTCATCAACTTGTGTGCCCACTTGGGGTGCTGGGGTTAGGATATTGCCTTGTTCATGTTGATCTGCTAAGTCGGCCTCCGCTTGCTTTCTATATTGTGCTCCGCGTGGTGGATGAAACAGGAGAACATTGAAATAACCCTGGCAAAATGAGATGTGGGGCCAGAGATGCAAAAGCAGTGCTGGATGTGTGCGTGTGATCCGACTGGATTACGTGTGGCTGCGGCAGTCCTGGAGGTGCTGCTCAGGGATAGGGCCTTTTATTATGGAGTGTTTTATTGCTGTCAGGAGCGAGGCTGGCAGGAGCGAGGCAGCAATAAAATGAAGCCCTTCCAGCCCCTGTTGTCTGTCACCTCACCATTTCGATTGTTATGCATGTATGTGTGCTGCATGTGTGTATGAATGTGACTAACGTGTGTGTGTGTGTGTGTGTGTGTGTGTGTGTGTGTGTGTGTGTGTGTGTGTGCGTGCGCACATGCATTCACATGCATGTGTACATTTCATATGCACCCGTGTGTGTGTCCATGTGTGTCCGTGTGTTCGTGCTGGGTGTGAGAAGTGCCACTGAGCTGACCTGAAATGAAAAACTCATCAGGGGTATTCTGGCTCTGGCCCTGACACCTAATCTCTCTGTATGCTGTGCTCCAACCACAACGTGCGCACAGTAGTTATGTGTGCACCGGATCAGTGACGCGAGTTTGAGGGATCACTCATTTTAATGTGCCGTCACATCTGTTTTAAGGGCACGCAGAGTTTATGCTAAAATTACGTGTCCCAAATATTTAGCGACAATCCACAAATGAGCCAACAGCTCCGTCCATAAAACCAAAGCGCGGCCATACATCAAGGGAGTTTGTACGCTGTTTAATTCATATCTTTATTAGACTTTATTCAACCAATATCCATCATGCTGCACGGCGGGGGAATTCCGCCAGGATCTCAACCAGAGCCGCTCGGTTCAGAGTGATGATCCGGAGTGTGGCGGTGCCCGTGTCGGCACACGGACAAGCTGTTCTCAGGTCCCGAGCTATGTCCGCGTGGCGTGGTGGGGAGCTGCAGGGATCAGCGGGAGCCTTGCCGCTGACAGGGTGACCTGTAGCAAAGCCCCCCTGTCATTACACGGATCAGGCCCCGGCCAAGGCCACAGACTTTCACTGCAGCCGGCTCCCTCCAGAACAGGATGTGCCCCGGAGGCCTGGGGCTGCCTCTGACAGCAGGCGCTCCACTGCATTGCCACACTCCTCTACTCTTAAAGATTCCCTGGAGGAGGATGAACCAATCAGCTGCCCAGCAGCCCTGGCTGGTTGGTCAGAGAATATATAGGATTGGCTGGAGGATAGAGGAAGTTGTTTGTGTGTGGTAATGGGAGCGCATGTGTGTGTACGTGGGTGCACAAACACCTTATGTGCGTCGGCATGTGTATGAACACGTGCACGCCACTTTGTCTGTCCGTGACAGCGTGTGTGTTTGCAGTGATGCAGAGAGGCTGGAGGAAAGGGGCCTGCCTTGTTTTTCTTGCCTGCTTTCCCTCTCTCATTACTGCTGTTTTGGCAGCTGACTCGTCGTAATGGAGACCTTGCTGTCAGGGAAATTTGTAGCTGTCTGCTCCAGCGCGTCTCTTCATTCCAATCAGCAGCTGTCAGGCTGGCCCGGCCCATTATTAATGACGCCCACTAACTGCCTCGCAAATCCTCTGCACTGTTTGAGTGCTAGCATGAAATAGGGTTACGCTCTCCTGCCGTGCTGCTGCGGAAGGCTCTCCGATATCAAACGGTGTTAAGGGGAAACCTACTTGGCCTTAAAAGAGAAGAGCTTGATGACGTCCTGAATGAGGTTGCTGCAGGACCGAATGTTTCGGGTTTGAATTGAGTTGAGTTGGAATTGTCTTGATTGTGGGCTTGCGTGCCATGTTTCAGTTCTACTGTAAAGTCATTGTAGCGGCTTAATGTAATCACTTTCCTCTGATTGATCCTCTCCCTGGAGGGCATGACAGCCACATGCATTTAGAATAACTGCATCATAAAAGTTCTTTATAACCTTGAATGTGAGAGGTTGCACTCATAGAATTGTGTGTGTAGGGGAGGACGATGGGGGGTGGGGTGGGGATGGGGGGTGGGGGGTTGGGGATGGGGGGTGGGGGATGGGGGGTGGGGGGGGGGGGGGAAGGGTTGCCATAAATGTGAGCGTGACAGAAAAGGCATGTGTTTGTCAGCTGTTAAACATGGGGCATGGGCACTCCGCACAATGCACTTGGGACCAGATGCCTTACAAATCACTCATCTCTCCAGAGGGTTGGCGATGAGCTAGGCCAGGCCGCATCACGGACCGTCACTCTCTGGAAAGCAGAGAGCGGCGAGGGGCTTGTACTGCACATTCCACCGCCACTTTCCCCCCCAGTAGTCACCTCTGGGTTGTGCTAGCCCCCTGCCCCGTCTGAACCCCTTTGTGCTCAGAGCCAAACAGCACCGTTTCGGTCTTCTCTCAGTCCCGTGGAGTCATTACCGACATTGGTATCGGTATTCGTCCGCCACGTCTTGGACCATACATGTGTTACTCTTGAGTGGGTGGCTTTATGCTCATAAAAGGCTTTATCTTAGGTGTCATCTCCTCTTTATCAGTCATGGACCCCCTCAAGTCGATGAGGGTTACACCACACAGAAGAATGTCTTCAGTTATTTCCTGCAATGTGACTGATAGTCATTCAATCTTTAAGAGATGTAACAAGGTGTCCCATTTCACTTTTCCGATGAACATGTCAAGGAACAACTGAACTCCAAGTGGATTCAAATGTTGCCGTACAAGAAGGAAACAGGGAGAGTTCTTTTTTAAAGAACGAACAGTTGACACAGTCTAGACCCGGGTGTGGTTATGGGCCTGGAAATGGCTTTCCCCTTTCTCTCTGGCAAGGGCATTGTTTACATCCCTCTCTCCTGTCTGCCAGGGAGGGCTCACACCTGCAGCGCCTCACCCAAACACTAAACCTGCTGGAAGAAGTCAATGGGCAAAGCCCTCCGCTAGCGCAGGCCGATGGCTAGCTGAGATAACAAGCTGTTGTTTTGGAAACAGGTCGACTACCTGGGAAATGAGAAGGAATGATAATAATGATAGGTAGTGCGCCGTACCAGGAGTTGGCTTCTCCCCAGGATGTGGGAGGTGCATCAGGACCTGTTGGCTCTCGGCTCGGGTGTTACAACCACATTCCACTGCAGCCAAAGCTGTTGCTAGGTGGGACTAGCCCCCCCCCCCCCCCCCCCCCCCCCAACTACCTACTATTATCAGACACAAAGCCTGGCCCCCAGCCACACTCTATGCATAATCACCTGGGTGGGTGCTACACATTGGCGACCAAACTGTGAGTCCCCGTCCCCGTCCCCTCAACCATTAAACACTTTGGGTGTCTAGAAAAGTGCTATATCAAATGCAATCAGTTAATTCATTAATGTATTCATTAATCGTTAAGAAAAAGCTTGGAGCCACTCTCAACAGTTGTGTGAGTAAATTGTGTGGCATTTAGACTTGTGAAATCAGGCTCATGAGATAAGTGGTGGTGTGTGGAGTTTCCTGTTTTACCATGCATTCATTCATCATCTAGCCCCTGGCTACCGCACAGTGACAGACATAGAGGTCAGGACAAAGGGGATGGGTGAGGAATCTTCCAATGTATCTAAACACCTATATTTAAAATACTTAAATGCCTACCCATTGTAACAGTTCCTTTGCACAATTCCTCTGCACAACTAATATAATGCTGTCAAAAGAAAATATTGCCACATGGCAAAGCATATCGACACCTTCGCAGGTTCGCACAAGAGGGTAATCAGGCTTGAACAATCAGCAAAGGTGATAGGAGGCCCTCAAGGTCCATGCAGCTGGTGATGAGAAGAACACAAACTATCGGTTTGTGTGTGTGTGTATGTGGGGGAGGGGGGGGGTGTGTTCTGTCACACCTGTCGAACTTCATCCTTCTTCTACTATGCCGCTTTAACAAGAACAAATAGTAACCTTGTCAGTAAAAAATTTAGATAGAATATTACAAAACGGACTTTATAAATGTTAGAATGACATTTGCAACAAATATTGTCGTGGCTTTTCATGTTGAAAGCAATAGTACGTTTCTTTGTGTACTGTTGTGGGATTTTGGAGCTTTGATGTCATCAGAGCGGCATAATGCATGTTTCTGAGTCAGATTTTTGAAGAAGCTGTGCGTAGGTATGCATCATTCATGTCCTGAATCATTAATACAGTGATTAGGGCTTGAGGCTTTGATCTCCTGTGTCTAGTGGAGTCTGGGGCTGCTGTGACTCGTGGCCGCGGCTTCTGTCCCAGACTCAGCTGTATAACACCACCGCAGGTCCTTGCACATGTCTGAAGTGATGCTTGAGACGAGAGAAAAAAAGCCTCTGGTGACGGACGCTGCAACGAAAAAAGATACGGGCGTCTGGAGATGGCTTAGACACACGCAGTACACAGAGCACTGCCGTCCACAGTGTTTACAATGACCACAACTGCATGTCGCTCAAAGAATGCGGCTTAGCATCGTGTCTCCCAATGTCATAGGCTCTGGTCCTCGACGCGCCTCTGTTTTGCAACCTACACTAATCACACGTTGAAGGCTTTCATTTGTCTCAGGTATGCTTGGTTGCCTCTGGCAAGAAGCAGGGTGCTGTGCGACTAAGGTCAATAAACATTCACTGTAGCATTTCAAAATGAGGCCAACTCTGACAAGCCTCTGATGTTCATCGGGTGGTAAAGTTGGTTGGGACAAATGATTGACGGTCATTGAGCAGTGACGAGATGTGTTTTAATCATCAAGCCAGAGGGGCTGCGCTCCCGTGCCGTCAGGGGAGATGCTAAACCTGGCTCTGTACCTGCCAAACATAACACGATGAATCATCCGTTCAGTCCGGTCTTTCAGAATCGCAAGTTAACTTCTCCCACATGTTGCTGCCAAAAACCAGGGAATGGTTATGGAACTACAAAACCACATCTCTCACAGGCTACATGTTTCAATTCTACTTCTAAATAATGTTGTTGCCTTTTCTGGATCTAGCTAAATGTTCAAAGGATATGGTGAGTGTTCATCCAGACATTGAAGGATGACATAGCCCATCACTCGGAACACTGTCAAAGCATTCACTAAAAATGTGTGCATGCCGCAAGTGAGATGCTAACTTTCAGCTCAATCAACACTTCTCTGTCTTTTCATAGCTTTAGTTTCAGGGGTGGGATACCACATACCAGCAATACAAAAGTGTCTTACATTATTTGATACTTCCTTTTTCAGAAGTTGTTTTTAATAGTGATAGCGGTCTTGACACGTACAACACAAGGAATTGTTCGCTTTGGCTCTGAAGATAGCCAAGGGGAAATGAGCGTCTATTTCCTCCCAGTTTGCCAGTCTGTTCAACAAGATATGGCTCACTCCCAGGGTATCTCTATCCGCGGTAACACTACATCCTTTATGCTTTCCTTTTCAATTAAATCCCTTTGGAACCTCTCCTTGAGCTCTTTTTTTTTAGCTCCAGCCCTGTAGGCTGAAGTGTTATGGACCATCTAATTTTTAGGAATGTAGTAAAAACTAGAAGGTAAAAATAAATTGGTTGTCCCAGTTCATAAATGCCTTTAAGTGTTTCAGTAATTCATGAAAACGTGTCTTAATGGAAGTGTACAGTCTTCAGTTTTCTGATTTATGGTGCAGGCAGGCTGTGGCCCGTGCCTATTCACAAACAGCCAGTAATTCCAACCGTCAAAAGATCTAATCACCATCCCTTGCCGTTTATGGCCCTATATATATATATGTGTGTGTGTGTGTGTGTGTGTGTGTGTGTATATATATATATATATATATATATATGTGTGTGTGTGTGTGTGTGTGTGTGTGTGTGTGTGTGTGTGTGTGTGTGTGTGTGTGTGTGCATATATATATATATATGTATATACATATATATATGTGTGTGTGTGTGTGTGTGTGTGTGTGTGTGTGTGTATACATATATATATATATATATATATATATATATATATATATATATATATATATATATATACCCTGAACAGTTACACAAGCTACCATCTTGCTGGCCCCATAAAAAAACCTGAACAGACAAGTGATTAGCCTTCTCATTGTAAAGGCAATGCATTCAATTAATACAATTTACCAATCTTCCTGAAAGGGGTTGAAACTGCTAAAACTAATGACCTGTTTTGTGCACAAATATGCTTTCACAAAATCAGAGTTATGGCTGTGTGTAGACTTTGAGACAAAGGCGAGGTTCCACAGACATGCTGACGCTAGCTTTGGGAGGGATCCGCATGAACGCCTGGCGGGTATACAGTCACCTGGCTCCCCCTGAGGACAAGGTGTTTGTGGTGAGGGCGGTTTCAGAGAGCCACCAGTGCACATACTTCCTCTAGGCTGTCTGGTCGGCGATGAACTCAGGTGGAATTACCTTCAATCCACCAGCACCACTCACATTAATACAAAAAAAAGGAAAAAGAAAACCATAGAAATGCACAATTTGAGGTCTCAGCAATTAAAGTCTGTTTAGCTGGCAACGCTGAAGATGGATGTCTTATCTGACTTTAAGAGCTGGCACAGCAGCATTAGTGAGGGGCCACAGTGAGCAAAGGCACAATACGCCGCCACATTAGATGAGCAGCCAGCAAACCGAGACCAAAAAATGCGGGAGAGTTCTAATTAGCATTCATTAACAGTAGAGGAAAGAGCGATTATAGTCTTTAAGTAGTGCATTAGCTAATGCTGCTTTTTCAGCAGATGTCAGCAGATCTGAATAGGAGGGGTTCTCACAGCCACATCAGAGGCATTTTCTGTTGTGCTGACTGAAAGGTTCTGGCTTAATGTTTTGTGATGATGACCTTAAAATGTGGTTTTGGTGTTATTTGCACTGGTTATTACCTCAGGGACATTGGCAGTCCCAATCAGACATGGTCGGCTCTCATTAAACGAAATGTTCTGTGACAACGTAAGGGGCACGGCATTTCTCTCCGTCTCTAATATGATAATAATCATATTGTAGTAGATCATTTTTGGAGTGTATTTAATTACCATTATAAATTAAATTGTTTGGGTATTACTATTATATTGCACAGCTATTAGGATACAATTAATATGCCATTATGGATTAGAACAATTATTTAGATCAATGGTCTTTTAATCTTAAATGAATTATCTTTTACATGCTTATTACCTTTAAAATGTAGCTATTTATTTTACACCATAATTTTTTTTATTACCATCAGACCTTCAAAGCACCGTTTAGTTATTCCTGGTATTCCTGGGGTTGGCAGGTGCAGACAGTCAATATTAGTGTTTGTTTTCCAGAATAGCCAATAGATTAAAAATAACCTAACCTTGAACAAACAGCCAATGAACTGATCAGATATGTGCCTCTTAATTCATGCTCACGAATGAGACAGAACTCAAACATTGGTCAGCTGCCCTTACACTTTGCAATTACATTTTTATTACACTTTTAATACTTTCCACCACCGCATTGATTCATAAGAGCTCGATCACTTTTGCGTATCTGGCCTCTTTGTTTCAGTGCATTCACAGTGTGCTGTAAACAGAAGCAGTAATGAAGTGCTCTGTGTGCATGATTGTGTGTGTGTAATAATGTTGTTAAAATCAACCTGTTGATATTGGCAGCAGCAGCTCCACTAAGTGCTAAAGGGAGGCCGACGTCGAATAAACTGGATTTTAAGCACTCTCTCGGGTTTGCGACCTTCACCCGAAACCTTGTGGGGATACTAAAGTCTGCCTCAATTGGACTGTCTATAAGGACAGAAAAAAGTGGGAGGCGGGGGTGGAGGAACTTTGAGTCTAACAATAACATTCACATAAAAGACGAGTATGATAGAAGAAATGCCACTCTCATCAAACAGGGAGGCTCCCGGGGCTGAAGTAAGCAAGGAGTTTTCAATCTCTTGGTTATCTTTATTATTGCTGCAGTGCTAAGTGGTCAAAGCTCACCGGCAGAGCACACTAAAATGTGGCTCCCCACAAAGTGTTCAGGACTCACTCTAAACCTGGGCCCTCCCCTCTCCTCCTCTTGCCTCCTCTCCTCTTGTCTCCTTGCCTCTCCTCTCCCCTCCCCTCCCCTCTCTTCCCGTCCCCTCCTCCCATCCAGTGGGCCTGCCCGCTCTGTGTGCTCTGCTAATATTGACTCTCCTGACTAACACTGCCTCTATTGAGTCAAACACAGAACTGTTTGACTAGCATTAGAACATCATTGAGATAACAGCCGTGGACCTGGCCATGCTCAAGCTCTGGTGCTAATGAAAAGCCGAGGAGCAGCTCACAGGGCTGACACAGGCCTGTCAGCTCCAGGGTGAGCTGGATTGAGGCCGAGGCGGGCCGGATGACTTGTTTCTCTGCAAATGTTTTCTCAGTGTAGGACTGTGAGAATGTGAGAATCTGTAAGAATCACAGATGCACAATAGCAAACACTTGTGACATAGCTTGTTGCGAAATCATGCCATGCTTTGTGTGTGTGTGTGTGTGTGTGTGTGTGTGTGTGTGTGTGTGTGTGTGTTTAGGTATTTGTTTTCTTCATTCAATCAAATTCTGAGGTTGTGAAGCAGTCATGTCTAGTCGACTACAGCTCCATTGTTTTCATTGTCGTTTGTGTCTGACTGACATGAACGGAGTATCATTGTAAAGCACAGTGGCAGGAAGGAGAGCTTCTGCCAAAGTACACTTTGAACTGAATACAGGCATTAAAAGCTTATCTTCAGTTACAGTATGATGTTAACAGCTCTGCCCGACCATAAAACACACCAGCATACACAGTGTCACACACACACACACACACACACACACACACACTCACTCTCTCTCTCTCTCTCTCTCTGTCGCTCACGCTTTCTTTCTCTCTCTCCCTCTCTCTCTCTCTCTCTCTCTCTCTCTCTCCTACCTCTTCTATACGGACACAAAGAACTGTAGGTCAGGTAACATTTCTTTCTTAGGGTTGTCAGCCATGTCCGGCCTTTTTGTTGCAAATGTAATTATCCCACAATCAACCATACAGAGTTTCCCATAAAAACACATCACTGCCAATTGTCACTCAGTCCACTTTGCGGAACTGATGCACTCGGGTGAGGGAGTGAGTCATGTTTGCCAACCGCCCGAAAGTAAGGAGCTGAATAACAAACATCTGCAGAGGGCAGTGCAGCAATCGTTTCTGCGTATGTGGTTTCATTCATTCCCCCACAGGCCTCCACTACGTTTTGAATGGCCTCGGGTTATGTATTCATTCAGTCGTGTAAGCTAAATGAACCATCCATAATGTAAAGGGAGGGGGGGTGGGGGGGTGTCTGCTTGTATGTGTGTTCAGAACCCATGGTGCCCCTGGCGTTGAAGGGACAAGAACATGACATCAGCATTTCCCCACATCTCCAACACAACGTAGTATTAGAGCCGACGAAAAAATCCTCAAAACGTAGGGGTTCATTTAATATTATGTGAAGATACCAACAGGATTTGCAGTTTATTTTGCATATGAATGAAATTGCACACTTTAACTATTGCATAAATAGACGCTCTAGTTCTTTAGGAAAAGACATAGCTCCTAAGCCACCACTAAGACGCTGTTCTTGCCGTGGCCAGGGCCTGGTTGGCAGCCTTACCTGCTGTTGTATTTATTATGGATGACCCCCCCAGTGCCCACTCAGCAGCACACACTGTCCCTAATGCACTGTTGCCATTTAGGAGACGGAAAGTGCTTTGGTAAAAAGCTAATTGCTTTCCAGGGACATGGGCAGGGTTTTATGTGAAGAATAATTACCGCTGGAAAGTCTTGTCTGTGTGTTCTTAGAACATCATGAGACAAAGTCACCCATTAACAATGGTTACCGTGTTATTTTTACACACCGTCTCCCTTCATTCAATAATTACCCCTGCTTATTTGCACTTGCAACACGGTGCGTGTTATCGTGTCCTTGTTGAAAAACATTTCCTGGCTTTTTTACTGCCTCCAGGATGTTCCAGCCAATTCAATATTAGATAAATATTTGAGCTGGCATGCAATGAAGCATATGTCAGATGAGCAACGGCACTGGCACTGGTGATGTATTTAGCTGCTCAAAGGGAAAGGGAAGACCAGGGAGAGGCCTAGTCTGTTCTCCATTAGAATCCACTCTGCTCCTCTACAAACAGCCAGGGTGCTTTCCAAACAAGCGTATTCAAGGGGGGTTCTATGGACCATGTTAGCTCAGCAAATCCAGATCCACAAACAGGCTTCAAAGGCGGCTGCTACCTCCACACAGCCTTTGATGTGGGTATTGATCATGCAGAGGGCTGTGAGGGAGACAGTGGATGTGAAGGGTTGGCTCCAGCAGGGATAAAATAAAATAAAACAACTAATCCCACAATACCGCACTGCCCTCAGTTATGGTAGCTGACCTTAGATCTAGCAAAACTTAAGTGTAAAAAAGAGGTCAAGGGGAATTGAGATTAGTAACCAAATTAGGCTCTAAGCATGTTTGTTTACTATAGCCATAGCAACAACCGAGAAACAGTAACGTAGTAAAGAGGAGAAGCTGAGGCGACAAATCAAATGCCTCCTAGACAGGCCCCACCTCCGCACTACGAACAATCTGCTGAGTCAACTCTTGTCTACAGGGCTGCCCCTCCCACTGACCTAAACCGTTCATTCACTCTCACTGCTAAAGGTCACCTTGGCTCCGAGCAGGTGGCGAGGCAACACAACAGCCACATGATATGATTATTCATGGTGTTGCGGTACGATGACAACCATTGCGGCGCCATCCGGAAAAATAGCAAAGCAAACAAAAGCAAAGCAGGCACTACAGGAATACAACACACACACACACACACACACACACACACACACACACACACACACACACACACACACACACACACACACACACACACACACATAAGCACACAGACACTCACAGTCACAGTGTATGCACTAGAAAGATAAACACAGTCTGTTGTTCAGAGGCTGGGCTCAAACCACCACCCACAGGCCCTGCTCATGTCTCACAGTGAGACCATTAGTCACAATGATTTCTCTGCCAGCTGTCGGGGTGTTTGCCTAAGCCAGCCAGGCAGGCAGGTCGAGCCTCATTTGAATCCTCACTTGGCTCTATCAGCCCTCGGTTGGGTCATTACCAGTCGACAAGGCCGACGCAGATCCAACGTGTTCCATGGGGTAATGTTCACATGCAAATCCGAACGGCCATCAATCATAAAACATGGTTTGGTGTGCTCTCACCGCGCACAATGCGGCCGTGTGCCATTGTTTTTACAAAGCCACTGTATGAGGTGTGCGCGCGTAAACACCAGAATGCATGTGCCGAGCTTTATGTAGATATGATAATCATGTGGTGCAATGTCACCTCTATAAAAGCTGCCTCTGATTGTCCACAGATAAGGTAGTTCCAACGTGTGTCTGACTCATTTGCATGAAGCCTGGCATATCTTCGAAGGACAAAGGCTTCAAACGCTGTCTTTCTAAATCAAATAGAACAGTCAAACTTGGCTACTTCTAACTTAGGCTGCATTCCACCTGGGTTTGCGGCCACACTATGTTCATATTTGCCATGATTTATTGTTTATGGTATGCTTTTATAACTGAACAGCCTTTCCAACATAGAGGAAATATTTCAGACCACTCTATATATCATGCTGCTGTTTAGCATGGTTATTATGATTAGAAGTGCTACTGTCAGTCAGTACAATCCTTTCTGGCTTCTCCTCTGTCTGTGCTCCATCAGCAAAACTGCTCCAAGCGTGCTTGAATAATCGGCCAACTGCACGCTAAGCCGCGTTATGCCACAACACTAACTAGATGAGATCAACCACTTGTAAAAGAAGAAGACAGTTGGGTGTTTCTGTGAGCGACACATTGTGGTTTGGAGGAAGTCGACGGAAATCAGTCATGGCACACTGTCACGACAGTGAGGACACAGCCGGTTAGAGTGCAGCCAAGCCACAGACACACACACACACACACACACACACACACACACACACACACACACACACACACACACACACACACACACTCACACACAACCAGAGCCTAGGGAATCCTTGCTCCTGACAGCTGTAAGCACCTGGGCCGCTGCCAAGAACAAAGACTGGGGAAAAAAAAGAAACACAACACTATCCAGTCCACTTTGGCTATAATGAGTGTAAACAACAATGACTTCCAATATTTCCAGTGAAAACTACAGTACCCATGGCATGAATAGCTTTAGTCAGAGGTCAGGCCCTGTCAGCGGAGATGAGGAAGCTGAACAACAAGCATAAAGACAAACTGGTTTATAGTTTGAACTCATGTTCGGAAAGAAAACACACTGTGACAGGCTGGAACTAGGCAAGGGGGCTATTAGGAAACAAACAAAAAAGACTCTATTAAAGATAGACACCAAAAAAATAAAAGAAGCAACGCTGATTGCAATGGGCTTTACTCGTTTTGCCACTATATCGGAATAATACTATAGCTAAGTACAGCTAAAGTGGGTCTAAAGGCAGAAAGAGGGGGAGGAGAGGGGGAAAGAAGCCGCAGATGGGACAAGGTGTTCTGAGTCACTAACCACGAGGGCTGAAGGGCCATTCACATCCGATAGGACTCTGAACAGCTGAGAACCCAGGTTTACCTCTGGGACTCACTCACTGGGCTGGTGACTCTGTGACCTCTCCCCCCTCATCCCGACACAGAAAGAGAGAGAGAGAGAGAGAGAGAGAGAGAGAAAGAGAGAGACTGTGTTCCTAGGCATTGACATTCAGCTCAGCCCAACCTGTCAGTATGCTAGCATGCATTAAGGCACAGGAGCATGGGGTGAGAAAACTGTGGAGAGAAGCTACATAGGGGGAAAAAAAAGGCCCGGGATGATTCTCAGGGGGCTGGAAGATGGGCTGAATGACAATTGACTGGCTGTCAACACTCATCTACATCCCCATGTCTTTCTGGCCTGACACATTTGGCTGGCAGGCAGTCGTGGCCCTGACATATTGAGATGTAGTGCAAGCTCCCTGCTCAGTGCATTTGTTAGCAAAGCGCTGTGGTCATGCAGGATTTACAAAGTTGCCCACTAATTGACTTTTAGTGTCAGTGAGTGTGTCACACAAGCCACTGGAAGGGGGCAGAGAACTGGGACAAGGGAGACACGGTTGAAAGCGTAGCCATGGGCGTGATTGAAGTGCTCACCACAACATGCCCAACAAAACTGCAGCAATTCAGATTTTATAATGGGGCCTGGGCAGAGACTTTGCACCGCTGTCGTACCTCAAATGCCTCCAATGCCATTCCCAAAGCCTAGAATCCGTGACGGGTGGGATTACACTTCCCCCACACACTTTAAGGCCATGTCCACTTTTCACAGCCTAGCGTATCTAGTTAGAGTGATAATGATATAACCAGAGAGAGTAAAAAAAATCCAATCCTCTTAAGAGTCGTAAAACATCTTAAGACTATCGAAAATGGCAAACACAACTTATCATTGTATCATTATTGAGGATCAACGTCATGTAAGTGACAGTGTAAATAAATCTCATTCTCAGCACTACATTGTCAAGATTTGTCCTGGCATGCGTTGTAACAGACAGATGAAGGCCTTTGATCAGGTTCAGTCAAGCATATAGTCTTTAAATATTGCAAGTAGCATATATTAACAACTAGACTTATTTAAATGAGTGCAATCAAGAACTTCAGTACGGCCCCTGGCACATTTATTTGCTTGAGAAGGAACTTCTTAAGAAAGCTGTAAAGGCAAAGAAAATAGTCCAATACCACTTCATGCCAGTTAGTCAGTGAATGCAACATGTTTTTTTTAAGTCCTTTGCCCCTCGTCTTTACTGCATACCTGTAGCAGGCAACATGATCGAAGGTGTGTGCTAGCGTCCAGCAGTAATGTTCTAGCTAGTTTGCTGGATGCCTGTATGTGATGAGAAAGCCACTAGTGCCACATATCAGCCCAGTCACAAAGCAGAGCACTCAATATCTCACAGACAGGAGTGAGTTTAATGGCTACTCACTGCTCTGGGCTCTTGACCCTCTCCAAGAGGCTCCATGTTAGTCACTCTCCAGTGCTTTCCAATTGAAAGGCAGCCAGGCCGGGAGCAGATGAGATTTCAACTCTATCTGCTCTGGTCGTGGTGAATGTATCCCTGGTCCCTAGGCTGATGACTGGACTGATGCCTTGCAACTATCATTTTTGTTACCAATTGACACGGAAGCAATAATATGGTAAGTCTAGCCACTTAAAGTGAACTTAAAAAGAGGTTGTTTCAACAGTTTGAGACATTTATTAATCCTTCATTTTTCAAATATTCCTGGCAATGTTTGCCTATTTTTTCTTGTTTCATACACATCCAGCATATAATTAATAAACCACTTGCCTCATCATGCCAGGAGTAGCAATAACACAAACACCAGAACTGATCCGCACTCGCTCTCAGGGCTCCTTCCAAGTGTGTTGAAACAATAAAAAGGGAAGAATATCAACACGACGCTTCACTGACTCCAGGACCAAGCACACAACAATGGAGGGAGAGCTTTTACACCCGAGCATGCTGCCGTGACCCGCAGGCAGTCAGCCAGACACGTTTAATATGGATCTAGATACAAAGTGCCTTGTTTAACATAATGCATATCTAATCAAGCATGAACACAGTAAAGCAATTTCACTAAAGTAATTCAAAGCAGACTTTGCTTATATGACAAAAGTTATTGCCAAACCTTTGGCACTTGATAGCCTTGAGCTCTTCCTCAACATCACAGCGAAATGTGTATTTGCGTATGCTCTCCTCTCTTATGCCAAACTATTATACTTTTGAGCAATCTTAAACATATTTTAGCTTATTAACCAACTAAATAAATAAGAAATTACATATTATTTACTAGTTATTTGATGTGTTTAGTTTAGAAATATTAACTTTGTTTAGACAGCTTAAAACAGCTTGTAATATGCTGGGAGAACTGTTGAAATTGTGCAACTAATATTTTTTTGTTTGCATGTTAAGAAATATAGCACAGTTGGATTCAATTGTTTCAATTAAGTCTCATTTTCATGAAAAGCATAAACAGTTTGGCAACTAATTTCATTAAATGGGCCATGTGGGGCCTGGCCTCTTGCTAGGCAGCTGTGCGTCCCAAAACATATTTCCTTCTGTTTATTTATTTAAGTATATTTATCCTAAACACATTGTGCAAATGTGAAAGGATGTTGTAACAACATAAGCCATTTTAAATGTATAATAAAACATTTGTGACTGACTGCAATGTACCTTTGTGGCATGACATGATGATTATAAAAAAGTTACATTAACAGCACACATTTTTGCACAAGGATATGGTTCCCAACATTTCTTCAAAATGCTGTTTAATTATCTTTTATTAGATGACTATTCAAGTAAAATGATAGAAGGTTCACAAATGACTCGTGTAATTTTATTGTGCCACATTCTGTACAAATAAAAAATAATTAGGGATGGACCAATGTCTCGGTCGCACATCGGTATTGGCCGGTATTTGTGTTTTTGACCGGCCAAAGTTGCTCTGTTGTGTCGCATCAAGGTTGTTTCATAAATTTGTACTATTGAAATTGGGCTCATTCAAAGATAGTGTGATGAAGTGCTAAAATACTTAAAACAGGTCACTTATGATTAAATAATGATTTCCGTTCCCCTGGCACAAAAGAGGGAATAAATAACAACAAAAAAACAAAGAAAAACAAGGAAAAACTAAAAAAACAACGATATTGGCATCTGCAAAAAAAAAAATTTAACATCAGGTGTCCGCATCGGCACAGAATTTCACAATCCATGTTTCCCTAAAAATAGTGCTTATGTCTGAAATAAAACATAAAAATATGTGTTGAGTGGGTAATTCATTAGTAAATATACATAAATATAAAAAATAAGATAATTGGATATAAGACGTCTGTGCAACTTGAAATTTTGAAACAAAGCCACAATAATGCAGACTATGGATCCTCAGCAATTTTAAAAATGCAGCATGACCTTCCAGCAATTTCAGGGCAATTCTACAGCCAAGCTGACTGACTGAATTGTCAGACCACATATTACTGCTATCCTCCGCTGCCATCCAGTGCTCATACAGAGTAATGTGCAGAATATTAGTATTTTACAATCTCTTCAGCACTAATTCGACAACCATGTAGTTGTTTTTCAAAACTCTGGACAGAGAACTCAGAACTAATCAAGATGCACTTTATACAACTAACATAATTTGTTAATTGAACCTAAATCATTGGTTTCAAATCACACAACATAAAAGTATTAACATTTCAAAATATTTTTTACATATTACATATGAAATTACTGTATTCTTATTTCATACAATGCATCTATCAACTAATGTAAAATTATAAGTAACTGACTGTTGCATTACACCTTCATACAGATTGAGATTGCGTGGAATTGGAAGAGAACATTACTTCAAAACAGTCAGTTGAGGAAGATGTTTTTGTTTGACACTTTATAGCTGTACTTACTTTAGTTTTGCCCACAGTTGTGATTTTATACCCTAGTCAACACATAATTTTGTTCAATGATTCCACTGTCGCTCTTCTATTCTTAACAGAAATGCACTTATTTCGTATTGAAACATGCATGAAGTATTTTATACTTCGATGTCATTGTACAGTGAAGCTATCGGTATCTTGTGTGTGGGAGACGTAAACTAATGTTCCTATGGTAGATTTGTTATTTAAATCAATGATTCTGACATGGCAAGGTTACTTCAAAGATATGAGTGCACAATGCAACATTTTTAACATGACAGCCTGTTTAAAGTGAAGGTTTTGATTGATAGTTGAAAACAGCATGGAACAAGCAAGTTTGAATTAGAAAATTGTATCTGAACATTTACCTCCAAATGTGCACTATTATTATAGCAAAGTAGCATCAAAAGACTTACTCACAATGTAATCAACAGATAGCTAGATTAGTAATTTGATTTAGAACGTGTTTTACGCATGATACTTAAGAGAAAACATCAAGGGTGTTTATCTTTGAAGTATAACACATTTTTGTACTTAAACAAGACAAGAAATAAGGCGCTTCAATGGAATTTTATTCCTGAATTGATTTACAAGAGGCAGTGAGTGCAGCTTCATTATGATAGACAACAGCACATTTTCACTCATGGGCACAGAATGTGAAAACCAACGTGCCTTCTCAAAACTTGAATACAAAGCGTTTAACAACGTAGCACCAAGGTAGAGAAAGAAACAACACTAATGTATTCCAAACAAAATTAATGTGCAAAGAAATGTGGCATTAGTGAAACTACTATGAGGTACAAGCAAAACTATCTAGTCAACAGTGCCTTGTGAACCACAGCATTTGTTTGAGCATCTTTGGCATAATCATGATTCAGCAGCACTAGCCTTTGTGAAAAATAACACCAAAAATATAAACTATTTTACATGACAGTTTTGGTTAACCATATATACAATTATATATAAAAGCACAGGAAATTTTTAAATAGTGATACTACTGCTATGTTTTAAAAAAGTTGAGCACAGCCACTATTATTGCACAACAGTCAGGAACCAACAACTGGTGGGAGTGTTGATTGGCGTAGTGGTCAGTTTTTTTCCTCAGGGCTTCCTGCGTCTGAAACGCACACAATTCCATTAAAGCCACAATTCACCGTTTACAGAAATACCACCTTTCATGTTCTCGCAATAACAATCTTTCTGGAACATCAACAAAATTCTTTGGCACTCACACCCTTTTCCTTCCCGCAACTCAGACCTCACAGGGAAACAAGTTTAAAAAGGTATCCATGGCTTATGCCCACTGTACAACCGTTACATGAAATTGAGCTGAGGCTGAGGTCAGCAGTCGCTTGCTACCCCCGTTTAAAAATTACTGACAGATAGGATATATGCAATACAGGAGTAGGGAAGACCCGGGGGCAATTGTAATACCTCAAATTTCACAAAACAAAAAAGTATCTCAAATGCGCTTTCCGATGGGGTTGAAGCTGAAATGATTGCTAGAATGGCATTACATTTATACAACCTAGGTGCTTTAGGGAGTAACCCATGTGTAGGTTATAAGTCAGTAGCCTAATCCTAATTGTTTTCACATATTAGATTGAGATTTAAGAACACATAAAATAATCTATCATTACAAGTGAAACAAGAGGCGCTGCCAAGATTTAGCCGTTAATATTTATTTAAACGATTCATATCTTGACATTAATACGGAGCATGAACCAATGGCCAAAAATATCTGCCTACGTTGCCATCCCTGCCCCTTTTATGCTAACACGCACAAACTCCACCAACTCAACTTACACACATCTCAATCACCGTCTACCATCCATTTGGACAATCAGAGTTAGTCAACTCTGAATTTCCTTGATAACCTCGAGTTAAATCAAGCAGTTCAACCTCCCTTTGAATATAACCATAGATCTAGCTACCCCTTTACTTTACTGTGTCAATTACTCACTGGGACTAAATACAAGCCTGATAGGTGATATAAGCACTAACTCCAAAAACAGAAGCTTGTGCCTAAATACCAACCAGGTTGTACATTTAAAGTGTATTCCATTAGGTAATTCACTTCTGATAACAGAAGACAAGACGGCATGCTTACTTAGTGTATCCGTGATGCTGGTATCCAGGCCCTAATTGGGATCCAGCCCTCATCTCCACAGCCACAGAGCACTAGAAAGAAAACGCAAAAACACTCAAAAATGAGTAACACGAATGTCTAAAGTTCGATGGGCAGGTTCTGCGGAGAGGCCAGGGCCTTGTAGTCTGTAGGCATTCTTACCCTGGTCTCCACGTCGGTCCAGTCTCCCTCCATGCGCTCGTCGTTCTTGACGGGGCTGCTTCCCGACGACCTCCTCTTGCGACTGAACGGGAGCAGGGGAACACATCACGGTCAACTCTTAAAGCAGCCCAATCCCAGTGAGCATATGGATATTATTATTGTTATTAGTTTATAAAGAGCAGCAGCAGCAGTTTGGGCAGGGTGCCCAGACACCTACGCAGGGCCAGTGGGGAGCTCCTGTCTCAGGGTTTCTATGTCAGTGAACTGCACCGCCTGGCCGCCGCCTCTGGTTTTGAACACCTCTCCCTGTAAGGACACAGACATTATCCTAACAGACAAACACGGTGATGACATTTGAAAAAGGGGGCACCGGAGGGGGGGGGGGGGGGGGGGGGGGCATACCTTGATCAGTTTGGTCTGGATCTCTCCGTCCGAGGCCAGCTCCTGGTGGGTCAGCATGTACTTGTCACACTTGGACAGGGCCTTCTCGCTGGGCGCCGACACCTTGATGGCGTTGTGGATGATGGGCTGCATGACCGTGTCCAGGTCCACGTTGGAGGAGGGCTTGTGGTCCACCCACCTCTCCCCGCCGGCCGAGTGGGAGCGCCTGTGGACGGCCCGCACGGGGAGCCCGGTCTGGACAGCAGAGCACATGGTCAGTGAGTTACAACGGGCCCTACAGCTTACACACAAAACGGCTTCGACAAAACCATTCAAACATGAAACATTTAGTCACATTATTGAGGAAACACAGCCACTTGGAAGATCTAGTGTGGAATGAAAAGTCATATTAGCCTCTGATGTAATCTAATGCAGATCCATTCACTACATGCAATTAGTCAGATGATGCGGAGCAAGAGGTTAGTAAGCAATCCATTTATTTACATCTGAAGTGCAAAACAGCATTTACAATAGGGCTAATTCATATTCAAACATAGTATCAAATCTTTAGTTGGGTAAATACAAACTTTCAATCTGGTGACAGCACAAATATTTATCCCTAACCACCAGACACCCCGGTGGTCATGACACCCGTGTCTTCCCTACCAGCTTTAGAACCTGTTTGATGTGAGACACTGACCCTGTAGGCTGCCTCCTCTAGGTCTACATCGCAGGGCTGGCTGGGGGCAGGGGGAGACAGCTCCCTCTCTCTGGCCCAGCACCTGTCTCTGCTCCTGGCCCTACTGGCTATGGCTGCAGGGGTGTGGGACCTAGTTCTACAGCTGGCTGGAGGGGAGTGAGCCATGTTCTCCCACTGGGAGACGCACGAGGCCACGGACAGGGAGCTAGAGCTGGGGGTGGGGGAGGAGGGCCCTGGCCTGGCTTGGGGGGGAGGAGGGTAGTACACCGGGCACTGGCTGGAGGGGTGAGGCTGAGGGGTGAAGTAGAGAGACTGCACACAGCATCCAGTTAGTACACACGTTTGGCACAAACATGCACAATAAAGCAATAAAGTCAACAATCACAGTTGTTACATAGGCATCAGGCACTAAAAGTTTGCATTCTTGCGTTAAAGGTTAGTATGCTAGTCCACGTGTCAGTTACATGTTATCATATAAAACAACTAGCAGGACACGGTTCCCCATCTAGAAAAGGCTGGTTGTTGGGTAGCAAGCGAGCAGGTAGAAAGGAGGGGGACTGGACTTCTAGAAGTGCATGTCTGTGTAACATACGGGCACAGGCGACGGCGAGACGGATCGGTTGGCAGGCACTCGCTCTCTCTCCCTGGAGGGGCGCTGCGGGGGCTGAGGGGCCGCTTGGGGGAGCAGCTTGTCAGGCCGCTCCGACGTCTTGCTCTCCGTCACGATGGCCTTGAGTTGCTTCAGCTTCTCGTCCTTCACCCACAGCTTGTTCTGCATCTCCAGCTGCTTGGCGTTCACGCGGCGCTCCTGTGCACAGCGGATTGACAACACGGTGAACGCCTGCTCTCCTACTCCAGTAAAGCGGACAGACGGGAGATAGAGACTCCCTTTTCTCCACCCAATGGAATTTTACAAAACTACAGCCGACTATAATAAACATATTTCAGACACTCACGCATTCCTTCTCCCACTTGATCTTGGTGTCGGACACCATGCCCTGCATGCGCTGCTCCATGCGCCTCTTCTCCGCATGCTCCCTCTGCAGCTTCTGCTCCCGGCTCTCCAGCTCGTGTTGCAGCGAGCGCTTGTCCTCCTCGTAGATGTTTGTGGTCTTCTGCAGGATGTCAATCTGACAAGGCCAGAAAAACAAGGTTAATGACCCAAGTTCGGCCGACAGGAATACGCAAAACGGTGGCCTACAGGCGGGGAACCAACGGGTCGACGCCTGGCTGAAAGACTTATGCAGAAGCCTAAATACAAGTAGAACCTATTTTCCAGAAGTTGCTGTCTGACACTGCCGGGGCAGTGGGGTTTATGCTACTATTTGAATTGACGCAGAGAGACAGATCTGTAGGTGACTGGGGCTTTACCTTGTACTCCAGCATCTTGGATTTCTTCTCCAGGCGGTCGATCTCCGCCTTCTGGTTCTGGACCGTCTTGTCCTTCTCACCCAGCTTGGCCCTCTGGTCTTGGATAAAGTTCTCCTTGGTTATCAGGCTGTTGTCCAGATCTTGCAGCATGGACTTCAACATGTTGGCTGGGGGGGGGTATAACGATGAAAAGATGTTACCAACCTGATAGGCTCCATATTACATATTTGTTTTGTTAAACACAGCTTAAAGCCAAAAGGTGCCAAGAAGAAGATCGGCGGAGAGGAAGGCGGGGAGCTCACCGGCTCTGTGATAATCCTCGAGCATGGTTTGCTTGATGCTCTGCCTCCTCTCCAGCGCCTCGATGATCCTGGGCAGGGTGACGTCATCGTGGGGGTCGGTCAGCTCGCAGGGCGGCAGCGAGGGGAGCAGCTGGTGGATCGCCGCGGAGACTTCTAGGGCAGATGGTGGTCAGAACCAGTGAGTCTTCTCACATCCCATCCCCTTCTCACACGTCGGCTAAATCAATGTTTGTATTTCCCGGCCGAGAGCGAGTGACTGATAAATGTAAAAAAGCCACCCCGATGCTGGGGGTTTGGTCTGGCCAAGGTCAGCCTGCAGCATGGTGGTTACCTCCGTCAATGGGACCCCCTCGGCTCTCCAGCTTGCGGGACAGCTCCTCCTTGAAGGCCAGGTTCTTCTGGCGTCGCCCCGCGGCGAAGCCACAGATGGGCCTGTCCACCGGCCGAGCCACCTCCACCTCCTGGGTCATCTCCGCGAAGCGCATCACCAGCTGCACACAACACATGCTCAGCATAGGACTTCATAGGACATGGGGCTGACCACGACAGCATCATCTGCATGCGTGTGATGGGGATAGAGGGCCCCCTGCGTTGGACTCACCATGGTTTCCTCGTAGTCGTCAGCCTTGGGGTTGACACACACGACCATGCGCACTTTGCCTTCTCCGTCAAAGTAGTTCTTGAAGAGGTGTGTCACCTTTGAATCTCTGTAGGGGACCATCTAAGGAGAAGGAAAATACATACATTAGCTAGAACAAAAAAACAAAACAAAACCAAAAAAAGGACTGTGCACACGGTTTATAACAACGACGACACAATAACCTTGTTTGTGCCACACATCTGATTCTCTCGGAGAACTTCAATACAGGTCCGCAGGGTCATCAAGGACTGATTGATGTTGCCTATAATACAAACGTAAATAAACACAATTTACAAAAAAGGAACAACACTAATTGGCAGATTCACAGGACTGTCGGTCGTTCTACATGGAAGGCTCTTTGCCACAGTTTCTATGCCGACTGACCGGCCTCCCGGAGCCGGCTGCCCTCCGCCCGGGTCCTGCTGGTCCGCTCGCTTCCCGCCAGGTCCACCAGACACAGCTGACTCACGCTCACCTGGCTCTTGTCCTGCAACACAGTCACACACCTTCACCTCCAGCCCACTGCCACTGTGGAGGGACAAGGCCCAGAGGCGGCGGTGGTCGTTGGGACTGACCTGGAGGATGTTGTCCCCGTCTGCGTCCAGAGGAGCCTGGGCCAGTTTGACGATGAACACGCTGTGGGAGCGGCTGGACTCTATGTTCAGCTTGGTGTTGGCAATGCGCCTCTTCTTCTGGCCTGCCCCAAACACAAACGAGATGCATCCATTACATGACCATTCGTAAACAAGACATAGGATAAAATGTTCATTTGCCACTATATAGGTGTTGCTGTCCAGAATAGTCGAAGGCACACCTCTCCAGAACACCTCAAAAGCCTCCTCTGTAGACTTGACCTCCACCTCTGTGCACCCAGACACATACATGTTGTGGTTTGGATCTTCTCGAAGAATTTTGGACTGCGGTGGTCTGGTTTAGAAGAAAAAATACATAATTTATTTCTAATACTCGTTTGCAATTCAACAGGCAGAAAATGTTGGTTAGAGACTGAGGATGTAGCATTCATACATTTAAAACACAAAGCGCAATCAGACAATCATGACCTGGAAGCGCCATGCAGATAACACTCACAGCACAAAGACAGAGGGGAGGGAAAAGATGGAGTTCAAGCAAAAGGAAGCTCTATGTCGCTAAATCATAAAATGTGACTTCTACTCTACATAGGACCTGGGCACTGGTCACGTACATGAACTCAGTATTCGGACGCACTGGGGTGCCTCCACCATTCCACCTAACAAAGAAACAGAAACATTTCACCTACTTACTTACTACTCTTACTACTGAATGAACACTATACCATAATTAATATCCATAACTACATTCAACTAAGGTCTGTGATTTTTTTCCCGTTTTTTTAAGCATATTGTATGTGATAATGTACTTGGGGCGCCACGGTTTTTGGTAAAAAACGAACTGGACAAATATGCTCGGACTAGCGTAATACTCGTCTGCACAGACACAAATAAATAACCGAAGCCATGGGGGACGGGTTTTCTTGAATAAACAAAATCCAAAGGCCAAACAAAAAGATAATGAAGGAAATGGCAATGGCATTTCCTCCCCAATTTACAAAATCTCCCAAACCCGCAACACCAAAACTGTGAAAGGAACCATGGGCTTCTTAAACCGTTGCACCCCTAGAATGTAGTGTAGCATTCTCTATGTTTGAAAGCAATTCAAATGTATTTGTCTAGGACTTTGATTTTCACACTGAACTTGTCCGGAACTCACTTTGGTCTGATAGGGTCATAGGGAGCTTCCTCCAGCAGGTCATAGATGTAGTTGTTGTAAATCTCAATATAGGAAACAAACACGCTGTAGCTGCTGTCCTCGTCCACACCGTCTGCCCTGCAGGCTTCCTCTGGCATGATCATGTCTGCAAACTCGGGATCCAGCCTTTGTCTGGAAGGAACGAAGTGTCCTTTATGTCCAGTATGTCATTACAACAGAGTCCTCAAAAAGTTTCAATCACATTACATTATTTTCATTAGGCCACCAGAACTTACTTTGAGGAGGGGGTTTTAGGAACAGATGGCTGATTTTCCCGCTTTTGACGCTCCAGCAAGGCATCTACTTGGCTCTGTACCTCCATGCCATTCTTATCATCTGTCTTGAATACCTTGATAACAACAGAAATTCCGCATGCCATGAATATTAGTCATACATTCTTTAGGGCTGATGTCAACCGATAGGACCGCTGCGAACGTAGGAGTAGGAACATAGGAAAACAATGCAATAGAAGTAACTAGACTTATTCTTACAAATCGCTTGGCCTGGTAGGGGCCAATGCTGTTAAAGATCATGTCCAGAGAGCGAGGGAGAAGTCCACCCTGTCCTGGGGAGCCAGTCATGGTGAACGTCTTCCCACTTCCTGTCACCCCATAGGTAAACAGTAAACCTGCAACAAGATAAGGCAACACCAAAAACATCATAAAAGAATCTTGTAAATGCACAAATATTGTATTTAGCAGGGAGCTTTAAACATGCAGAATCAACAGAATGAAGGTGGTGCGGGTGTGTTAAGGCTGTTAAAATCATGAAAAAATAGATTACTTTGAGAGCTTTTAAGAAAGAATACACAACAGGGACCATTGTATAGGCAACAAAATATTAATGGTGTTGATTATAACTAAATGTGTTATTACTCAACCTATTGGTTCAACAGCAAACCATAGATGGTAATAGATATTAAGATAATAGATCATTATTAGATCAACATGACCATACATTGATGCCGCCGCCATTTACATTTACAAATTACCAAGCTAACTTGGTGTAATAACTGAAATGGCAACAGGGGGCTGGGGGAATTTAATGGAAATGAACAAATGCCACTAAATAAACAACACCAGTCACAAAAGTCTACTCACCATTTTTTCCATGAATGAGATCATCAACCAGAGGCTTGGCAACTTCCTCAAACAATTCCATTTGGGATGTTGAAATTCCAAACACTGTCTTGAAAGAGTACTGGGTCTACAGAGTAAAATAGTATTATCACATTAAGCGATAATCTACTGACTTTGCTATTAATGGGATTTTATAAACTGTAGTTACCTCTTTAAATTCTCCATTTCGATTTGCTTTGATCCCATCTGGGGTATGTAACTGGATGGTGGTATTGCTGATCACCTCAATACAGCATTCTTTATCTTCCACTCCCAGCGGTCGTACACGGCAATACACCTGAAGGGATCGGGGCAAGTAAGATCAGTTCGGGTGCAACGGTGTATGGTCATCAACACAGCTTTAAAATAGATGTATCTAAAGTCAAGAGCTGCCATTCAACCATGCTTTAAAATATATTATTGCTAATATGCTCACGCCAACTGGATCTTTCTGATTGTTGCTGGATGGTTTCTTGGGAGCAGGCCTACGGGGGGTTTTACCTTTCCTAAATGAAAAAGCCCACAGACAAATCGTTAGCTGAACGCTCGCGTAGCCACTACGGTAAGGTAGTTAACGTTAGATAAATTAGGTTAAGCTAAAGTTAATATGATGGTATAGGGTTGACTTGAGTTAAGGTTAGTAGTAGTTCTAGAGCTAGCAAGCTAGTAAGCTTTCAATCAGTATAGGTAACGTTGGCTGGTAAACGATTACTGTCAAAATGTAAAACAGTCATTAACGTCGTCAAACAACACACAACTTTAAACAACTAGCCAACTATCTGTTTATTATTATAGTTAGCTAGTTAACTACTCACGCAGGTCGGATCATGGTGAATTGTTATCGTTTGATTATCACGATTTTTGTCGCTGCCTTGCCTTCCCCTTTACAAATTCCAAGTTCGAACTTTCCCTCCCCCACATCGACGAAAAGAGTTTTTTTAAAATAGCCAATCACCAGCAAGAGATTGCGACCACAAGACACCCACGTGTTTCCGCTCAAATGCTTGGACGTATCCGGTTATTTTCTTGACAATAAAAGTCCTCTTGCTTAATCTTTTTAACAATAGTGACATCTGCTGTCCATCACTGGTAATGATAAAGAAGTTATAAAACCCTGATATTTTGACGTAGAAGATGCACGTGTTCTGTCGAAGAAAGACTTGTGTGTGAGTAGCACGCGTTTGTATAGATAAACAATAATATCCCATCCATAAATATATAGTTTTATATTGTACAAGTAAGGCCACATATAGTCAGAGGTGGTCCATTGGTCATATAGTCAGTTGAACTACATCGATATCGAGGAGAATAGGTCGCATCGAATGGTTGGTCCCGTAAGTGCTAAAAAAAGACAGGTTATTTCTTCAAGAAATGGCAAGGGTAAAGGCAAACCCAGGTGCTGAATCAAAACCAAAGTCGGACAAAAGAAGCGGAAAAGTCTCAAAGAAAACCATCTCCGAGAAATTACCAGAGAAAGTGGGCAGTCGAAAGCGATATAAACCAGGTGTGAAATGTTCTTCTTTTGCATCAGTCAAGTTGCCTTGTTTCATTTTTACTCACCGTCACCGTGCACATTTTGTTCTAGGGTATAAGCGCTTTGGCATTCAGAAAACAATTGGTCAAGAAAGCATTGTGCACTACATTTACAAAAGCACTCTTGGGCAAAGTTTACATTCACAAATGAGACAGGTAGGTAAATACTCCGCAGGTATTGTTGTTTGCTTCATGTAAAAAAAATGTTAATAAGAAAAAGTAGACAGTGGCACATTTAAAGTGTTATCACCAATATGTTTTACTATAAGCCTTCTTTGGGGTACAGGTTTTCTTTTTTACACCCTGGAGAAGGCACATTTTGTAATTTGGAAATGCGATTAAACACAGTCACTGAGATAAATGTGTTATTTCCATTTCCTTCTGATAATTGCATTGCTGGCACGGACTTTGTTTTTAGAGTCCCTTGCTTTTTAAGTTTCTGGTTACTTACTGTGGACTGCAGATTTATAGGTTAACTACGTTTTTATACTCAGTGCCTCCAGGGACCCTTTCTTCGCTCTCTGGACTCCTACATGCTCCACCGCACGGTCAGCCCTTTTGACCGTAGGGTCACCTGTCTAGAATGGCACCCAACTCATTCCACGACGCTCGCTGTTGGCTCCAAGGGAGGAGACATAGTTCTTTGGGACTATTCTGCTGTTAACCAGACCAATTTCATTCAGGGGGTGAGTATAAGTTACCCTTGTTTCAGGGCACTTTTTCAGATCAGACTTTGATTTTATCATCTTTAGACAGGGTTGACACAAATGATGCTGTAATTTGGTAACAAATGTGGTAAATCATTATTGCAGCATAGTAAAAAGTGAAAACTATTAATTACCATCGATTGCTCACGAATGAAGAATCACAACTAGTAAATTATACTTTACAACAGAAGCCTACCTATCGGTGTCTGCTTTGACTACTCTATCTGTTTTCTATTTAGATGGGAGCTGGAGACTCAATTACAGACATGAAGTTTAACCCATTAAATCCCACTCAGCTATTCACCTCGTCAATTGGGGGTACCACAGCACTTCGGGATTTCAATGGTTCCACTCTAAAAGTGTTTACCAACACAGAGTCATGGGAGTAAGAGATCCTGTACTTTCTCTTAGGCAAACTAATACATTCGTGGGTTAAATCCAATTAGTAGTCAATTTGGCCATCTTCATATTTGACACAGACATGTCTTAAAGAACTCAAGGTTGAACCGATTAAAGTGACAATTCTACCAGGTTTTGAATATATCTGAGTGATTACCTCAAATAACTACATTTCTAGCTTAGTCCTATAGTGTTTGTGCTTAGCCTGTGGCATGCAAAGCAGTCTAGGGCACCTAAAGATCTTCTGTGCATTGATTTTGTCGCTTGTCACTCATTGGTTAAAAAAGATTGAAAATTGTTGTATTAGCTTTGCCAAGTATTGTTTACGCTGGAAAAAAAGAACAGTACAAATTTTGATTGCACTTCTGTGCCTTAAAATACAAGTGGTTTTGACAAAATGGGCGTTGCCCAACTCAGGAGGAGTCTATAGGCTACAGGGGAGTGAATGACACACAGGTGTGAAAATTGGTATGTAAATCCCAGCCTCAGTAAAAAAAAATGTAACACCTTTAACATTATTTTATTCCGAAGTACTATATTTTTTGGCTTGTGTCTACTAGCTTTGTTAAATGTATGAAGACGTGATGTTACAACACGTCTATGATTATTTTCTTCTACGAGACATCAATATTGAAAGAGAAATTGAAAGCATAAATAATTGTGGTAAAGCCCCCATCTTAAAACGTTCGTTACCAATTAGACCGATATATTGGGATAAGTCTGGGACCAGTTTTTTTGATTGACATACTTGAGTGTTCACTTAGGTGTCATTGGTCTAGATGTAGAGCCTGTCCGATGATAGGTCTGCATTTATTTTTTTGTGCACAGAAAGGAGCCGGAGACTCTATTGGGGGGATGAAGTTTTGCCCAACGGACCTCTCCAAAGTCTATGTGGCGTCCGGTGATGGCACACTAAGCGTGCAGAGTTTTGAGGGCTGTACATCTACCATACTGTCTAGAACCCCTGACTGTTGCCACGAGCACCATAATGTTTGGTGAGGACCTTGGATGCAAGAACCTTCCATGCATAGTTAAAGGTTTAAAAAGCTCTGAAGTAGCATTGCTGTCTTTTAGCAGGTGAATTAGCCATGGTGTTTGCCAGTATGGGCTTCCTTCAATGTAGCCAACCGAATCTGTTTGACACAAAATATCGGCATGCCACTTGCTCATCACAAAAAGTAAAGGACTACGCTGGTGGATGATGGAGAACATATTAAAACATTTTATTAGGACAAGATTGTCTTTTTTGCATTTAATTATATTCATAATTCTCTATTTTCCAAGATGCATTACATGTACTTGACATTCGATTATTTTATTATTTTGATAACTTCACACAGTAGTTCTAGATTTTTAACTACAACCACTGTGATCTCATTTAACATCCCTGCCCCTTCTAATACTTGTACTATCCTAATTATCTCTGCTTTATTATATAGTTACTGGTACTGCTGTGTAGATGTGTCGGTGAGTCGACAGATGCTTGTGACAGGGGACAATGTGGGGCGACTGACGCTGTTGAGCCTGGATGGTCAGGAGGTGGGTTTACATGATTATAAATGTTTTACGATGATCATTTAAAGGGAGTTTGAAATATAACTAATTATGTCAACCTAACAGATCTTCATTGACAAGCTGCACAAAGCCAAAGTGACACATGCAGAGTTTAACCCACGTTGTGATTGGCTATTGGCAACTGCCTCTGTTGATGCCACAGTCAAACTTTGGGATCTGCGGAACATCAAAAACAAGACCAGCTTTCTCCATGAAATGCCTCATGAAAAACATGTCAACTCTGGTAATATAATCTCACTCTTTGCCTTTAAACAAATTTGCTAGATGGGATTTGATATGGAGTGACTCTATATTAGTGATGAAGGCCTTAACTTGTCATTAAGCTATATACTGACTAATCTGAAAGGTACCTTGTGATCCTACTTTGACAACGCTGTTGTTTCATCTTCCACCCAGCCTACTTCAACCCTGTGGACTGCTCCAAGCTGCTCACCACGGATCAGTTTGACCAGATACGGGTCTACTCCTCCTCTGACTGGTCAAATCCTCAACATATCATCCAGCACCCACACAGGCAGTTTCAGCATCTCACACCCATTAAGGTTAGCAGCCAGAAAACACCACTCACAATTACAGTGTGCATTGGCTTGTCAATACTCACGTGAAACACAGGGATTAAAGTCTATATCTTTGTGTATAGGCCACCTGGCATCCCACGTTTGACCTCATTGTGGCTGGCCGGTACCCCAACGAAAAGGTCTGTCCTGATGATAAGAGGACCATTGACATCTTTGATGCTAACTCTGGAGATCTGATGTGTCAGCTGCTGGACCCCGGTGCACCTGGGATCATATCTGTGAGGACTTTCAGTGGCACTGTGTCAACGTGTCGATAATGCTGCTTCATTTGACCGTTCCCCCAACAGAATGTTAACGTAAATCCACTCATTTATTTCCAGGTAAATAAATTTAACCCGACTGGTGATGTGTTGGGATCTGGAATGGGTGAGTGAGTTTAAGTTATTTTTAATTAAATCTTTATTTAACCAGAAGACTTAAAAAAATAATTTTTTTGAGTGAGACCTGGGCACGAGGCAGCAGCACAAGCAATATATGTAATACAATTAAAATTAAAAACCACACTCCCTGTTGACATATTACACTTAACAGTAAGCACATTACATTGAGTCTTGCAAACATAAAATTTTAATTTTGTCCAGAAGGATAGTAGGCAGAATGAAAGAGCAGTCCATTAGAGTCATATTACAGTGTATTTACGTTTAGTGTTCAAACAACTATATTTTCCATATATTTGAGTTGATATCGAACACAATTGAGTAATGCTAGATTTTCATAATAGAGAAGCTTCTCAGTAAGTGTATAAAGGTGTGGTCGGTGGCATAGGTGAAATAGGCAGCTGCCTAAATGCTTGAAAACAGTATTCCATTTTGGTTATGCCCGCAGAGCAAGCACACACACTTGAGGGCTGCATCTGACATGGGATGTGACCTGTCACTTGTCTTTTCGGAATCAGTCCTTTTTCAAGTTTGCATGAGTAGTCCCGTCCGAACCTTTGTGAAGTACAGCTTTCCGACAAATGGCAATTGAGAAGTTAAACATTGAATTGTCATATCAAGTGTCATGACTAAAAGACAGAGAGTCGGTTGCACAGGTAGGATGCGTGGAAAAGATGAGGCTGTAACAATTGACAATAGGTATTTGATTAGGTTGCATACTTTAAAATTATAGGTGTTTTCTATGAATATTTATATTATAAATCTCGCTGAGGGCGGCAAAATAGTCAGGACTGGTGTGAGTGTATGAAGAGCTATTCTGTTCTACATTGGATTTACTCAGAGATACATATTATTAAAATCAGTCAACAATCTCAAGTAATTCTTGTGTTGCCAGGAATTAACATCCTAGTCTGGAAAGGGGAGAACACAGTGATGAGTGCGCAGGGTAAGATGTTGGAAGAGATGGGAGCTAGAGTGGGAGGCGCCAGAAGCAACAGAGGGCGTTTGCCCTGCTCCAACAACAGGAACAGAAAAGGAGCCCTTGGAGATGCCAAGCTCAAAATGAAACTGGCTTCCTTGGAGTCAACAGAGAACAAAACAACAACCAAGGGTACTGAAAGCAGCAAGACACCGAGAGGCAAGAAGAAGTGACCTGTGCAGAATGAGAGGGTCCAATCTCTAAGATCTACCTGTAAGCTTTTGTAAATAGCTGTTCTATATACCGTCTTTATACTGTCCTAAACCTTACGTCTCGCATCAGGGATCATGTTTCAGTACTATATATTCATGCTTGAAAGAATCAGTGATTGAGAATGTTTATGTACCCAGTTCAGATGTTCACTTTTGTACACATTTTTTACCGCACTAAAATAAATCTGTTCACTTTCAGCATTTGTTAATACCATGGAGCCATCAATTATGTCGGAGTACACTACAATAATGTTGCGTGTGTTTTCACAATAGGTCACCTTAGAAATTTTAGTGGGCTGACTAAGAAATGCACATGTACAACGGAATTTGAATTTAACCATTGAATTTATTGAATAATTATACACTAAAGAATAATCATACTACGTCAGATTTAACATATAACATGTCAATTTAGAGTGATGAGATATTGTCCACGCAGGTCATTGATGGTTAAATTGGCCATTCTAGTGAACAGTTCACTCCAGGCCTGTTGTGTGTTCCCTCTTTCAATGTGACGGGCTTGGTGCCCAGTATATATCATGCCCAAGACAAGACTCTCAAACTGAGATGCACTGAGTGGCCTCTTCTGAATTTCTAGTGCGATTACCATCTGCTTGATAGAAATTAAGGTCTTGGGAATGTTGTCATTGATCAAAGCAAGGAAAGCCCGTCCAAGCCTCATAGATGCCATCTCCTTGTCAATCAAGCCAATGTTGTGGTCCTGGTCAATCTCTACCCCGCCTAGCAAGAACTGAACACACAAAAGCAAAAAAACACCCCTCAAATAATCTATCAAAAAGGTTATTTATGAATGGTGTTGAACTTGGTACACTTATTATGCTTATAATAATTTAAGAGCAAACCTCAAACATTAGGTTTGTATCGTCAGTGGATGAGCTGAAAATTTGAGAAGGGCCACCGTAGACTGCAGCAGCGGCATCTAGAATATAAATTCCAATATGTTTTTAATAATATTAATAGTTGTTTTTTTGCTGTGAATTGTTTTAATTTTCTACATTCAGACATTAATCAAAAAATATTAACAAGCACCCAATTGTAATTGACACGTTCAATCTGCATTGCAACATTTTGTCAAAAGTGATTTTAGTAGGAATATATCCATTAACTCACCATCAAAGACTTGGTTAAACCATAGTCCTAAAGTAATCCAGAGGAGGATTTGAAGTTGGAATTTTGAATCCATAATTTTTTTAGAGCAGTTTAGATATAGTGATGCACAATTCTCTCATTTGCTTTGCCGTATTCTCTCTTCTGCTTTGTCTTCAGTACTTCCTAAAAATCCCAGATAGAGTTGAACCAGGCTCAAATACCGTGCATATTTCCACTAAAGGAACAAGTATTAAGGCCAGCAGTTAGCTCTCACATTTGGAGCCATATTTTTTTAACGGTGGTGTGGACCTACTATATGCAAACATTTCCTATACTATTATGTTATTGAGTTAATTATAATTCAATAATATCATTTTATAATTATAATATATAGCGTCAAGAGTTGAAGTTTGAACTAAACACTTGATGCAAGGAAAAGGAAACCCGTTTTTAAAACATAGGATACATATTGCATATTTATTCTAAATCTTAACGTTCAATTATTACATTTGGCTCATCTGAATTGTGTCTTTCCTATTAAATGTAACCATATATCCTTATCTTTTAGACCATGCTGATGTGGTAGTAATTAAAAATAGACTGCAACTTCACATCTTACCACAAGAGTTCAGTAGGTTTAAACATCCATTGTCAATGCAAATTTATAAAAACGTTTGTTTACTTCCGGATGAAAGTTTAACTTCTGCATGATCAAATTGTGGGAATAGGTAGCTACCCTACATTTTTGTATCAGTTGTATTTAACTAACGTTATTTATTTATATCTTTACCCACACAATTATTCTGCATAATTTCTAACTAACGCTAAATTGCTAAATCCAGCCAGACATCGCTACTTAACAGAAACAGAACACCTGATTTTGTTAGCCTGCTAACTGCTGCTTCAAGCAGTGTAATGCTTAGCTACTACTAGTCAATACAATTTACATACTGTACTAGTAGCTAGCAGTTTAAACCCAGCTTGCTGTTTGGCGTAGCCAACATAACGTTAACGTTGTGTTGCTATTTCGCAGCTAACTTTACTAGCTATTTTGCTATCGCCCCACTATCTTCATTTGTTTTATTGACTAGTGCATGACTAACTACAGTTTCTATTCGTCGCTTCATTCTCATTCTTAAAGTTTACAGTTATTTCTAGCTATAAATGAGTACGTGTCTGATCAAGATCCGCTTGGTAGCTTGCTGTTTGTTTATATTGGTGTAAACTGAGAGATAAATCATAATTCTTTCTTATGTAGTTTTACACCGTATATTTCCTGGAGGTAACTGAGAAACATGGAGTCTAGTAGTGAGGAGGGGAACCTCGGTGTGGGTGGCTCTATGGGGGAAGATAACTACTTTCTGGGCTACACCTTCACTGACCGCTCCCACTCCAGCCGGGTGGTGAAGAGCATCATGGACCTGTGTCTAGAAGATGGCCTTTTTGCTGATGTCACTGTTTCCGTAGATGGCAAGGAGTTCAACCTGCACCGCCTAGTGCTCTCGGCTCAAAGCAGCTTCTTTCGCTCCATGTTCACTTCAAACCTTAAAGAGACACACAACCGCAGCATTGAGCTCAAGGATGTTAGCGCTTCCGTATTCCAGTTGTTGGTGGACTACATTTACCATGGCAGGATCAAACTCAAAGTGGAAGACCTGCAAGATACCTATGAAATGGCGGACATGTATCAGTTAACAGCTCTGTTTGAGGAGTGCTCCCGTTTTCTTTCACGTACAGTTGAGGTCAAGAACTGCCTGCAGGTGATGTTGTTTATGTGATGTGATAGCATTTTTGTTGTGGAAAGGTTGGGTCAAATAATACTGCAGGTTTTGTTTTTCCCTCAGTAAGCTATATATGTTGATACAATTAATTACGGTTTTAGTGTTTAATATTATCGTTGTCTCTCTAGGTAATGTGGCTTGCAGATAGACACAGTGACCAGGAGTTGTACACTGCCGCGAAGCATTGTGCCAAAATACACTTAGTTCAACTGCATCAGACTGAAGAGTTTCTTAACCTGCCCATCTGCCTGTTCCTGGATGTCCTGAAAGGTATCCCCTCCCTTTTTCAACCATCTTACAACAAAATGTATTTGCTTGATTTTTCAATTCTGGATTTTACCAGATATTGTAATGTAAGATATAGCTCAGAATGGTGTGTGTGTGTGTGTGTGTGTGTGTGTGTGTGTGTGTGTGTTTGTGTGTGTGTGTGTGTGTAGATGGTGTTCCAAGCTCCCAAAATCCAACAGCAGCCATTGAGTCATGGGTCAACCACAACAAGGTGGAGAGAGAAGAGTTCTCTGAGGTTCTGAAGGAAAATCTGAAAGTAGGTTTGCTTTCATGAAGTTCAAACACAAAGTGTATACTGTGCGTGTCTCGTTTGATGATTATTCCTTGTCTCGAATCCTTTTGCCCTGGCCCCGTAGGAAATTGGCGAGAACGTCCACATCTACCTGATCGGCAAGGAGGAAACTCGAACCCACTCCCTGGCCGTGTCAATCCATTGCGACGAGGACGATGCCGTCAGCGTGAGCGGCCAGAACAGCCTGTACCACCAGATCACGGCCGCCTGTAAACACGGAGGAGACCTGTACGTGGTGGGGGGCTCCATCCCCCGGCGCATGTGGAAGTGCAACATGCACACCATGGACTGGGAGCGCTGTGCCCCGCTGCCCCGGGACCGACTCCACCACACTATGGTGTCCGTCTCCACCGAGGACACCATCTACTCCCTGGGGGGCAAGACGCTGCAGGACACCCTGTCCAACGCCGTCATCTACTACACGGTCAAAGACAACATGTGGACGGAGACCAACCAGCTAGACACGGCCGTGTCTGGGTCAGCAGGGGTCAACCTGGGAGGTACCATCTACCTGCTAGGGGGGGAGGAGAACGACATGGACTTCTTCACGAAGCCGTCGCGCCTCATCCAGTGTTTCGACACATCCAACCAGAGGTGCCAGATCAAGCCTTACATGCTGCCCTTTGCCGGGTGCATGCACGCTGCCACCCACATGGATGTAATCTTCATCGTGGCGGAGGGTGACTGCCTGGTGTGTTACAACCCTCTGCTTGAGAGCTTCACCCGCCTCCGCTTCCCCGAAGCCTGGAGCTGTGTGCCCTCGGTCTGGAAGGTGGCCAGCTGCAAGGGCTGCATATACGTCTTCAGGGACAAGTGTAAAAAAGGAGAGGCCAACACGCTTAAGGTCAACCCAGCCACGTCAGTTGTTACCTTGATCAAAGGCATCAAAATCCACCTGACTAACTGGCAGTTTGTTCTGGCCTAAGGACGTTTGTTTGTGTGATGATCCAGATATTTCACTGCTTCAAGTCATGCGATTGACCACCCGTGGACTTTTCTGATATGCTCTGGAGCGAAATAAGGAAGATGCCTCTTTATAAGTACTGATAGACTAAGTCATGGTTATAAAAAGCATTGTCGTATAATATTACAAATGTATTTTAATACTATTTTATTGGTATACAAGCTAACAAAGCAGAAGTACATTATTGGAGACATTATGAGTAGACGGGCACACTTATGAGACCAACATATTCTGTAAATGATTCTGTAAAACTCAACCAGGGTTTGTTCAATTTTAATTGCTTACTTTATGGTACCACTCATCAATATGCTATGATACCTGTACATGCCATGTTAATTGTTCCTTAACCAAAACAGGCATCCTCCATATTGTGACTTAAAGTATCAAGATATGGTTGCTAATTCATATTTAAAATGTGAACATTTTATTTTGTGTACACATGATTATTTTGCAATGGGTTGTAAAACCAATTTCTAATTGTATGTTCTTGCTGTACACAAAATGCTCCTGAAATTAAACAGAATTATTATGTTTGTCACGTATGCATCAAAATGAGCTGCATTTTGATTTAGCACATTGGTCAATATTAAAGCTCTTAAACAACATGTCTGGTAACCATCCTGCTAATGCTGGAGCAGGTATCCCATCCTATGAATGGCAAGGTGATAAAAAGGGTCCTATTTGTGTCCCCTGTGGAGGGTAAAAGGGGATGAAGGCGAGACCAGGCCAGTGCTCTGATCCCATTGATGTGCTTCAGGAGGCTGCGTAGCTGAAACCCAAGCCCAGTAACATGTCGGACTTTGTGAACTATTCTGAGCATCAGTTGCTGACGCTGAGATGAGGGGTGGGGGTTGTGAGGGCGACATATGGGCCAGCACTAGGCCCACCCACAGGAATCGCCAGCCACTACGAGCCCCTTAACATGCAGTGCCTCAATGTTGTGAAATAACTCTGTTTATAGCCTCTTCTCACAGTTCACGGTGATCTGTGAGAGAGTCGGGTCAGATCCATTTAGGGGCGACATTTTTTTTTTTTTTGGTCGAAATGGTGGCAAAGTTTGCATTTTAGTCCACTATTTGATACTATGAGAAATTTTCTGCGTGGCCCTAGACCGCCAAGAAGTTTTTGTGACCTTGGGTCTTTTCAGAGGGCAGCAAAGGATTCCTCCTGGGACACATGGTCCAGAGTGACAAGGCCATCTGCTGTAGCGCCAGCAGTCAAAGGGAGGGGGGTGAACTCAGGGTGCACTGAGAATTCCTTTTGCTGGGGTGTGGAAGAAGCAGATATTCTGGGAGCGCTCTGCCAGCACTCTGAAGGAAGGAAGACTGGTTTCTTTAGCATTTTTATGCTGAAATTTGAGGGACAACCCATCAGGTGACCAAGGGGAATCTTTGCTGGGTTGAAGGAGAGGCATTTCCACCTTTCCTGATCATCTTTTCCTCAAGTAATTGGCATGAAGGCTTCACTTTGTTTTTCCTTCACTGTGGTTGATCCAGTTTCCTTCCCATCTCAGAGAAGCTAGCTGGAAGTCCAGATCTGGAATCTAGGAGGTCATCATACACGGAGCTGGGATCGTTTTCAGAGGAACAGCTTTGGAGACATAACCTGTGCATGGCAAGGATTTACTCTCTTGCTCCCTCACAGCTGTGAATCACAGAAACGGATGAATATTTTTATGAGGCACCTAGTAGCAGAGATGGGCCAGGACCAAACCAAGCAGCAGATTGAGAAGGGCCTAAAGCTGTACCAGTCCAACCAGACTGATAAAGCCCTGCATGTCTGGACAAAAGTGCTGGAGAAAACCTCAGATCCCGGGGGGAAGTTTCGAGTGTTGGGCTGCTTGATCACTGCGCACTCTGAAATGGGGAAATATAAGGAGATGTTGAAGGTAAGGTAACCTACAGCCGTTATATAATCAATGTACACAGTGTTCAGCCCTGCTGCTCAGTCATCACAAGGGGAATAGTTAATGGAAGTTCCACCATGGGAAATACTAAACAGTTAGTCTCTTGTATTGTGTTTGGAGAATAATACTTTTTTGTCTTTTGTATCTTGTGTATTTGGATATGTTGGTTGTATATTTCATAATATGTGTGTTTTATGTATAATCATACAGAGTAAGATTGTGTATATTAGCGATGGGAAATGTTTGCATCTCTAAGTAATTGTCAACATGCATACCAGAGATGGACAACAGAAGGTAGAACCTGTCGCTTGAAGCTGTGGCATCTCAGTCCTAAATAATAATGAATAGAATGGTGTTGAAAGGTGCGTGCAACTCAAATGTTTACAACACAATTGTGAAGATCGTGGTTTAATTTGTGGCTTCCGTATGATCTGAAGTGAAGTGAGCGACTTGCAACCTGAGCTTCAATGTGTGGCGTCTTGTTGATATAACCGTCCCTACTCACCCCTAGTCTCCCCAACCCACAGCTTGGTGAGGACTTCATTAACAAGTTACCATGGCCTAAAACTGAAAGGCCTCACAAGTTCAACTCTGTTATTAGGGACAGCCTTGGGGATTTATTGGTTTGGTTGTTTGAATTGCTTAAACTTTAGCAGTACTGTTTTCTACTGTGTGTGTTAAGTCTGTCAAATTAAAGGTGCTTTTCTATTGTTATTTTATTATTTACCCTCAAGACGGTCTGTAATATTTGACTCTCAAGTGAACTCTTTTCATCGTCTCTCGGTCTCGTTCTCTTTTCAGTATGCTCTGGCCCAGATTGACACAGCTCGTGAGATGGAGGACCCTGACTACCTGACGGAAGGCTACCTGAACCTGGCGCGCAGCAACGAGAAGCTCTGCGACTTCCAGAAAACGGTCTCCTATTGTAAGACCTGCTTGAACATGCAGGGTACCACGGTTAGCCTACAACTGAATGGCCAGGTGTGCCTGAGCATGGGCAATGCCTTCCTGGGTCTCAGTGTCTTCCAGAAGGCCCTGGAGAGCTACGAGAAGGCCCTCCGTTACGCGCACAACAACGACGACAAAATGCTGGAGTGCCGAGTGTGCTGCAGTCTGGGGAACTTCTACGTCCAACTGAAGGTAGTGGGGTCAACTGAAAGCTGAGGAAACGTTATATACGGTTTGATTCAGCCTGGGTGGCTTTTGGGCTGTACGTTCTAATCTTTATGTGGGAAGAAATTCATTGAACATATTGAGAGACTATTTACGTCTATGTTCTGAGTATCCTATTCAGGGCAACGTTCTGGATGTATTGAAACATTAGTCGACCACGTTTTTTCTGCATCAAGTCCATTGGCTCAAGTTCAAGGGAGTCAAGACGGATCCTAGACAAAGATACTTCTGTAATTGCGTTAGTGCTTCTGCAATGCTTTGTTTGTGTTGTATAAGCCCACTATATATGCAGTCTAAGGTTAGGTCTTATTGAATGGCTGTGTATGCACTGATGTTGAAATCACGATGAAGATTGTGATTGGATTGTTTCAGATGTTGTGCATGTATAGTGTCACAACACTGCATGGTCCACAGTCAACTTCTACAGTGCTATAACTTGTAAAACAAAGCCCTACGGAGTATGTTGTGCTTGCAGGCGTCTGTAGTACCCTTGACACTGGAGATTTGTAAGGGTAATCCTCTGGCTTCCCAGGGAGGATTGGTTTCAATGGGGTCGTGATGAGGTGGTGTTCAAAGAATGTTTCGTGTTCAAGTTACATTTGTGCAACAAAAAATAGAATATGCTCCCCTGACAGCGACATAGTCTCACAAACACTACCGGTCCTACAATAATTGGAACATTTGCTTGTTTAGCAAGGTTAGCATGCTCAATGGAAGGGGATTTTTACAAGCATATGGTATCAAACGTTTTGAGGTAAATGTACTGACTTTACTGTTCTCTGTCTGCCTGTAGGACTATGAGAAAGCTTTGTTCTTCCCCTGCAAAGCAGCCGAACTAGTCAATGACTACGGGAAGGGCTGGAGCCTCAAGTACCGCGCCATGAGCCAGTACCACATGTCAGTGGCCTACAGGAAACTGGAGCGCCTGCCAGATGCCATGGAATGCTGTGAGGTATTGTTTTATTAGACAGCCTCACACACAAGCCCGGACCCTTGAAACAGTGTAGACCAGCAAATACACTCCGTCTCCATATTTGTGTAACCAAAGAAGGAAGCAGTTGGTCTGTTGTTTGGTTCTCCTACCATCTTGGTGTGCTGTGCAGGCTGCCATAGATTGGGCCTAGAGATAGACCACTATGCTACTGACAGGTGCAGCTGGCAGTTGCTCTGTTGTACTCTGAGCCTTAGACCCCTTGACCAAAATATGCCCGCAGAAGTGCTGGTTCACAGTGTTAATGAAGAGAGTGACTTTAGTCTTAACTCTGTTCTAATTGTGTACTTGGGAGAAAGATAACTTGCCGTCATTGCTTTGGGGTGCAGAAGAGAAGAGTGATGCAATCAATAGCTAGGGCTCGAGAAATAAAACAATGGCACTGTGACAATTTCTCCACCAAACAGTAAAGCTAATGTATTGCTCCAGTCTTTGCCAAATTTTGAAATTGGAGACATAGGAAACACTCAAAATATGTAAATATGCAAAGCATTTGTCTTGGTTGTTGACAAAGGAGAGCTTGAAGTGATGTCAGTTCAGTCAGACAAGCTCCTTGCTTTAAAGCATTTATTAAATTTGATTTATACAACAAATTTGGCATGGTTGGGTCTGCTACATATTGCCGCTCCCTGCTTCATATATCCGGTATGTCAGCCGGAGACAGGGAGCACTCATCCTTCAATCCCCCTCTGAAAAGACCACCACAACAGATTATCAGAACAGAATAGTAGAACAGACCGGCAGAACAAAGTAGCAAACCCAGGCGGCAGTTGGGGTGGAGGTGGGAAGAATCATCATTCCCTTGTTGATGCACCGTATTTGTGATTGCCGGATATTTATATAGTCTGCCCCACTTCCTTGATCGGAGCAGATTGAGTACGGATGTGTGTGTGATTGGTTTGCGCGCACTATGACGAGTTCGAGCTGACCGCCTGATCTTATGCTGCACACCATTCACTGATTCAGACCTCTATGTCCATCAGGAATCCATGAAGATTGCTCTCCAGCATGGCGACCGTCCTCTTCAGGCATTGTGCTTACTAAACTTTGCAGATATTCACCGCTGCAGAAACGACGTTGATGTAAGATGCCACTATTCCTACTAGTTTACTGGAGCCCAGTGTCAGTTAGATCAATACGCCATTATTTTTATTTTCATTTAATTTTAGTTATGGTATATAATGTAAATAAAGTCAAAGAATGTAGCTAGCACATTGATAGTACTGGCAGTGCTGCTTTGTTTTGAATTTGTGCTTATTGTGTCTTTTTACTCAGAAAGCATTCCCTCGCTATGAATCTTCAATGTGTATAATGACAGAGATTGGAAACCGCATTGGACAAGCTCAAGTGTACCTTGGAGTTGGAAAGTGTTGGTTTCAGCAGAAAGAACTTGACAAGGTTAAACTTGATGAAACACCAATCTTTTTTTCATCTATTTTCAAACTGTTTCCATAGAACACATTAATATAACTCAAATAAATCACCTAAAGAAGTATAATGATCCTGAGGATGGATGAAACTGAACCGTGCACATCTCTTCCAGTAAATATTACTGGTTATGATATGTTACCTTTTCTCTCTCCCAGGCTCTTGATTCTTTGCATCGAGCCCAGGAGTTGGCAGAGGGTTTAGGAAACAAGGTATTTTTAATATGGTATATTACTGAAAATACAACATGAAACATACTCTGATTATAACATTACAGCATATTTTCTGGTCCCCTGTCCCTTTGCCCTTGTGTGATCCGTAGCTGTGTTCGCTCAAGGTGTACTGCCTGTGTGAGAGCATCTACCGCAGCAAGGAACAGCAGGAGGAGCTCAGGGAGCAGGTGGTGAAGTTTCTGCAGTGTGTGGAGGAGTTGGAGCTGTACTGTGGAATGTGTGGCGAGTCCATTGGGGAGAAAGACCAACAGCTGCAGGCCATGCCTTGCTCCCACATCTTCCACCTCAAGTGGGTTTTTTCCTCTTCTATTATTCCATATATATTGAGCCTTTAGGTTATTCCAGAAAAAAACAGATGACATTTGAATACAGTGTCCCCAGTTGCCCCACAAACCCAATTACTGCATTCTTTGCTAACAAGCAGAAACTAACCATTTTCTGCAAGCATGAGTTTTGCCTGTTTTTTCTTTCAGGTGCCTGCAGACAAATGGGACAAAGGGCTGTCCTAGATGTCGCCGGTCCTCCATGAAACCAGGATTTGTGTGAGTGGAATAGGCCATATGTGCCTGCTTTGAATCTGCAGGACACTCCAGGAATGACAGGCCCAAAGCGCACAGGCTCCTGGTAGGACCAATCCAGGCAGGACGTGAATGTGCTGCGTGGAAGTCTGAGAAAGGCTCAATCCTGGACAGAATACTGGCGAGCACATCATAGGCCAGGCTAAGAGGATTGTATGGACACAGCCAAACAGGACCTTACTGGTGTGTTTTACAGTGTTTCTGTATGTAACAGACGGATCAGGGCCGTAAAGTTACTGGCATCACTACACATCGATATAAGCTGAAGAAGAGACACTCCACAGTAAAGGCAGCCATATTAAATGTTTCTAAATGAGGAAGTGGATCAGTCAGCAGGGAGGTTTTATGTAACCTTTTCTCTGCCATTTTGTGCTCATAGGATAAAGTATATGATTTAAATTCTTAGCATGTGATAGATACAGTTCTGAAAAGAAATGGAATTATATTTTACATGTATTTCAGATGTTTTATTTACTTGTCTCATGCAGTATCTGAAATTCTGTACACAGATTAAGATCTCAAATAGGAGTTAATACCAATATTTTTCTTGAGAATAGAAAACTGCCATCGCTGCATTTTATTTGCTAGTTATGTTGTTTTTATTATTTTAACAAAATAAAATGTATATATATTCTATACTTTTAAACTATTGAAGTATTAGATTTAGCTGGAGCATTTTTTGTAAATCCAAAACTAAAATCTCTTAAAACATCTCAAAACTAGTATTTCTTTACCTAGCAAGGGTATGCAGCACGCTTCCTTCATCTTGGGAAACAGGACGAGTTCAACGCACATTGTGTTATTTATATACGTATATTCCAATCCTATCCAGCATTTATTTCAGGAACTATGTTTGTCTAACGCTAACAGAGCAGTGGTTGTGATTGAATTCAAAAGATTGTTTGAGAAGGGAAAATCGTATGTATTATTAGGAAATAATCGAATCTGACCAATCTGCATGTCGAGTAATTCATTGAAAATATGAATTGTTGTTCTGTAATTCTTTGGTGCTTTGACATTTACAGTAATATATTGTCATTTTATTTACACTAGTGTAAACGCCCAAAGTACAATTGTTGAAATTTGAACATTTGTTGAAGCTGGGTAGCATGGGAATTTTGTCCCTTCTAATGTGTGGATTTAAAAAGAGAATCAGGAAAGACTTCCGAGTTTTTATTGCATGTGTTTTTTGCAAGGCTCAGTGACAAAACCTCATTACACAAACTGGTGTTGATGTTGGTGATCAACCTTTTATTCATCCATCTTTACTGTATATTGTTCTGTGTTTATTTCAACATTTCATACAAACTTGTAATGCTTTACAACACCTATCTGATAATTAAGACATACAGGGTCCTGTTTCTTCTTTCCATTTACAGTTTCATTCACCATGATTTTGGTTGGTAAATTTTGTTACTTATGTCCCTGCTTTCTATTCCTTTATTATTAGAAAGTATTACACAATAGGACACACTCCTACAAGCATCCTTTGGTATAGCAGATTACATTTTTAACTAGTCATAATAAGGCACATTGCCGTTGATCTTTCTGTTCTTTCTTGAGACTTTTAGACCTTTTAGAGGGGAAACTTTCGGTATTAATGATAATCCAACCTGACCGCACAGTGACACAAAATATTGTTAGCTGCATTGACCACTTAAAACATTAAATCTTTAATGGATTCATCAATCATTGTACAATAATTTATTTAGTCTGCACAAATTGACAGCACTTTCTCTGAATATTTGATTTGGTTATTGCTCACATTTTGGTCAAATCCTTTTTTCAAAATGTTTTTCTGATGAGTGAATATTACTTTGCCAAGTTGAACCAATGTGTATTTTTAAACTGTTGTGTCATGAATAATTTGTCGTTTTCTCTATATTTTGCAATGTGCTGATAAATCCAGCTAAGAAATGTTTTGTCAATCTACCTCTGCTTTTTCTCTCCATACTTTTCACTCTTTGTAAATTGCTGCGGAATCCATGGTTTACCACACAGTTCTATCTGTTAAATTATAATGTGTTTACCGAACACCATGTTGTGACATGTTGTTTTCCATCTTTAGAAATAAACAAATAGCTCAAGTTCAGTGATATAAAAAAAATATTCTTTATTCTACTATGAATGCAATGTGGTTCTGAATAATTAGATTACATTGAAATGCATCTTGGTAATGTTATTACTGGAAATTTAAAGTAGTCTAAATGGTTGCATTAAGTTCTTTGAGAAATGTAATAAAAGCAAAACAACAACCAACACTCGTCCCTGTGTACTCAACATCCATATTTTAATGGATTGGTAAAAAAAAAATTTACAATAAAAATTGAGTGTTTCAAAGTTTACAAGTTGGTTTGTATTATCATTGTCTGATTTGGTGTTTCATCAGCTTGTCTTCGTCACCCCTCCCTGGGTTAAAATGTGAAGGGGGTTCTACGACTCAAACATACATTCCTACTTAGCCAGTTCAACAGGTTTATTAATATATGCACACAGGGTCCATCCCACTGACAGTGGAAACATACTTTATTTCTGTTTCCAAACTAGAGCGGACGAGTTGCCAGAGACACTAGCATCTATATGGCAGCCAGAGCTTCGATTTCCTTGGATGACCTGCTATGTCCTCTGTGCTGTGGAGTGTTCAATGTTCCAGTTGAACTAAAATGTGACCATAACTCTTGTAAAGCTTGTTTACAGAACTTCTGGGAATGGGAAGGATCTCAAAAATGTCCAGTATGTGGGACATTGTCAGTCTCGGAGAGGCCTCCTATCAATATACATTAAAGATAGCTGCTGATTTTTTTCAAAACCAAAGGATTTGCGATAGACTTGAAGAAATTTGTCATCTTCACAATGAAAAGCTGAAGCTTTTTTGTCACAAAGACAAAGACATGTCTTGTATGTCAGGCATCAAGGCAACATAGAATCTATGAATGCAGTCCAGTGGAGGAAGCGGCTGTTGAGAAAAAGGTGAGGCTATGCCTGGCAGTAGTACACTAATTGTAAAAGAATTTGGAGTATGGGTTCAGCGAGTTCTATATAGTATATTGCATAATACATTAGCCTTGAGGTAGACTTACATATCTGAACATTGACCACAGTCTTAATTTCTTTCAGAGAGAGGTTACAGGTAAGCGCGAATCATTGCAGAAACACATGAAAATTCTAAACAAGACCAAGGACGATTGGGATGACACTGTAAAATACATACAGGTAAAATGTTCTCTATTTATTGGACAGTATAACATAATAGAGCATTAACTAAATATCATCACAGTTTCTGATTAAACGGCTGCATTACAGAGACAGGCTGATCAAACTGAAAACCAGATCAAGGAGGAATTTAAGAAGATGCACAGTCTCCTCTGGGACGAGGAGAACGTTTTGTTGCTAAAGCTTAGACAAGAGGAAGCGACAAAAACCCAGGTGACGTTTGTAAAGCTGGAGTCCATGAAGGAGATGATCACAGAAATTGCTGACCTCATCACCGAAATGTAAAAAAGCCGTGAGAGAAAAGGATGTCTTATTTTTGCAGGTACAACAAAAGGGATTAGCCATGTATGAATGTACAAAAATATCTCTTAATTTAGTTTTTAAATATAAATAATCATTTTACCTACCCACAGGACTACAAGCAGATTGATAGGTAAGTACTGCAGTGTCTATACTGTAGACTACGTCATATTTGAAAAAAAAAGACAAGATGCTCATCATCTTTGCAATGCTTTTCAGAGCCAAATACACCATAAAACCACCAGAGTGTTTTAGAGACATTTTGATTGATGCAGCAAAATATCTGGCATCACTCAAGTTTAGAATTTGGAAGAAAATGGTTGACCTTGTTCGATATGGTGAGTGTACACATCACATCCACAATTATACTTCATAAGATTCAGATTCAGATCAAAAGTTGGTCTGTTATCTGTCATCCTCAATATGTAATAGTTATCATTAATCCTTCCATAATTTTTCTGTGCTTCATAGTTCCTTTTAATCTGGATCCCAACACAGCACAGTCCAACTTGAGCTTCTCAGATGAATACTCCTGTGTGCAGTATATGGCAGCAAACAGTTCCTTCCTGACAACCCTGAACGATGCAACAGCCGGATGGCAGTGTTGGCAGCTAAAGGGTTCATGTCAGGAAAGCACAGCTGAACTGTAGAAGTGGGCCACAGTAGAGACTGGTACATAGGGGTGGCCCGGGAATCCATCAAAAGGAAGAGCACCATCTTCTTGAACCCCGGTGAGGGATTCCGGGTTATAGGCTTGTGTAATGGAGATGCCTACTGGGCACAGACTTCTCCAACTCGCACCAAGATAGCAGTGAAGAAAAACTCCACACGGATTACAGTAGAATTGGATTATGACAAGGGAAAAGAGGTCTTCATCAAAACGTCAGATTCAACGGTAATGCATACCTTCAAAGATACATTTATGGAAAGAATATTCCCATATTTTTCCCCTGGGATGGATCAGGCCGGCAAAAGTGGTAGCTCCCTTTCCATTTGTCCAATGACAATATCAATTGATGTACAGTGACCGATATTCGAGTGTGGTCTGTCTGTAATGTGTGTAACTGAATTAAATTAATAATAATAAATGCAGTTGATAGGCCATATGAAGAATCATCCCAATATAGAGGGCAGTGCTGAGTAAGTTTACAAAGACAAAATAAATTCACAAAATAGGCCAAGTCAGATATTTTATGAGATGTTTATGTCTATACAAGTCTGTCTGAAAGATTACATAACTAATGTATTACTTAAAGGGCCATAATGTAGACAATAAATTAAATTATATAAAAAAAATTATTTATTATTTTAGGGTGCCTTTCTTCCCTTCCAAGTTCCAACTCACATGCCGTTTTCAGTCAGTAGTGAACTCGAGGCTAGGGAACATTCCGCTGTTGTTATGGCTGCTGCCGGAGTGGTTCGACCCAGAGCCGTTGAAAAAGAGAGTTGTGACACTGCCATAGACTTCCATAGACAGAGCGCATTTAGGCCACGCCCACACCGGGGGGGAAAACAAAGCTGAACTTTACATTGACTTGCATTGAACAGTTAGCTTTTCGAGACTATGCCGAAAAGCTGTTGCGTGGTTATTTGTACGGCAAATAAGTTCACAAACCATAATTTAAGATTTTACAGGATTCCAAGACGTACAACTGAGCCAAAAAGACGTTATAGTTGGCTTAAGGCTATAAACAGACAGAAGGGCTTCCCTAGCAACGGAGACTTTATCCCGACACAATTCACGTCTATGTGTGCAGTTAACATTTTGTGTCAGATAGGTCAAAAAGTTAATTTGTTCAATATTTGAGATTCTGTTGTGAATTATTTGTTGCTATGATGATTGATCTCAATTCCCCAGATACATTAGTTTTGCTAGTAGTATTTAGCCAGCCTGGTTAGCTAGATACGAACGGTCTAAATATACGCGAGATCTGTATGTTTGTAAACAAAGGCCCTAGCAACACTTCCGGGTGGCGGAAGGAACAACTTTGAGTGAGAGAACATGCTTTATTCTGTTGTGTTTGGGAATTAACCACAATTTTGGCGAGTTGTAGAGGGTTAGATTTGTACAGATTCCCTCTCTGAAATTAAGCAAAAAAGACAGCTATGTTGAAAGCACTTGTTCACATTACGTTTTTAACGTGGTAACATATTAAGCGTTACAAAGTGGCCAACATTAACGCATCATGGAAGCTTAACATTGCTTCCCTGGCTTATCCACGATATTCCTGAACCTGGATTTATTATTATAAATGTTATGCTATGAGAACTAGCCCGCGTCTTTTTCCTCTTTTAAATTTGTCTATCTTTTATTCTTAATTTAGGCTACTTCTTCCCATGTTTCTCTGTCATTCAGTATAATACATTTATAAAATGACAAATATGCATATGAATAAAAAACATAATCTTAACTGTATCCCCTAAATAAAATAACATAGATTGATAAGATTAGGCAACACTTCAAAACTAACGACAGTTGGCAGTAATTAATTGTCTGAACCTCCTGCCGGTGCCGCCGCACCCAATGCGGTCACGGTTGCGAGGTCAGACTTGTGCCAGTTGCGGTAAAAATAAAGAATAGATACACAATAGTCAAGCACTATCAGAATAAAATGTCGATTCTATGCATTTTCTATTTGCTTATCTAAACCTACATATCTGTACCAAACTATCTTATACATTTTTTTAGTTAGCCTGTAGTAGCATAGCTAGCTAGCAAGTTAACCGTTAACTTATAGTAATAGACTAGCCTACTTTACCTAACCGTAAAAAAAGCACGTAAAAACCAAGTGCTTTATAATTATAACAGCATGTTGTTTGGACAAGATACAACATTTCAAAACATTTAAAAAACTAAATATTTTATTTGTATGGTCATCGCTTTCACAAAGAGTAACTTGTTTATAGCCTTCTCCCTACGTTGGAGACGATACTTCCGCCACCCGGAAATTAGTTTTTTGTTGTTCTGACGTCAGGCTGATCTCTCCTATAGGCTACTTAGATTTCCAACCGCTTTTGTTTTGATTTTGGGACAGAAAAGGGGCACTGAGCGAGTCCAATTAGGTTTAGCTTTTGTATACATCTAGCCCTTTCTTCGGGCAGAAGTGTACTGAAGTAAGCTGTTGTTGACATTTTCTGTTAAAGACGCGGTGTCCACCAATTTCCCATTGACTCCCATTCAACTTTGCGGATTGTTTCCCCCCACGGGGGGCGTGGTCTTTCCTCTGATGACGCGTTGCGCTCTGTGTCTATGGTAATCAAATAACGCGGAAGTAACGGTGTCATGGAGCATAGACACAGAGTGCAACGCGTCATTCGACGGAAGACCATGC
>JAPMUY010003991.1:262500-287913 GCA_026901105.3 Galaxias olidus | reverse complement strand
CGCTTGTGATATAGTCATCTCTCTCGCCCCAGCTTATATTTTTTAAAAGAAAACCGGCTCTTATGGAGAAGGAAAAAATGTTCTTGTTGAAGTCTCTCGAACAAGGTTTGGATTATACTCTCAAAGTTGTGTTACAACAATATTAGCTCTTGTTGTTTTTCATTTCAATGTTTGAACAAAAATCATTGTGGTTGTATTCTTCTTTTAAGGCGATTTTTAGATTTTTCCAGCTAACGCTAACGAGAGAGATGCTTGATATATGGGACGTCTTAATCACATAGCAGATAATTCAAGATGACTCAAGGGACTTGTGTAGCTCTTATTGCTGGTGACCCCAGACGAAGCTCTTTCCTTTGGGCTTGATCTTCCAACCTCAGACAGTTCCTCTGGAAAAGGCACTGACGGAGTAGCAGTGCCATGGCTGTTCCCAGGTTAGAGCAGTCTAGCAGACAACCCCAGGTTAGAGCAGTCTAGCAGGGGTTGTCTCGGTCCATGGGGGTTGGGAAGGGCGTCTTTACCCCTGGATGAACCTCGGGAAGACTCAATCAAAGGCCAACTGTAAAGGTTGCAATCAGACAGCCGGCACTTGAAGCTACTCCGTCAGTGCCTTTCCAGAGGGAGCCGCCACGGTTGGAGATCAAGCCCAAAGGAAAGAGCTTCGTCTGGGGTCGCAGGAAATGGAGCGAGGGAGGTCTGATTGTAACCAAATTACACAAGGATCACTTGAGTCATCTTGAATTATCTGCCAACTATTGATTCAAGACGTCCCATATGTCAAGCATCTTCTCTCGTTAGCGTTGAGGCTTAGCTGGAAAAAAATCTAAAAATCGCCACAAAAATGAAATACAACCACAATGATTTTTGTTCAAACATTGAAATGAAAACACAACAAAGAGCTAATATTGTTGTAACACAACTTTGAGAGTATAATCCAAGCAAACCTTGTTTCGAGAGAGACCTTCAACAAGAACATTTTATTTTCCTTCTCCATAAGAGCGGTTTTCTTTAAAAAGCTATAGACGAGCTGGGGGCGAGGGGGTGACTATATCACAAGCTGTGTTTTAAATCTACCCAGAGAGTGACCTATTTTCTAACGAGCGGCAGGGACGCTCATAATCGAACGACTCACATGTTCAGAAAGCCGCAGTCTACACAAGACCTCATTTCAAATGTTTGAAGTGATTGGATTTATTCTTTTTCAAAGTCAGAATCTTTTTCCCTTTAAGTCTTTCTTTCAAAACACAAAACCCCGCTGCATAAATATAGAAATAAAAATCATAGAAAACATCGGTGGCGTTTAGCTCCTCTTGGGCTCTTCCCCCCACACCTCCTCACTGACTGGCGGGTGGGGGGCTCTTGTAGGTACAATGCAAACATTGTTGGTCTCCATTACATCGACATTGTTGCCGCACTTAAGTGCAGTCACTTGATCTCCTCTGAAACAGAAGGGTTTCAACCTTGGCCAGAGGGCTGGGAGCAGTGGAGAGGAGTGGGAGGGGAAAACGAGGATGAGGAGAAAGAGAGAGAGAGAGGGGGGGGGGGGGCGGGGGTCTGTCGTTACAGCACTTACAACATTACAGCCCACTATGGAAGTGGTGGCCGGGGCCCTCAGGTCATTTAGATTGGGTTCCTTTCACCCTGAGGTGTTAAATTCAAAACCACATTTGTTATAGCTCCCCCAAAAATGCTTTTCTTTCGACATCTGCTCACTTAACTTTAATTATAGCTTCCCTTCTGAGGAGAGAAGCCATTAAGCTGGTTTGGGTTCTTAACTCAGAGAGCTCTCACCGTGCCGAGCACAGTGCTGTGTGTGTCAGGGCTGGGAGAAACCAGAGAGACGGGGGCTTGGATATATGGAGAGCAGAGATTTATGCTCCCCTCTATAATTACCGTCATTATTCCAGTAAACACTCAGAAGTTATGCAGAGAGCTACAGTCCCTGAAGGTTGAGACAAAACTTCTAAACCTTTCTATTATAGAATAGAGAGAGGAAAGAAAGGCTGGAAGAGGGATGAAAGTCTAGGATGTTTTTGCACCAGGCTATGCTTTTGTCTGTGCGCGCACGCGTGTGTGTGTGTGTGTGTGTGTGTGTGTGTGTGTGTGTGTGTGTGTGTGTGTGTCTGTGTGTGTGTTCGATGCCGTACTGTATGTTTGTACACAGCGAAAGCGTTTCTGCTCACTATCACTGGAATAATAACTGTAAACGTGTGCCACTTTGGATGTATGAAAAGAATCCCATATTGAGTCACATCAGCGGTGTGTTTTCATCCTTCCCCGGGCCTCGTGCACGTTGGCCCATTTTCCCCTGGTTGTACAGTGGGTCTCCCACAGAGGCTGAGGACTGGGGAGCTTAACACGGTTTCCTGTTGGTGAGGCTTTGATGTGCAGGCCTCGGGGAGAGGCAAAATATTTACATGCCGTCTTCAAGCGCTGGATCATTCACTGTGTACTGTGGGTCTAGCAGGTTTCAAACTCCTCCAGCCCTTCACGAAGCTGGCATGTAACATGGATATATATGTCATTAGGACAGCCGAAACTGAACTAAAGGTAGATGAAAAAAAAGCCACAGAACGTGGACATAGAATTTCAGAAAACAAAGGGGCTGAATAGAATTTCAGAAGGAAGTATAGCAGGAACATGTTGGAGCATGTCCGCTGAGGTTGGAACACCAGCCCAACAAGATGCATGCTATTCCAGGACACCAGCCAACAGGTTACGAGGGGGTTGCCGTTATGGTAAAAGTAAATAAAAAAACGACCGCTAAGAAGGTTGTATATCACGTCCAGTATCGTGTTGTAGAGGAACCTAAATGGCTGACTTTAGAAAAGCGGGCCTGAAATGCACAGGGCCCCTCCAGAGGCTCAGCCCGCCCCTGTTTGTCCACGCCGTGTCCCACCACAGATGGAATGGCGAGATAGCCCGCCGAGAACATCACAAGATGAAAAACCAACAGCGCCTCCCTTTGTGAGCCCACCGCGGATAAGCATCTTGATAAGGATTATTACTAATGCAACCTTTTGTGCTGTGTTTTCTGCAGGACCCAGACTAGGAGCTTTTAATTCGACAGCTCGGCTGGGTGCATCCAGAGCCGGGAGAGGAAAAACAGGAGCGGGGAGGGAGGGAGGCAGAGAGGAAATGTCTAAGCGGAAGGGGGGGGGGGGGGGGTGCTTTAGTTGAAAGTTTCTTGCATGTTGAGGAACCATGTGGGGAATGTTTGGGTGTTTACTCTGAGTCCTGAGCACGGTGTGTTTGCTATGGGAGCACGCTGAGACCATCAGAGGGGATTTAAGATGAGTGTGGGGACTTCAAAGAGACCCAGGGAGCAGGGAGACAGTCAACGGAACAGCGGGGTGGGGAAATGTGACGACTGTGGACAGTGAGAGCATACATATCTGTCTGGGTTCATATTGGTTTGTTTGTGTGTGTGTGTTTTCATACATATCTGTCTGGGTTCATGTTGGTTTGTTTGTGTGTGTGTGTTTTCATACATATCTGTCTGGGTTCATGTTGGTTTGTTTGTGTGTGTGTGTTTTCTAGGGATGAAGCTGAAATGCCGTTTGTGCTTCCTGTGCTGCCTTCAGAACAGCTCCAAGCGAACACGTAAAGCCCACGTCTCTGTCTCGTTCTCATAACAGCCAGAGAGACCGTGTCCTCCACAGTGCCGGAATGTTACGGCAAATGTCTGTTTCAATTATACATCCCCTGTGTACCGAAAAGGGCCGTTCGGTTTTCAGTAATAGTTTTTCTACATTGTGTTATTAATTCCAGTTCAGGCAATAGTTCCGGTGGTACCCCTGAATCGTTGAGTCGCTGCACCCTCCCCAGCTGCAGCCCCCCCCCCCCCCCCCCCCCCCCCCCCCCCCCCCCCCCCCCCCCCCCCCCCCCCCCCTGAACTGTCAGCATGATTGACGATTGAGACAGTGCATGAATTTCAAATCCTCCAGGAACATAAGGGGCCCGCTACATAAACAGGTACAAAGCTCCAGTAACAGGACTCAGAAGCAGGCAATTAGAAGTATTCCATGTAAATCAGGTGCATGTGCAGAACTCTCTGTTTTTCCCTCTCCATTATTCTTTGGTGAAGCGTAGAAGCAGTCCCCCTCCCTCCCTCCGCCTCCTCCCTCTTAGCCACCAGGGATTGGCCAGAGAAGACAGGGTCCCTGAGCTCCTTCAGCCAATTATGGGCCTTGTTTGAATCCACCAACCCTGGGCGGGAGACGGCGGTAGCGCAGTGGCCCTCTGACGCAGGCCGACACTCCCTGCTCACATAGCAGTAATGGATGGCATCCAACCACGGGGTGCCCACACAGAACAACCAAATGCATTTTACTCCGCAAGAAAACTGGCTGAAGATTCGGCAGTGCGTTTTTACATTTTTCAAATGACGAATTACAGAACCCCTTCAAATTTGCCACGGACTCCCTGTGACAAATGAGGCGTGTAACGCGTTGGAATTGATAGCTGCACACCCAAAGATGACAGAAGAATGAATGATTACTAGCATACTGTACTCAAACGGTCCCCATGTGTTCCTTAACAACCTGTCATTGATATCAATTGGGAGTGTATAGCCCTCTGGTCAATGGCCGCCAATTGACGGTTTGGTCCGAGCCTCCAGATTGGCCAAGTGGATGAGAACACAGCCCTGTGGTTTACCAGATGGCACATTGTGTGTTCTTGTTTCTTGGCAGTGTGACCCTAATGAATATTAAAATGAGACACCAGCTTGTTTTGGTGGAAAAAGTGAATGTTTTCATGGAGACGGCATTGCCTGCCTTGTCCGCCCCTGTTTTGTGTACAGCCTGTAGGCATCTGTGGGCTGCATGGTAGCGAGCCACTTCTGAGAATTATATGGGAGTCGCTGCTCTGAAAGGAGTTTGCTACTTCAGAATGACATCAGAAATTGAAATGCTGAGCCAGTCACTAATCCAATTTCCACCATTTCCCAAGTAATACAGAATTGCAATGTTATTCCATTTCAACCGCCCCCCCTCCCCAAAAAAAACATGATTATGTGTTTCGCTTCGTCCGCGACGTCTTTCTGTGAGGAGGGGTGCGGTTGAGTGCTCCGGGGCGTGTGTGCCGGCTTCAAACATACACCTCCAATTATTATCACAAGATGGCCTCTGCTCTCTGTTTAAAGAGTCTGTTTTCACAGGGGCCATCTCCAGTGTTCGGAGCGGCTCCTCTGCCGCTGGAACAAAGTGCAGATGTGCCACCAGGACGTTTCCTCATTACACAGCGTGGGCCTTTCCGGCCCCAGCAGCCTGCTCAGGGTGGGAGCCGAGGCCCGACAGAACACTGGGCGTGGGCCATGGCTTTTCATCATGGGGCCCAGGACCACTCCATTAACCTCCTCCTGCAGCATGGGGGGGTGGGGGGGGGGCAGTGGGCAGCTGGGCTGGATTTGGGTACTGATTGGGAACAGCTGTGTGTTTGCGGTGTGGGTCCAAAACTGAAACACAGGCAGCGCTCGACCTGAGGACCGATCCCCCGTGTTCCCCTGAACAAAGCACTGGACACGCTGTGTCTGTCAAGAGGCTCGAGGAAATGACAACGTTAAAGGAAGTGTCTGCGTGTGTGTGTGTGTGTGTGTGTGTGTGTGTGTGTGTGTGTGTGTGTTAGTTCATGTGACTGAAGGGAAGAGTGTGCAGCACTCTATAACATATGTAGAGGTACGTGTACAATCAATATGTGCAGTCAATGTTCAGTGTTGGGCTGCAGCAGAGTGATCCCTCACACTCTCATTATAAATCCAGAGGGGAAGAGTTCTTAATGACCTCGCTTACATATTCAAGTAGGGCTATACATTCCCTGGGAGTCCACGCCCGCGTTGGGAGCTGTAGACTCTGTTTGTGGAACCTGATCAACTATTTATAAGAAAGTGTCTGGGCTGCCACCTTGAGGTGCACAGCTGACAATGGCCTGCTTTTCAAAATCTCTCCCGTTAGCTCCTCGCTCACGAGACAGGCATCGCAGCTCAATCTGGTGATCGTGATATCTCCAGTGTGTTCTGCTTTAGTGCGAAGGCAGACAAATCACCTTGTTGACAGAAGTTCCAAATGTTTTTTTGTTTTTTTTTTGCTGCAACGACGGCTCAAAGATGTTCAGCGCAAAGTAACAAAAAATACATTGAAATACCGTTTTCAAGATGAACTTGCCTTTGGTTTCCTAATCCATGAGGACGGCTTATTTGCCTGAGATCCTGCTCGTGCTAGCACCACCAGTGGAGCCGACGGGAAGCCATTCATCTATAATTTACACGTTAATCATTCTTACAGGACGGAGCCTGGAGGGCTGTGCAGAGCCACTTGCTCCTGACTACCTCGCGCCGTGTTCCCCGGCTCCCCACAGCCCGAGCAACCGGCTATTACAAAGGCAGCACGCGCAGGGCTGCAGAATGATCAGCCACTGGCATTAGGACCGTGGTGGTGGTGGTTGTTGTTATGTTGTGGTTTATTGTGCGCTAAACGCAGCATTGAGACGTGAGTGTGGCGGGCAGTGAAGACGAGGCGTTCTTCCCTGACATATCAAAGGGGAGCACTGGAGTGACTGGTTGGTTCTTCCCTGACATATCAAAGGGGAGCACTGGTGTGACTGGTTGGTTCTTCCCTGACATATCAAAGGGGAGCACTGGTGTGACTGGTTGGTTCTTCCCTGACATATCAAAGGGGAGCACTGGTGTGACTGCTTGGTTCTTCCCTGACATATCAAAGGGGAGCACTGGTGTGACTGATTGGTTCTTCCCTGACATATCAAAGGGGAGCACTGGTGTGACTGGTTGGTTCTTCCCTGACATATCAAAGGGGAGCACTGGTGTGACTGGTTGGTTCTTCCCTGACATATCAAAGGGGAGCACTGGTGTGACTGCTTGGTTCTTCCCTGACATATCAAAGGGGAGCACTGGTGTGACTGGTTGGTTCTTCCCTGACATATCAAAGGGGAGCACTGGTGTGACTGCTTGGTTCTGTGTCGCTCTACGAGACATCAGACATGGCTCCGAGGTTCCATCTCTCTCCTCGAGGGACGCACGCACGGCACGCGCGGCAGTCTAATTTATCATGGTATTAAACACGAAGTGCCCTAATGCAATTGAGATTTCCTGACAGGGAAATGGGATAGTTAATAACGCTCTCCGTGAGCAGGCTTTCCAGGCTTTTGGACGGGCCGCAATTAGGTCAAGTTGACTGGAGCATTAGTGGAAGGGCAATGGAGGGCTGTCGGACTGCTCCAGTTTGGAGTATGGGGGGATACGGAGCATTAATCACGGTTAATGTTGCTGCAGTGATGGGATGCCTTCCCCCTGCATAATGCCCACCGTCAGAGAGCGCAGGCGGCATCCTTTTGGGCTAATTTATGGACTGCCTCTGTGTCTCCCTCCACTGTAAAGCTTTCTGCGCGATGCTATATTGCGCCGTAGCTCATGGAGTCGCTTGGAATGCATCAGACTCACTTAGCGGCCACTTTAGTTGCTGGAGTCTTTGGCTGTATATTAATGGGCTCGGCGGGCAGGGAGTCTGGGTGCGGGCACGTGGACCGGCGCGGTGCCCCCGTGTCTGCAGCATCTGCCAGGGGCCTCCTGGAGGTATTTAGGACCCCCTGGTGGAGGTTGGAATCACAGTCCATGGGGGGTACCTCTCCAGCCGCCCACCCACATATTAATCACGGCAGTTCTACTTATTCATTCATTCATCCATTCAGCTTCCTCCTTTATTTGAGCTCCATTTAACAAGGTACATTTAGCTAATGGAGAGCGCCGTTAGGGGCGGATTTTGGACCCTCTCCAAACACTTCAGTCTTTACTGGACTCCGAAGCCATGTAATTCTGCCGTTCCTCAAAACGACGGTATACATGGAAAACAAGGAACGGTTTGCTCCTGGCCAACAAAAGCCGTTTCTGTAGAACTAGTTGGACGTCATTCATCAAACACGAAAAAAAAAAGGGGATTTCAGCTCATGTGACGCACACTTTGAGAAAGCTCAATGCTGCGTCTTCAGAAACGTTCTGGTCGGAGCTATTAAGAACGACTGAGAGGGAGAGAGAGAGAGAGAGAGAGAGAGAGAGAGAGGGAGAGAGAGAGAGAGAGAGATTGCGCACATGAAAGACATATCGATACAGGATCTGGTGCATACCTACATCTATAATGGTGTCTGTCTGCTGGCGGCAGGCGGGGGGAAGCAGAAGGCAGTCCGTTGGAGAGAGGCCAGAGGCAGGGCGATAACAAAAGATCAGCAAAAAGGACAACCCGGGTCTCAACGAGGAGCAGATGGCCTCCATAATGACCCGGGCTCCCCGTCAGAAAGGGGGCTGAGGCAGAGAGGAAGGCGCGGGGAGAGAGGACCCGCGAGGGTGGCACACGCCTGCCCACATCCACATAGGACGTCCACAAATCACACGCCCACGCCCGCGACGCCTGTGTCGTTTGTTAGGCACACCGATAACACACAGACACATCACACAGAAGCAAGCTGTTGTAATGAGAGATTTGCTACTTTAAACCGTCAGGTAATACAGTAGTAAGTCATATCACCGGGAGAAAAATACATATCGCAATGCGGTGTTACTTTCTCCTCGCTGCACTAATAAGCTGTGTTCTGTTGGATCGTACTACAGTCGTCTTGACAGTGTGCTGGATATAGCGCTGCATTGTAGTCTGGAGGATTTAAATTCACTGTGATAATCAGAGCTTGAAATCCCCACCTGCCTTGCCTCACCCCATGCTAATGACTAGCACAAGCCAAGGAGGGGAGAGTCTGAGACTTGTGGAGGTTTTTGAGGTTGAAAGATATCGAGGAGGAAAGGCATTACTCATGATTGAAATAGCAACATGCTCGGAATTTAAGAAAAAAGAAAAGAAAAAGAAAGATAGCAGTGACACATCCAGACCAAAGAAACTATTATATCTCAGATTCCTGCTTTGGCCCAAAAATCAAACACAAGGGTGGCATGGACACACACACAGAAACGTACACACAGAAATACACACACACACACACACACACACACACACACACACACACACACACACACACGCACTTCCACAGACAGACACATGCACGCACACACAATCACACACACACACACACACACACACACGGAGGGGCATGTGACTGGAGGTTTATCCATGCTGTTCCACCCTGGCAACAGTAAACATCGTGTCATTGTACCGGCACAACGTGAGGTCTTCAGCCATACGCCTGCTGCACGTGAAATATACCAAAAGCAAAATGGAACAGAAGGATTTTACTGTCTAGTTTGCATGTGTACGAGTGTGTTTAAAAGGTCCTTGACAGAGAGCGCTCTCTCCTCCACAGGGGAAGCCAGGCAGGGTGTGCTGCTATCCAGGAGATCTGCTGAAGCAGCAGCCTCCCACCTTTCCACTGACGGCAAACCACACAGACCCATCTACACAGCCTGCTGCGGGGAGCAGCCAGCCAGCCAGCCAGCCAGCCAGCCAGACCCATCTACACAGCATGCTGCAGGGTGCAGCCAGCCAGCCAGCCAGCAGCCAGCCAGACCCATCTACACAGCCTGCTGCGGGGAGCAGCCAGCCAGCCAGCCAGCCAGCCAGCCAGCCAGACCCATCTACACAGCCTGCTGCGGGGAGCAGCCAGCCAGTCAGCCAGCAAGCCAGCCAGCCACACAGACCCATCTACACAGCCTGCTGCAGGGAGCAGCCAGCCAGCCAGCCAGACCCATCTACACAGCCTGCTGTGGGGAGCAACCAGCCAGCCAGCCAGCCAGCCAGCCAGTCAGCCAGCCAGCCAGCCAGCCAGCCAGCCAGGGACGCTCAATGAATGTCCTGCTTTCAGAACGCAGCTGAAATGGAGGCGAGGGCTTATGGTGGATTGCACAGTTCCCTAAAAACAAAGTGGGAATCGTGTTTATCAGCTTGATTCTCTAGTCCAATCAAACAGGGGAGTCATGTGGGCTGTATACTGACACCAGCCACCCTGCACATAGAAAAGGAAACTTCCACGATGACCAGCATAAGCTCTGTTTAACTCCAGATTTTTAACCTCACAGCAGATACGGGGGGCATTTGAGAGTGTCCTATCTACTCTGGCTGTGAGCTATCACCGACCCCCACTCTGAAAGGGTGTGGAGGATGGGGGGCTGGGGGGGGGGGGGCAGACAGTGATTTATGATAGACTGACACAATGTGTGAGGCTAGGAAAGAAAGTTTGAACCAGCGCTCGCGAGCCTCACTAATGAGGTGATTGTTGGCAGGGGCGAGTGGGTGTGTGTGTGTGTGTGTGCAGGAGGTGTGTTGGTTTGGTTTCTGGTGGGCAGCACAGGCCAAGTGCCGTGGACTACATGCAGCAGATGGGGGCCTGCTGGGGCCGCACGCTGGAGCGCTGTCGCCTTGGAAACAGCCATGTGAACAGGCAGATGCTCACATGGCTGACATGTGAAATAAATGACAAAGTTTATTGATGCAAAGGAAAAATGGGGCAAGTAAAAAAAAAGCGTTGGGTTAGTCATACGCTCAGCGCCGTGTGAAATCACCCCACTGCATTTTAAATCCACCAAACAGCACACGGGAAATGTGAGGTTCGGTCAGTTTCCCTGTTCTCCATTTACCCTCGAGCACCGCGGCTATTTTCTCAGCGTGAAATTACAATAAAGTTGGTACTCTAAAACTCTGATCCCCTTCTATGATTGCTGGGCTGGAGCAACGGGCAGGATCCTCGGTAAACAGCGGCGCGGCACTCTGGCCACGGAACGCCGGGATAGGTTGTAAAACAGGAAAATGTCCCAAAGTGCACTTTACCTGAGGGCCAGAGTGTTTCCTGCTTCCTCCTCATGCAAATGGCTGGGCCCCGTGGCAGACGCGTGAATAGTTAATGTCCTTATTGTGCTTATCAATTAGGCTCCATCTCTGGGCTGAGCAGGCAGATGGGAATACAGCTGTGGAGCGTCGGAAAAATGATGGCGGCCATTATCGTGGCTAATCTCCGGGGCAGACAGAGTCATTGCAATGTACACACGCCGCTGCAACGGCGCCGGAGCTTTCTGCGCGGCGACAAAAACATATGAGAAAAATAATGCCTCTCTCAACGTGAAGTGGAAAGGACCATGTGGCTAATGTGCGACTCTCCGTCGTGTCGGTTTAGTCGATGTACGCCGTCGAGGGGAGACTATGTCCTTTGTCTGGCATACGTGTGCGGATGGCAACCAGCGTGCCTCGTCTGTTGTGACCGGGCCACTCATGCAGAGAGGAGGGCTGTGCCAGTCTGAGTCACACACGGAGATAAGCCCGCTCCGTTACACAGCCCTGCCTCACGGACCACGCAGCCGGCCCACTTGGCCCTCTGTGTTCCCTGCATAAGAAAAGGCAAAATGCCGTTCAATTATGGTGGAGAACAAGGGCAGGCCTACTACACACGTAGAGAGGCATGAAGAATCACTCTCCACTGCTGACAGGGGGAGCAAATTTCGAATAGATGAGCGGACGTTGTGTAGATTTTGGGGTTTGACATTTTAGCAGACTTTTGTAATTAGAGAGTGCTCAAAGGGAACGGCGTTTTTGCGTTTTCAAACGACTGCCGCTTGATTGTGTTACAGGGCTAAATAAGCATCATACCAAACAAGGTCGGGTTTTTTTTTCCCAGTTACATTTTATGAACTCAATTTCACCAAGTTTAATAATGAATTATACAATTTCCTATTCCATTAGGTGGTGGTGGGTGGGGGGAGGAAGGGTAGCGGTTTGCGGTGGCGACTGTCAAAGACCCGAGGGGAGAGCCGGGCTGTGAGCCACATCCCAATGAGACGCGGACGCTGGTGAATATCAAGGACAGCCCGTCCGGCACGCCACTCCTGGAGGTGCGCGGCAACTTCGCACGGAGTTGTGCTTTTCCAACTTTTCCCTCCCTCTCCATCCCCGACACGGCAAAGCGCTGGAGACGCCGGCGCCTCAGATCAGGGCTCCGCTGGGACTTCTCCACGCTGACGGAACACGCCAGCGCTGCAGCGATAAAATGTCTCCCATAGCCAAAAGTTGACCCTTCAAACGGAACACTTTGAAGGAGCGATAAATACTTCCATCCGTTTGATAGCCCCGTTTCATCTGCCTCCATCACATCTGCTGTCGGGCTCTTCCTCTTCCCATCCCTTCACAGGGAGTCGTCCGATTGGTCCCGGCCGGCCCTGGGGGAGGAGGGCTAAGACAGCCTCCCTCCTTCAGCTCTCTCCTCAGCCTGGAAGGGAGGTCTCTAATCGGCTTCGTGGTCAAACTTGATAAAGCGCTGGGCAGGATCAGGCCAATGGAGCCCGTGCCAGAATTCAGCCACTCGCCGTGCTATCTCTGAGCTGTGTGCGGCTGAGCAGGGCAGGCTGGGGCCTGGGCTTCCTGAAGGGGGGGATCTTCTGCGCTACGGAGGCCGGGCTGGGGAGTCGGCGGCGCTAAGCCCATTTTGGAGTGCTGCCTGGCCTCTCCTCTACAGCTGGTGCTGGGCTAAAAGCTGCGGAAGCTGAGATGGCACTCTTTATGCTGGCTCTCAGTGTGGGGTCCCTCTGTTTAGACACGCACACACACACACACCCACACACAACCACACACACACACACACACACACGCGCGTTCACACACCCATATCATGAGGCAAGGGCTTGCGTTGCAACACATCTGCCGCAGATGATGCCAAGACTTTGACATATTCATCTGCATATTGATGCAAAAGTTTTGGTCGGTGTATTTGTATGAATAAAAACAAAAGCAAGCTGTTGTTTTTTTTTCTTTCGCCAGAAGTTCCTTTGAATGCAAACACTATCAATATTTCACCGGGCGTCAGGGAGAGAAGCAGCATAATGACATTGAGGCAATCTAGCCGCGGCTTCAGCTTCATCCCCGGCTGGGGCTGGCCGTCTGCGAGATGCTTAGAGTTGATCCGCGGGCTGGTGAGCCGCCGTCAGGCCGGGCGGCGCGCCTCTCTCTGGTGATTATCACTATCTCCTAGGGGCCTCCATGGCTCAGCCCTTCCACCGCTCCATTGTACAACACTTCATTACCACCTCCTACACCTGCTTCCCTGTAATACCTTAAGCCCGGACAGGTTCCTCACTAAAAACCAATTATGTCCCAGGGATGTTTCTGTTACCAAGGGCAACGCGTTATGTAAGTGGGTTTAAGAACAATTACAGCATGTGCGACTGTGCTCTGTCTTCTAATTAAACAAGAACGAGGAGTTACTAAAGGCAACCCAGCGACAGCCGTTTACGTCGACGACTGGAATGTACACGGTGGATGAAAACAGTTTTTTATTTCTAAAGACCTGAGGCAGACGTCGGGGAAGGTGTTCCACAAGGAAGAGGAGCGGGCTAATTAAATAACGTCGACAAGCTTCTGAGCCTCGCACCGCGTAGCCATCTTCATTAATAACACCCACTATTGTATTAAATTAAGACGGACAATCCAGGGCTTGTGTCCTCGCTGGAATAGAACTGCCATTATTGCTTCATCGTTTAACCCCACGTCCAACCCCCCCACCCACACGCACACACACACACACACACACACACACACACACGCAAACACATGCAAATACAGTACACACACACACACACACACACACCCCTATTTTGTTTTTTTTCGAAAAGCAATTAACTACTTAGCTGGAGTGCACACTGAAGAATTCCACCTGAGGTGCAGTACTTTAGTGAGGGGCCGGTGTGAATGTTAATGCAGCGGCGCCTGCTCCCTCTTAGATAAGGGAGCGGATCAACAAATAACCTTGATGACAACAAAACCTGCCACCCTCGACCTAATTATGAGGCTCCCAGTGTTTCCGCCGTACCCTACCCGGTGACCTTGGTTCTGCTAGCGAACGGCGTGGGCCTAAAAGCACCCATAAAGAGCCTGCGCGGCACTACACACTGCCAGGTCTGAGAAGTTGAAAAGTGACGCCGCCCGCGCTTCCCTCTTCCTTTCCCTGGTACGAGCCGAGACGAAGAGGGGAGCGAGGGAGATATCTCCTGGGGGGAGGGGGAAAAGAAGAGAGGAGTTAATGAACAGAGGCTGCCGTGTGGCGGAGGAGCAGACGGAGAGCAACGTGTCCCTGGCAGCCAATGGGAGGGGAGCGTGCCAGCCCAACCGCCACTCGGCGGGAGCGTTGCCAGGACGGAGACATGTGTAAACCCCGGACCCCCGAGCCCCGTGGGCCGCCGCTGCCTCAACCTCCATCCATTCCCCGAGCAGGAGGCGCCGTCGTCTCTCTCTCTCTCTCTCTCTCTCTCTCTCTCTCTCTCGCTGCTCGATGGGATCTGCCTGACTCGACTTGGCAGATCAATCCGACGCCGTCTTCGCCCGTTCAATAACTACAGTGGAGATCAGAAACGGAGAGGCTGGCACCCACGCCTGGTTGGAGGGGCAGCCAAACAAAGCAGACAAATCAAACAGATTCTGTCCAAACGGACTGTTTGTGTTGTGTGGTTAATGCGTGGTGGAGCGGGACACTGCCCTGTCTCATCTCATTTGTTTGTGATGGGGGATCACCCGGATGATGTGCCTGACGTGGATTCCGTCAATCACATTTAGACCGGGACGGCCAAAAAAAGAAAGTCACATGGTGCCGTCTCTATTTCTAGCACGTCCCATAGAAGTCTGGGAGCATATGTTATTATGAATGATGTGCGGAACTCCCTATTGCTCCTCCATATTGCTTTCAAAGTGTCTCCCAGAGAGAGAAAGATTGCAGGGCGCTGTTGATGTGATGAACAATATGCAAAAGAGCCTCTCTGATCTCTCCCCTCCGCTCTCTCCGAGTCAATGTTTTTATTCCGTCAAGGTTGCTTTGCTACTCCGTCTCCGCGAGCCACTGTGCTCAAAATCCCCCTGGCTCCGTCTTCCATTTTCCTCCTCCACCTCACCCACTTTCCCTTTCTTCTTCCCCGTTCCGGAGGCAGCAGGACTCTCCGGAACGCTCCGTCTCTTTCGCTCTCATTGGCCCCGTTTCCTTCCTGCTCGGCCCTGTTCTTTTTTGGGGGGCACGGTGGGTCTGGAAACAGGGGTGTCCTTTTTGTCATTGGCTGGGGCGACCTCCACGTCCCCTCTGGCACCAGGTCAATTATTCACCGCACGGGACCTACACCTGTGTCCCTCGTGGTTCCTCCCGACAACCAAGCCGCCAGAAAAAATGACTCTATTACCATGGCGATGGCGGGTGATGGATTTTGTGTTCACTAGTGGAGTGCACTGGTGGGCCCGGGGAAGTTATCCAAGGTGACCTTCACAGCTAAGACCCCTTTACTAGCCTCACAGACACACAGACACACACACACACACACACACACACACACACACACACACACACACAGACTCCCACAAGGGAGGGAGATCGGGAAGGAGGAAGGGAGGGAATCCATGTCAGACTTGTTTGTTTGTTTGGTGCCATGTTGTTGTGCATGCTGTAAACCTGAACAACCTTGAGCCGTGGAATCTCCTCCTCCTCCTCCTCCTCCTCCTCCTCCTCGTTCCCCTGGTGGACCAGCATGGCTGCACATCGTCTACTAACGGACCGGAAACATGGCATCCCCGTTTTCCTTTCATAAAACCGCCCAAGCGGAGATGAAAAAGGTGCCACCTCTCCCACCACATTCCCCGCTCCCACTAGTGGGGTGGCAGCTGTACTGCTCCAGGCAGCATGGCAGCCATGCAGGGTAGCACCACTCCAAGCTGTCAGGCCGGCTGTCTGATAATCCATTCCACGGTGGCACCAACGCCGGCAAACCACACGCCCCCGTCCGCAACCCAGGTCAACAGACATTGGTCAATGCATATGGTCAGAACATCTGGCCAAGAATACTATTGGCCCAGAGCTCACCACGGCAGTCTGTGATTGGTGGTTTTTAACTGTGTGTCTGTGTCAGTGTGGCCCTGTGCCAGTCTCTATAATGTGTGCAGGGGGTGGGGGGTGGTTCAGCTCTGGGTGTATGGACCGCGTGTCAGTTTGTCCTTTTGTTTCCTAGTCTGTCCTTGTGTTCCTTCATGTGTGAGGGGACCAGGTCTGGCACACTGAATGGGAGGCAGGTGAGGCGTCCCGCGGGGGGGGGGGGGACAGGCAGCTTTTTGGAAGAGGCCGTCCTCTCTCATGTGCCGGACCATGTGTCCTGTCTGCATCCCAGCGTGTGTCAGCTGTCCTCAGCACGTCCAGGCAGTGGAGTGTTCAGCTCCAGTCTGCCGCTCCCCCGGCCCCCATGGTCGCCGTCCCAGACGCTCCCAGTCGCTCCCGGGCTCGCCGCACGGAGCCTGGCACGCCACGCGCCTGCTACGACCCGGCGTTCCCGGTCATCCCGCGCCTTGCTTTTGTTCAAAAACCAGGCCGGCTGGTGGCTCTGTCTCCCTCGGCTGACGCTGGTTTTTACAGGGCAGAACCACTCAAAGACCCTGTTGGAACGTAGGTCCACGCTCTCCTCACTGCAGGACGCCCCAGAGCTTTGTGCTAACGTAGGTCCACGCTCTCCTCACTGCAGGACGCCCCAGAGCTTTGTGCTAACGTAGGTCCACGCTCTCCTCACTGCAGGACGCCCCAGAGCTTTGTGCTAACGTAGGTCCACGCTCTCCTCACTGCAGGACGCCCCAGAGCTTTGTGCTAACGTAGGTCCACGCTCTCCTCACTGCAGGACGCCCCAGAGCTTTGTGCTAACGTAGGTCCACGCTCTCCTCACTGCAGGACGCCCCAGAGCTTTGTGCTAACGTAGGTCCACGCTCTCCTCACTGCAGGACGCCCCAGAGCTTTGTGCTAACGTAGGTCCACGCTCTCCTCACTGCAGGACGCCCCAGAGCTTTGTGCCAGCGCCGTCGGAACGAGCGGGAGCGTTTAGCGCCACTGGAAAATGCAACGTGGTTTATGGAAGGTTTTATTACCATGTTTCCAGTTCCCCTGTTGTAAATGCATGAATTTACTGACCTGTTTTATGCTGCCTACAATATTGTGTGGATGTGTAGTTAATTCAACGATATACTTTAGCTGTAGGTGTAGTGATCAAAAGCTTAAATCAGTTGGAATGAGGGTGCCTTTGTTTCCTCCTTGCCAGGAAACAGTGCTCAAATCTAGTGGAACCCAAGTGCAATAGATTACAGCTTAGAATCGTGGATAACCCCCAAAAAGGTGCTGGCACCACATGAAAAGACAAAGGACAAAGGACAAAGTAGTTGTTGGGAAAAAACCCAGACTACTTTACACGAGGGGATTCAATGACAGAACAAACAACATGGGAAACACAGGGAATATATAGCAGGAGATACAGGGACTGTATAGCGGGAGATACAGGGAATATATACCAGGAGATACAGGGAATATATAGCGGGAGATACAGGGAATATATAGCGGGAGATACAGGGAATATATATAGCGGGAGATACAGGGAATATATAGCGGGAGATACAGGGAATATATACAAGGAGATACAGGGAATATATAGCGGGAGATACAGGGAATATATAGCGGGAGATACAGGGAATATATACCAGGAGATACAGGGAATATATAGCGGGAGATACAGGGAATATATACCAGGAGATACAGGGAATATATAGCGGGAGATACAGGGAATATATAGCGGGAGATACAGGGAATATATACCAGGAGATACAGGGAATATATACCGAGAGATACAGGGAATATATTGCGGGAGATACAGGGAATATATAGCGGGAGATACAGGGAATATATACCAGGAGATACAGGGAATATATAGCGGGAGATACAGGGAATATATAGCGGGAGATACAGGGAATATATACCAGGAGATACAGGGAATATATGCCAGGAGACACAGGGAATATATAGCGGGAGATACAGGGAATATATACCAGGAGATACAGGGAATATATAGCGGGAGATACAGGGAATATATAGCGGGAGATACGGGTGCAAACCATAACAATGGACACAACAGATTAAGATCTTAATCATGTTAAAGAGGAGAAGTGGGTTTGGGTGCGTCGTCTCTCCGGTTGCAGGTTGCAGACAGGCTCCTGTAACGGTAGGTATTCTAGCGCTCTCTCTCTCTCCTTCTCTCTCTCTCTACACACACACACACACACACACACACGCAGAGAGAGCCCTTCATGCATACTTACAGCAGAAAACATCTCTTTATCCTCTCATCTGGTTCGAGTTAATGGTGTCTCATTTGAATGTGACCTGTGACTGATTGATGTGTCCATTAATGAGACAATAAGCATACGCAACCTTCCTGCATGTCGGCCATTAATCTCCTCCACCAAGGTCATGTGGTCTGGGCTGGCAGCGAGGACCAGTGTGGGCCTAGCAGGGACAGGACAAGCTGGCAGAACAAACTCTGGCGCGGCCAACCATTACTGGTTCTTCTGCAACTGAGCAAAGAGACATGCATTCAAATATAAACCTGTATTAATATTAATATAAAATTAATTTCTTAGAATTTGGGAGTGTCTAGCACTGAATTTTGTAACATTGTTTTTTCTTTTGTATATTTGTTTCAACAAGAAGGCTTGGTCTGGCCCCTAAAGAACATTTTCATGATAGTATAAATATACAAATGATGATCCTTTTAGGCACTGCGTACATCCATACAGAACATGTGTGTGTGCTCTGGTGCCCCTAGAGGTGATGCAAGTGCACTTCATACATTGTTCTCTCAATTTCAACAGTAATAAACGCAGACTTAAACTCTGGTTGTGTTCAATTGCATTGATTGTTTAATTATAGCTTATTACCTAAACTTAAATTATTCCTGCACTAATAATATATTTTGTGTCAAATACCTTTCCTCGCTATTACTATTGATCATGTCACTGACAAAAGAAAAAACGTCACACTTGACTCAGAAGTCAAGGCGCGTGCTAGCTGCACCTCCTTAGTGCTGTAATGTAAACATGTGTCACGACATTTAGGCCGCCTGAGATGGGCAGCACCTCATAACTCATAAAGGTTATTCTCTGACAGCAGATATGTAATATGCATTATGCATATGGCGCCAAAGGTCAGTGGTGTTGCCGTGGACAGCCATGGCGGTGTGGCTGTGGTATTTACACAGTGCCCTAACTCCTTTCTGCGGGTACACAGCACACACACGTGCGCACGGAACAGGAAGTCCACGGGGACGCCTCTCACCAAGCAAACGCAAACCCGGCCATCTGGCCGCCGATGCAGAGCACTCTCAGAGCTCAGGTAAGATGCTGACTGCATCAACGCGGTGGGTTTGGATAAATAAAACCCCACACGTTGAATCCGACTAATAGCCTCATATTAGCTAATGACTCACAACAGTTGAATTTGGTTGTGCTTTACAGTTTGAGGGTGAAAATGAGAGGATGGCGCGGTATCCGTGGCACGGCCCCGGCAGCGGTGTCTGATGGACCAGAACTCTCCTTGGCCCGCCGTCATTAATCCTGGGAGGACCTGAGGCGCCACCCCCCGCCCAAAATCCTGATGAGGGATGGAGGTGGAGGAGAGGTGGGCAGGGAGGAGGAGGAGGAGGAGGAGGAGGAGGAGAGAAGAGGAGGCGGAGAGAGCAAGAGAAGGCCAATTTGTGTGTTAGCCCCTGCAGCAGGACAGGCAGCCACTTAATTCACTGGAAGCGCATCATTATACGCACCATTTACCAGATGCCCATTTAACATGCAATAATTAGATCACTCAGTTTGGGGAGAAAAGGAGTGTGGACGCAGGCTACTTAAAGAGGCTCCCTTGCCATAACATTAGCTACCCCCCACGGGGCGGCTTGTCAAAACTGTTTGAGGGATTAATTCTTTGGGGTGTTGAGGCGGCCGACATGTATGCGGGGCTCTTTGTGTCCCCGGCCTTTGTTCCTGTCTCCATGTTTGTTCTCTTCTTTCTTTTAACATGAAGGTTTGGAGGGATTCCTGTCTGCTGATCTTTACGATGTAAACAAATCCCCCAGTCTGGCCTTTTTTTTTTTTTTTCCTGTTTTATTGGAACGTTCCCCCTTTTATAGAAACCTCCCGTGCCTTTTATCTGGCATTTTGAAGATTGCAATAAGTACAGAGATTGCTTCTTTGGTTTTTATTGCGCGTCCTTCCCGCCCTCTGGTAAACGGAAACTCATTCCATGTCATTATTAAATCCCCCTTCTCGGTCTATTGCTAAATGGCCCGGAATGTCCATTTACATGGAATGTTTACTCCCTTTTTATTTCACAATGAAATATGATTGTGACCGGTTGCTTGGCAACCGGATATACCTGCTTCAATCCTATTTCATTTGATGCCGGAATGTTTATGTCCGTCTCTCGGATCAAACCTCGTTTTATTACTCAGAGAAGTTCCTTTTGATCAGTCCTAATTTAGCAAATGGCTGCCATAGAGTGGGCAGTACTACAGTGCCCTTCTCCAGCGGTACTTAGCTCCAGATTGATGGAGCAGAGCAGAGCCAGCTTCTTCATCCTCTGGAGCAGATGGTCGCATGCATCAGTCTAACATCCATCCTCTCCCTGTACCTGTGCTTTATGGAGATCTTAATGGGGAAATTTATGGCAGATATAAAGTGAGGCAGGTCATCACCACTCTTCAGGACCATCTCCCGAGGCTAGTGGGTGTCTGTCTCTCTCTCTCTCTCTCTCTCTCTCTCTCTCTCTCTCTCTCTCTCTCTCTCTCTCTCTCTCTCTCTCTCTCTCTCTCTCTCTCTCTCTGTGTGTGAGTGTGTGTGTTTGCGTGTGTGCGTGTGTGTGTGAGCGGGTGAGCGTGCATGCTCCTGTTTGTGCGTTTATGTCTGCGTGCGTTCTTGTCAGTGTGTGTGTGTGTGTGTGTGTGTGTGTGTGCGGCCCTTTGCGTGCGCATGTGCTGGGCTGTGCTCCATTCAGCCGAGGGAGGCCATTAAACACTATAGTGCCTTCTTAGGGCCAGTGGGGAGAGCACACGGGAGCTTAATGGTTGGAGGAGGACATGGTCCACAGTGCACACATACTCCAGGTCCACACAATGTCTTCATCCTCAGACTCCAGACAGAGCGATGGATTTTTATGGTTGGAGAATGGGCTGTGAGTCTATCTCCTCAGCAGTGAGGCCGCTGTAATGACAACAACACATACAGCAGGCCGGCTAATGGGATGGGACTGGGATGTAATAACATGGGGCCGAGCAGTGCATCAAAACTCTTCCCAATCGAGGAAAACTGGAGCCTGTGAAGCAGCGAGCTGGTTCGAGCCGTTTTCCCGTTTAGTAAAACCTGTAAGCACACCATCTGTCTAAACAGAATTACAGTACAACAACAACATAGCTAGCAGTGGAACACATGCCACAGCTTTGCCGTAGGAATGAGACTGCTACGATGTCACATCACATACGTGATACTGTGTGTGAACAAACATTTGTCCCCCCTTTACTCACTGTTAATCTGTGTGTTCTTCTTTTCAGCAATCACACCCAGTAGCATGTGTGTGGTTTCATGGTAGTGGTTGGTGGATAACTGCACGTTAAACAGACATCCCCATAGTGGGATGTCTCCATTCCCGCAACCGCCAAACAGCCTTGCACGACTCATTTACTGCAGTGCCTGTGTGAGGGTCTGCGGTGCCCCAGCTCCAAGCTGACACCCTGTGAGCCCAGAGCAGAGCCCTGTCAGGCAGCCTGACACGCCGCCAGTCAGTCAGTCAGCCAGTCAGCCGTCCGCTCCCACGGATGATGAACGCCGTGCGGTAAGGAGGATCACCGTAGTCATATTTACCAGCGGTGTCAGCCAAAGATGATATACCTATCTAATAACACAAAGAGCTTTTATATTACCGTGTCACCCAGATTGGCAGCTTCTGATTGGCTGGTTAGCCCGTTTTGGCATGCAGATAAAATTAAACTACCTCTTGAGGTAATTTATGGGCGCAATTTCAAATGACAGAGACACACTCAAATCTGACGCCTACATGAAGGCCTGTGAGTCCAAGTGTGTGTGTGTGTGTGTGTGTGTGTGTTAATGTGTGTATGGTATGATTGTGTGTGTATGTGTGTGTGTGTGTGTGTGTGTGTGTGTGTGTGTGTGTGTGTGTGTGTGTGTGTGTGTGTGTGTGTGTGTGTGTGTGTGTGTGTGTGTGTATGTGTGTGTGTGTGTTCGTGTGCATTTTTGCGAGTGTATTTGCCTATGTATTACTGACTTTCGTTTGAACTGAAATGTCTGGACATACAGTATGTGTTATTTTCAGAATATTGAACAATGAATACAACAACATCACAATTTTCTCCCTCTCTTGAACAACAACATTGACAGTTAATCCCACCAGAGGAATTGATTGGAACAGAAACGTGCAATATTGATTTGCTGTCACCTGTCAAAAGCTGTTGCTCCTTAAGGTTAGCCACCTTTCAAACTGCATTAAACCCTCCCCCTGACTCTGAACACCAATGCCACTCTGCATGCCACCTTCAAATCAACCTCAGCCAGCCCGGGAGGAACTACACTGCAATCAGAAAATAGTCAGACCCCTTCACTTGCAGACCTGTTCTAAAATGGATAAAGTCATTTTGATTTGTTGTTGCTCCAAGCGGGCTGTCGTGTGCCTTTGGAGTGGCTTCTGTGCGGCCATTCTGCCATAAAGACCTGAGTGGTGTTGTGCTGCAGAGATGGTTGTCCTTCCGGAAGGTTCTCCCACAGAGGAACACTGGAGCTCTGTCAGAGTGACGGCCAAGGCGCCTTCTCCTCCGAGTGCATCGGGATTTCTCAGTTTTTCCTTTTTCATTCTTACATTCCTGTTTTCGCTTTGCCACGAGGAGCCAGAGGGCTCCAGGCGAAGACTGACACATTCCGCATGATGCATTGGAGTTTTGGGGGGAGATTCTGCTTTTGGTCTCCAATCAAAGGAGAGGAAATTGGCCCAAACGTCCCGGAGACGGCGGCTCCATCCATCATGTGCAGATAAAAGGTCACCTCGCTGGCTGCCTGGAGCCGTCCACAGCCCCCCCCCCCCCCCCCGGATGGAGGGCCGCAGCGTGGTCAGGCTCCGTTACCCATCGCCCCCCCCCCCCCCGTTGTCGTCATCCCATGGAGGCTCACAGGCCAACACGTCGCGGGTTCTGTCTGGGTCTGACCACAACAGACCGGCTCCGCTGTGGACGTCTCGCCGTTCGCGTTGACGGAGTGAGTCCCACCAGGCTGCTCGACTCCCAACGTGAAGGCCATAATTACACAGTCCTGAGAGTGTGCGTTTCCAACTTGCCTTCCCCCATGGCTCCGTGATATCGCCCGTCCAGAGGGGGGGGGGTGAGCCGTAAATGGAAAACTAACATCTCTTCAATGGCTCTGACATTAGCATTATGGCTCTGAGTGCGTGTGGGGGAACTCTGTGTGTGCTTGGTGCCGGAGCCGGCCCCCCTGGCGCACGGGGTCCCATTACCTAAAGCAGCTCCATTAGGGGCTCTGTGGGGACTGTAGCCAGCGCGCACACACACCCGCTCGCAAACTGGAGAACAGCTTTTGTCGTCGCCACCCCTTCATTGCCCTCCAGTTTCTCACTGATTTACATACAAATTGATCTTGAGGTAAATCAGATGTCACTTTTCTCCGGGTCACGGGGAACACGCTGAGATAATGAAATCAGGCTCCACTGAGTGCTACGCTAGCACGGGTAGCAGATGGGTCTCCCCTGTAATGCACCGTCGTAGTCTCTCCGTTTCTGTGTGTGTGTGTGTGTGTGTGTGTGTGTGTGTGTGTGTGTGTGTGTGTGTGTGTGTGTGTGTGTGTGTGTGTGTGTGTGTGTGAGTGTGTGTGTGTGTGTGTTTATTTAAGCTAAGTAACAGATGTAACATAATCTATTTACTTTGCCTTTCAAAGACTGAATGCATGTGGTCATGTGTGATCATTGGTTTGGCAGTGCATACTGGAGTACACGACTCTCTTCAGCGGCCCGGTGATTGCTTTGATGGGCCTATGATTACCTGTGTGAGTGTGTGTGTGTGTGTGTGTGTGTGTGTGTGTGTGTGTGTGAGTGTGTGTCCGTGTGTGTGTGTGTTTGTGTGACAGGCCGGCTTTTCATCTGCACCATCCTTTGAGCGTGCCAACCCCCCCATGCTGTGTTGTACCTTTGCAGCAGACATTATACCGTTTCATGCATGTATCATTACGTATGCGGCGTGTGGCTCACGCACAGGACGTGGCGGTGCCGCAGCTCGCCTATGCAGAAGGGTCTCTTCAAAGGCCTACATGTATAGGTTCTAGACACTAATTGCGAATCACTCCACTTACTCCTTGACTGAATTTAATGACGTTTGGCGCGCCCCCTCACAATGAATGAGAGACAGAAAAAAGAGAGAGAGAGAGAGAGAGAGAGAGAGAGAGAGAGAGAGAGAGAGAGAGAGAGAGAGAGAGAGAGAGAGAGAGAGAGAGAGAGAGAGAGAGAGTGAGTGAGTGAGGGGAGTGGGATGAAGGAGAGCCTGGGGTGGGCTGAGAAGGAGAGGGGCCCAGTGGACCATTGCAGCCCATTAATGTTGTCAGGGCCCAAATTAATACGCAGAGCAATATGAGGCATGTTCCCGTAATGGAACAGACTGGAGGTGGGGAAAGCCGAGTGAGTGGGGGAAACGGGCGGCTGTGAGCATTCATTATTGTGTTGATGAAAGGCAAAGAAAATAACCCCTTCGAGTTCAAAGTCAGCGTTTCCTTGAATAAAAGGTGGTGTCTGTGCGTGTGTGTGTGTTGGAGTACCTGTGTGTGTGTGTGTGTGTGTGTGTGTGTGTGTGTGTGTGTGTGTGTGTGTGTGTGTGTGTGTGTGTGTACGTGTGTGAGGCACGGGCTTGGTAAATGGCATGCGGCACGCTCTTATGGGAATACAGCAGCAGCTTACTCTGCTGTTTAAAGGGAGGGCGTCCTTTCCCGTGCCTGCAGCATCCAAACAATGCCGAAGCTGAAGTGTCTGCGTACGGAGAGCGTCCCACATTCTGCACTGTTGAGTTAGAAACATAGTAACAGGATCCGCGCTGGGACACTGCCCTGCTGTTCCTGCGACTTATTTCAAGGGAAACGCTAACCAGACCAAACTACGCAGGGCCTGTGCCAGCGTTATCAGATTGACACGTTTCCTTTTCGCTCCGGTCCATGAAGTTTCTTCTTTTTTTTGTTTTTGGCTTATATCGTCACGCACTATTGTCTTGGGAAGATTCAAAGATAGCGAGATCCCATAGCTCTCTCTCTGTCTGGTAATTCCTGCGCTAGGATTTCAGTGGAGAAAGAAGTGAAGTCATCAGTCAGAGTGACAGCTCTGGAATGGGACAATACCCTGGTGCCTCCTCCCTCTCTCCCTCTCTCCCTCCCTCCCTCCCTCCTAGACACCAGACTAGAGGCTGTTTGTTAAATAACTCTGGTATGCATGAGCCCTGGCTGGGAGATGATTGGCTCCACCAATGCCTCGGTCAAATCAAAGACGGTGTGAAGAATGACTTAGTGGCCGCGATAATGCTCCCCCTTAAAAGTAAACACCTGGGTC